>CAMTDV010000002.1:2920000-3425453 GCA_947069175.1 Scalesia atractyloides
ATAGTACATGTGTGTATGAGAATTCGTAAAGAACCAAAGAATGTGACCAAGAACCATAATTTCGAATTTGGGGATGAAGGCATGGTAACTGCCTCTTGGCAGTTATGATTTTAAATAATTAAATTGCCTCCTAAATGCCTTTAATTTTTATTGACCCCAGCCAGGGGCTGCTGTCTCTTGGACCCCTGCTCCCAGGGGCGCTGTACCCGGACCCCCCCCCCCAAGGGGGCGTTCCCACTTGGAAACCTCATTCGGGGCTCCACCTGAACACTCGGAATCATAATAACTTGAATAAGCGTACACTCCCGCATCTCCTAATTTTTTCGATGTGTATTATAATTCTCTTTGGCTACCAAATTAATCCTATTATACTAAAATATGTAATAGATTATTCAACTTGTGTATGAAATCTAAGAACTTTAAGCTTGCATGATGTAAGATTGACTGAGTTAGAGATTTGCCTTTATAGAAAGATGAAGCAACTTTGAAAAATGTTCTAGATGACACATTGCTCGATCATGCTTTCCCTAAATCAATTTTGAGTGCGAAAATGAATATGTTGGGATTTGTCAAAAACCATACCAAAACATAATTTCCTTGATAAAGCACTTAGTAAAAAGGATCTGGAAAGAACTCTTTTGATCATCCCTATAATGTTTGATTTTACAAATGAATTAAAAAACTATGATGAAGACACATGTAAAGACACAATTAACAATTAACATATCAACTCAAGTGATTAGATAGTATCATCATACTTAGGTGGTGTTTGTTTTATTAAAAAGATCTGCACATTATTTTCTGTCTGCATCATGCAGACCACATACAGACTGTTTGTTTTTCTAAAAACGTTTCATTAAAAAATGTCTGTGCAAGCTCTTCTTGGTGCAGACTTGACCCAGCCACTTATCAGATTTTCTAAGGTCACCAGAGGGTTAAATACCACCACCCACCACCACCGTTCACCATCAGTGTCCACCACCCACCACCGTCCATCACCACCACTACCATCCACCACCACCATCACCACCGTCCCCGTCCACCACCCACCACCACCACCGTCTGTACAAACAACCTTCTTCTTGCAGACTGCAGAGGTTTCGACCCCTTTTTCTACAGATGTCTTCAAATGTGGTTTGAAGATCCTATGGCTCAATAGTAGTTTTGCATCAAGCCTTGGACATAAGGCACATAACCCTCAACAATTAAGACAAAGGCCAATTAGTGCATGTACCCCCTTGTCTTTCAGCTATCAACACCAACACATGATGCATGATTAATTATCCTCCTCTTTTAACGTCATTTTCATGAAATTAGTAAAATAACGTTAAAATTAGTGCACTATCAAGTGATTAGATAGCGTCGAACACAAATCCTCAACCATCATTTTCTTCTTCTTACGTTCTTGCTATTTTCTTTATTTCATATGTGTAATCAAACCTGTAACATCCGTCAAAAACGGATTTACCAAACCCGCTCCGTTTATCAACCGAACAGTCAGTCAAATTTTTAGTTGCGAATTAAATGCCCAAAATAATTTTAAACGATCCGTAATCAATTATTATGCGGGGATATGTATTTAGTTTTTGAAAATCTGTTAAAAATAACAAAATAAAAATATTTTATCCATGCCGGGTTTCGAACTCGGGTCTGTATCCGGTTCAACCAAACACTTAACTCCCACACCGTAAACCACTCCGCCACTTTGATTTTCTGTTAAGTTAATGAAATTATTAAATCAAATAATGATGTTCGGAAATTCAAATTCAGTCAACTTGCGCCCAAACAGCTGTCGTCGGAAATCCCGACGACTTCGCCCATAAAACACGTTTTCGTCCAATTTAATCAATCAATTAACTCTAGCGACAGCTAGCCAACGTCTGAAAACGCGTCATTAGCCATAATCGCCGGAGAACAGTTGACTTCGAATATAGACCGAATTCAGACCCCATTCATCTCGTTGCTACCCTATAAATGCACCCATAACTCGCCAGAAGTTTTTCACACTCAAATCGCACCTCATCTCGGCGAAAACTCACTCACCGGAAGTATTTGATACATCGCCGGAAAACCGTATCATTAACCTTCGAGCTTACTGAACCCCCTAAACTTTCACCTAAGTCACCCACCCCCTTTGTAACCTTTCGGAAGACTCTCTGCTGCAAGAAGTTGTCGCCGGAAAAAGGTTTCTGTCGCCGGAGTTCTGCCGGAAAACAGAGTATAACCAGTCGGTATATCTCACGCTTAATTCCTTCCCTTTTTACTTTTATATCATTTGTAATTGATCATTAAACGCTATAGAAACTTAAATCAACATTTTAACCAGTTAGTCGTCACTTCCGGTTAAAAACAGTGAAGAAGACGACATTTCGGTAATGGTTAAGTATAATTAAAATCAAGTTATTTACCGGGTTAGACACACAGTCCAGCGGTGGACTGTGTGCACTTTTAACGCTAAGGTCACGAGTTCGATTCCGGTTTCACACACGCCGCCTTGATAAAAATCCTTTTTTTAGCAAACTGAACCGGAGTCGCCTTGAGTATATGTTAAGTATATTGATAACCGAGTTATAACCAAGTGTGACACACAGTCCAGCGGTGGAGTGTGTGTCCGCTAACCCACAGGTCCCGGGTTCGAGACCTGTGTGGAGCGCACCGGTTCTCGAGACTTAATTCATTTTTAAAATAAAGGTTTTCTGTTAAATCCTAATTAATGTATATATATAATTAAAATCGGATATATAACGGGTTAGACACGTAGCTCAGTTGGTAGAGCTGCGTGCACGCGTACGGGAGGTCTCGGGTTCGAGCCTCACCCGGCGCACAACAACATGCCACTGAACCGGTCAAACAGTCAGTCCAAGTCAACGGTCAATATTACTGTAGCAAAAATAAAATATTTTTTTATTATTTTTATTTAATTATTTTAATTAAAAATCAATTATAAATATTTAAAAATAACATTTTTAAGGTTAGAAAATAGCCTCAAATTCACAAAAATACACCCAACAATCCTACTAAAATAGATTCATAAAACCCGTTTACTTACCGAACCATTATGCGATTTATCTAGGATTAATTTCACTCGTGGTTAACACCATTTCGTGTGCATTCAACGTCATCAACCGAACGCACCCAATGTGAGTGAATTCTTACAAACTCCCCTTTTTTTTTTTTTTCATGTTTTGGGGTGTATCATGTGTCGCTTAAACTAATTCTCTTATGCAAATTCGTGCTATACCATTATATGAACTAAATTAGAATGTAACTATTGTTTGTTTGTGATGTATTTCATATTGTCAAAGTTGTATACAAATTATTTAGGCCCATCAGTTCGTAAGAACAACGCGTGCCTCAAAACTCATTTATTAGGCCCATCAGTTCCTCGTGTGAGACGAGAACAACGCGTGCCTCAAAACTCATACATTAGGCCCATCAGTTCGTAAGAACAACGCGTGCCTCAAAACTCATTTATTAGGCCCATCAGTTCCTCGTGTGAGACGAGAACAACGCGTGCCTCAAAACTATCATTTGGTGTTTGTATGTTCAATATTCAATATTACGTGTTGTGTGAATAAATTTACATCTACATTTACTCATATGAGGTATGCACATTATTTATAATCAATTGGATAAACTCGTTCAAATGTTTTTCCATAGGATTCACTCGCCAACATTATGTTGATCCAAAAACCCTTTTTACACATGATACAGGTGGACAGGTTGAAGCAAGGAAAACATAGGATATGCCTTAGAAGAGAAACAAGAAGCTTAGACTGATAGTTAGAACATGTTGTATCATTTATTGTAAATTTCCATTAAATTGTATTAATGAATATGAAACATATAATAAATGTCATGAGCTTTGATGATAACCCAATTATGCCCCGATCACCTTTTCCGCTGCGGGTCGGGGTGTGACAGATTGGTATCAGAGCCATGACTATAGGGATATAGGATAGGTTATTAGACCCTTAGAGCCTATACTATAGTCTGCCTAAATTTTAAATTGATTAGGTGGTTACATACAAACTTGTGATATTTATTTGTTTCATATTTGTTTGCATTTCAGTCAAACATACATGCTCATTCATTATACATATATACATATATCGATGTTCATGTATTCAATTTATTTTCATACTCTCAGTATCCAAAGATTTTATGCAATTTTCAAATCTCATCAAAGTAAGTTCTGCGACGGGCATGTAGTAACTGGAAGGGTACAAGTACCGGTAGTCGGAGCGTCCTGTCTAGGTTGGCATTCGTATAAATCCAAAATAACGGACCAGTTTGCCTACCTGGGGACTAACGATGAGAGTACGACGGACCTATTAGGCCAAAGCATGTCACACCAAACGTCGTTCGAACTAACCTCCCTTTGAGATGTCACCGTGTCTACACCTGGACACATTCCGAATATCACACGTTGTATACATATTTCTCGATTTTCTCCGGGTTTTGTGTACGCAATCAGGCAGAAACCATGCGAACCATATGAAAAACCGGTATTCATGGGGGCCCACATGATTACACAGGTAAAGTATGGCGGCATGACGGGCCTAACAGCGAGCAAAGCCCAAGACATCCTATGGATGTAGTAGAGTTATTTTTCTATAATTATTTTATGAACGTTCAATCCCAAACCCGACCCACGATCCCAAAGGCATTCAACTCATACTCTTGACATGTATTCCTTGTAGATGTCTTCTAGCCTCGCTCGTAGGAAAATGAGAGCAGGAAAAGCCCGTGAACGCATGGCTACCCAAATCGCTCAGCAAATGGCGACCGTAATACCCAACATCGTAGTTCAAGTTCAACAAGCCCTTACCGCTAATTCCGTTAACCCAACTCAACAAGAAGATCAAAACACTATCAATCCTTCAGTCACTAAATGCACCTACAAACATTTCAAATCCTGCGATCCTCCAAAATACGAAGGTACTGAAGGTGTCACCGCTCTCCTCCATTGGTTCGAAGAAATGGAGAACACTTTTCTAAATTGCGATTGCCCCGATGATCGCAAAGTGCGTTATGCTACCGGTCGCTTACTTGGAACGGCACTCACATGGTGGAATACAGAAAAGACCAAACGAGGTGTTGAAGAAACTATGACCTTGACTTGGGAAGAATTGAAGGGAATCATGACAAGACGGTTTTGCCCAAGAAGTGAAATCAAGAAATTGGAGGATGAGTTCCATGCTTTGAAACAAAAGGAAGGCGACCACACCACATACAACAAGAGATTCCTTGAGTTAAATCAAATGGTTCCCAACTTGTTCACTCCCCTCTACCGCTTGATCGAGCACTACATTCGTGGTCTTCCATAAAAAATTCAAGACCCTGTAATAAGCACCTCGCCTGCAACTTTGGAAGCAGCAATGGAGCTAGCAACCGCGCTCACCGAGAACCGAATCCGGAATAAAGATTTCAAAGAGGAGAAGAAGAAGGATAAAGCATCAACCGAAACCTCAGACTCCACCCGAACCGAATCCTCTACACCACCTATTTCTAAGAGAAAACGTGATGGGCAAATCTTCGCCGTCACCCAACGTAACCAACCAGCTTCACAAGTTGTACCTCCTCAAACGATCCCAAACGCTCAAGTAGCACCCAACTCAACTTACCCAAACAAGAAACCTTACATTGGACCTCACCCTCAATGCAACACCTGTTTCTATCACCATCCATCTACCTTACCCTGTCGACTATGTGCGAATTGTGGACGCTACGGTCATTTGAGCAACGTTTGCCGCACCCCTCAAAACCAAACCTCAACCCCTACTCAACCCATGATCCAAACATATCAACAACCTCAATACCCCATGTACCCATATGTTCGAGCTTGTTTCAATTGTGGCGACCCTACCCATTTTAGAAACACGTGCCCTCGTTTGGTTAACATCATAAATGCCCAAGCTCAGGCAAACCCAGTTAACCAAGCAAACCAAGCAAATCCAGCTCCACCGCCAGCAAGGGGAAGAGTTTTTAACATCAATGCCAATCCTGTTGAAGATGTTAACGGACCAAACCAACCACTTAACTAGCCTTCTCTCACCAAGAATCAAGATTCAACTCCAATCACTTAGTTTTTATGTTTATATCTCGATTTTCATGTATCTCAGTTGGAATTTTTATCCAAGAAATTTTAATGCAAATTACTAGTTCAGTTTGTTTTATACTCATTATTCATATCATCATACTTCACGGCATATTTCAGTTTCACATAGACTAACCTCTCCATCATATTAAACGAGAGAGGTTTTGTCAAACACGGATACTATCAGAATTAAGACTCAAGCGCTGATTGTTGTGTTGTTTATGTTGTAGAGTCGCATAGAACTAATCATAATTCACTGATAAAACCAATGAAAATTTGACAAGAATATGGTGGATACGCCGCTGGTACTTCCTATATATAAGTATTCTTGCCAAAGGATCAGAGGCATTATCAGGCGGTTATGAGATGTTCCATGTAGGATTTAGTATTGCCTTGGTTGAAATTGTGTTACATATAAATATCATCTCACTAGTTAAAGGAATTGGATTGTGATCCATTTCTATATAGACTAACCTCTCCATCATAACAAACGAGAGAGGAACCATCACCATTCAAACATATATGCTATCAGAATGTGGATACAATTGTTAGTTGTTGTGTTTATTGGTGTAGATTGTAGAATTTCTGCCTTAGGATATAACCCTAAGCATATTCAAACTTTTATGCGTGATATCATTTTAGCGAATCATTCCTGCTTAACAATACTTATACAGTAGGCAACAAAAAGCGATTCCTGTATTAGGATACTTAACCTTTACAAGGAACGTTACCGCCTCAAACAAAAACCTAAACCCTAATTCTCAAAAATGTAACCGGCAAACTCAACACCATCATTCTTTTAGTCGATTATATCCCTAATTAAATTTCGGGGCGAAATTTCTAAAAAGCAGGGGATACTGTAACATCCGTCAAAAACGGATTTACCAAACCCGCTCCGTTTATCAACCGAACAGTCAGTCAAATTTTTAGTTGCGAATTAAATGCCCAAAATAATTTTAAACGATCCGTAATCAATTATTATGCGGGGATATGTATTTAGTTTTTGAAAATCTGTTAAAAATAACAAAATAAAAATATTTTATCCATGCCGGGTTTCGAACTCGGGTCTGTATCCGGTTCAACCAAACACTTAACTCCCACACCGTAAACCACTCCGCCACTTTGATTTTCTGTTAAGTTAATGAAATTATTAAATCAAATAATGATGTTCGGAAATTCAAATTCAGTCAACTTGCGCCCAAACAGCTGTCGTCGGAAATCCCGACGACTTCGCCCATAAAACACGTTTTCGTCCAATTTAATCAATCAATTAACTCTAGCGACAGCTAGCCAACGTCTGAAAACGCGTCATTAGCCATAATCGCCGGAGAACAGTTGACTTCGAATATAGACCGAATTCAGACCCCATTCATCTCGTTGCTACCCTATAAATGCACCCATAACTCGCCAGAAGTTTTTCACACTCAAATCGCACCTCATCTCGGCGAAAACTCACTCACCGGAAGTATTTGATACATCGCCGGAAAACCGTATCATTAACCTTCGAGCTTACTGAACCCCCTAAACTTTCACCTAAGTCACCCACCCCCTTTGTAACCTTTCGGAAGACTCTCTGCTGCAAGAAGTTGTCGCCGGAAAAAGGTTTCTGTCGCCGGAGTTCTGCCGGAAAACAGAGTATAACCAGTCGGTATATCTCACGCTTAATTCCTTCCCTTTTTACTTTTATATCATTTGTAATTGATCATTAAACGCTATAGAAACTTAAATCAACATTTTAACCAGTTAGTCGTCACTTCCGGTTAAAAACAGTGAAGAAGACGACATTTCGGTAATGGTTAAGTATAATTAAAATCAAGTTATTTACCGGGTTAGACACACAGTCCAGCGGTGGACTGTGTGCACTTTTAACGCTAAGGTCACGAGTTCGATTCCGGTTTCACACACGCCGCCTTGATAAAAATCCTTTTTTTAGCAAACTGAACCGGAGTCGCCTTGAGTATATGTTAAGTATATTGATAACCGAGTTATAACCAAGTGTGACACACAGTCCAGCGGTGGAGTGTGTGTCCGCTAACCCACAGGTCCCGGGTTCGAGACCTGTGTGGAGCGCACCGGTTCTCGAGACTTAATTCATTTTTAAAATAAAGGTTTTCTGTTAAATCCTAATTAATGTATATATATAATTAAAATCGGATATATAACGGGTTAGACACGTAGCTCAGTTGGTAGAGCTGCGTGCACGCGTACGGGAGGTCTCGGGTTCGAGCCTCACCCGGCGCACAACAACATGCCACTGAACCGGTCAAACAGTCAGTCCAAGTCAACGGTCAATATTACTGTAGCAAAAATAAAATATTTTTTTATTATTTTTATTTAATTATTTTAATTAAAAATCAATTATAAATATTTAAAAATAACATTGTTAAGGTTAGAAAATAGCCTCAAATTCACAAAAATACACCCAACAATCCTACTAAAATAGATTCATAAAACCCGTTTACTTACCGAACCATTATGCGATTTATCTAGGATTAATTTCACTCGTGGTTAACACCATTTCGTGTGCATTCAACGTCATCAACCGAACGCACCCAATGTGAGTGAATTCTTACAAACTCCCCTTTTTTTTTTTATTTATGTTTTGGGGTGTATCATGTGTCGCTTAAACTAATTCTCTTATGCAAATTCGTGCTATACCATTATATGAACTAAATTAGAATGTAACTATTGTTTGTTTGTGATGTATTTCATATTGTCAAAGTTGTATACAAATTATTTAGGCCCATCAGTTCGTAAGAACAACGCGTGCCTCAAAACTCATTTATTAGGCCCATCAGTTCCTCGTGTGAGACGAGAACAACGCGTGCCTCAAAACTCATACATTAGGCCCATCAGTTCGTAAGAACAACGCGTGCCTCAAAACTCATTTATTAGGCCCATCAGTTCCTCGTGTGAGACGAGAACAACGCGTGCCTCAAAACTATCATTTGGTGTTTGTATGTTCAATATTCAATATTACGTGTTGTGTGAATAAATTTACATCTACATTTACTCATATGAGGTATGCACATTATTTATAATCAATTGGATAAACTCGTTCAAATGTTTTTCCATAGGATTCACTCGCCAACATTATGTTGATCCAAAAACCCTTTTTACACATGATACAGGTGGACAGGTTGAAGCAAGGAAAACATAGGATATGCCTTAGAAGAGAAACAAGAAGCTTAGACTGATAGTTAGAACATGTTGTATCATTTATTGTAAATTTCCATTAAATTGTATTAATGAATATGAAACATATAATAAATGTCATGAGCTTTGATGATAACCCAATTATGCCCCGATCACCTTTTCCGCTGCGGGTCGGGGTGTGACAAAACCCTCTCTTTTAAAAGCATTTTTATTTACATTATTTTACGGACATGACCAATCTTGCGCATAGAATACATATTGTTTGGGGAAGGATAGGTAAAAGTAGTGTTATACGTTCTAACTTTTTTCCTTAGTATTGTCGGGCTTTTACAATTTCTTTTGGTGCACGACATGGCAACCATATCCATGGTGTAACCGTTAGTACATGACATGTAACTTCGTTACTTCGGCACCATGGTGTTAGACTTAGTGGGTGTTATTCGGCCACATTTTCCACGATATCACCAAACCCATGGGCCGGTGTATAATGTGTCGTCTCCGGATAAAGTATTCCGAATTCGGTATCTTTATCATTCGTCATCATGCATATCCCCTCAACCTCAATGAGTAAACTGTTTACTCAATCATAAGTTCCAATCAGTTGAACCTTTTTTACTAAATTTAAATGTTGGTGAATGATGATTCAAAGAGTGTTGTAAGGTTGTGAAGAAACCCTAATTTGTCAAAGGAATCTAAACTGATATAAATGGTCGTAAAAGGTGATTCTCTTTTAACTTTTATTTTGCAAAGACATCCCTTGAGAAGGACACCTGGGTCAATTTGGGCCCTACAATTTCATGGTTTTATTTAGAAAAGTGAGCAGCCATTTTGGCGAAAGTGTATTTTTGTGACAATTATTTCCAATAATTTAAACCGTCAGAATGATTCTTTCATTTGTTTTACCGCCCTGCTTTTTGTTCTTGTTTTTTCATGCAAATTAAAATGTACTTTTGTCTTTTCCAAAAAGGTTATTTGAAATCATATATAGCGGACCTACTTTAGGGGAAGGGGTAGCCTCCGCTACTCCTTAACGCTCTGACCGTAGTATAAATTTTTGAAAAACTTGATAGTTTTTCGATTTCATTGCCGTTTTTTTATAAAACGTTACCCCTACGAAGATTTTCTGGATCCGCCACTGCATATATGGTTGTATTTATGTAGATGATTTAAGGAGAGCTAATTGATTTTTCTTTGCGAAAGTATAAACTATCATATGCCCTATACGTATATGTGTTCATCAAATAAAACTTGGTTTTAGTTGCATGCTTTAACGATTTTGACACACCACTAATCGTACATGCGTCAGACCAAATCATCTTAAATTCATAGTTATAAGTTAGATGCATAACTGAAAAATAAAAGATTAACTTTTAGTTGTTTAACAAAATATATAATTTATGTGTGTATCGGAGAGTTAAAATGAGAAGAATAAAAGAATATATAATCAATCATAATATTCCTTTTTTATTTTGATTTAATGTTGCAACAATTGTCTAATAGTAATTTGTTCGAATGGATTAATTTGGTCTAACTTAATTCTTTTAGCTAACTAAATTAAACATATTTTTCAAAGTTCAACTACAAGTTGTGTTAAAACAAAATTGTACTTACACAATCATACATTCATACTTCTACCTAGACACCGACGTAGACACACTATTATACGTACATAATTCTACACACATTATTCTACCTACACATACACAACATTCTACCTACACAACTATACTTCTATCTACACACCTACGTATAACAATAGTCGATATGATCTAAAATAATACCATTCTTTTTTTGAACGGCCAACGAATCCTCCAAATGGGCTACTGGTGAAATTCATCACATCGGGATACATTTGTCTTCCGAACTGGGGAAAACCCTCAACTAGGGCCGAAGCCTGTGAACACTCGCACTAAGACACGACAGTGCGGTGAGGTAAAACCCGCTCAGTTCAAGGATCGAACTAGCGATTGCCGCCTACTCGCCTAGTCTCCCATCATCACCAGGTGCCGCAAAAACTAAACGCTTAGAGCATGAATTAAACCCGAGTCACTTGAAACACTAGATCTCTCCTTTACCACTCCACTACTAGCTTATTAAACAAAATAAAACCATCCTATATATGAACAATAACGACCTACACCAAGCTACAAAAATCCTCCACAACCACTTATGTATTTTTCTTATGTAATATTATATCAAAACCATTTATCTAATCTGTTAATCCAATGTTGTTTGTAAATAAAAAACCCAAATTAAATTTATAGAATCCAACCCTTATTTGATAATTTGTGTAGTAAAATAAATTCAGTGACTTCAAAAAGATATTTGGGATAAGTATATTTGTCATTCAGTGACTTTAATATCATCCCATTTATTTTATTAATCTGATATTAAAGTTCTAAATAAAGAAAATGATAACTATACACTTACAATAACTTAAATTAGGTTAATATTTTCATTCTATTTATAATTATAATATTGTCACTACTTAATTACTACATATAACATTTAGAGTAGTTTCTTATCTACAATACTAAAAGTGACAAATCTTTAAAAATTAATTACCATAATGCCATCCCTGTATTTTTCATCTACAATGAATTGGAATAGTGGATGTAGTAAGGCTATTTTCATCCATAGTGAATCGGAACTTTTTTGATTTTGTGTTGTAATTATTCATTTAATTTCATTTTATTTTGTTTACATTTTTAATTCCTTAGATTTCTATGTTTCATTTTTAGTTCTGTAAATTTTGTTTTTCTTATTGTCTTTAACTAAAATTTTTCCGCTAGAAATTTGAGTTCGTCTACGTTTTACACCAGCTCACTGCATAAATTGGTGTTTTTCTTTGCCTACGTTTGATGTCACGAGCGGTATAAATTCATGTTTTATAATTATAGTAAAATAAATTTATGTTTTTGTTTTATAAATATACACTTACAATAAATTTAATGTAATGTTATTTTATATATAAAAAGTACATATATAAGTTAGATCCGATAAAAAATTCATGCATATTTGTACTTAACTATGTGTAAGCGGCTCTTTAGTGTAGTAAATGAAAGAAGAATTTCAGAAACTAACAATTCTATGTTAGATTATATATTTAGAAGATGAAATACTTATTAATAACACAAGTTATATTTTGCATGTGATATGCTTAATATTATACATATTTTGTCGATGGAATTCCCTACATTTTGATATTTTATGTGATTTTTCTGTGTTTTTTATTCTCATTTGGTTAATTGGTGAATTCGCAGGAATCAGTGGAAAATCAGTTATTTAGATAAGGAAATGAAGAAATTTGGAAGAAGAGGTGAGATCATGGAGAGGTGTCTCGGAAAAAGCTAAAAAAAGGCGAAAACTGGATTTTCTGGACCCCTGCGGACCGCAAGGGGTATTCATACGGTCCGCAAGGAACTACGGGTTTTAATATTAAAATTAGAAGCCTTGCGGGCCACATTGCATAAGCTACATAGGGGTACGAATTTTAGAAAAAAAGAAATCTACTTAAAACCTTAACAATCGTAGGGTTTGATACTTAGAAAACCAGGCGATTCTAAGCATTTCTTGGACGATTTTGGGAGTTCTTGGAGCAAGGTTGAAATCTAGGAAGCTTTTGATCGAAGATTGGAGTGCCTCGGGTTTGGTTTACGCTTGTCTTACTCGTTCTTAAACATTAGAAACATGTTTCGCTTTGTTTTCATATCTGAATTTGTTATGATTTTGATTATTATGACTAGATAAATCATTAGAGTTGCTTAGGTTGAGATGAACTAGACATGTGTTTGATGATGACATTGGTTTGAATGATGCAATTTACATGATTTTATCTTGTTTTTTATCTTGATATTGCATGTTACGACTGGTTGTGTTTGATTTTTGATTGTTGGTTTTGTTGATCTAGGCTTATAGAGATATCTCTAGATTCAGAAATCATTCTAGGTCGTTTAATCTTAGGTTTTTTGGTTTAGATCATGGTCATTAGAAATAATATAAGTTAATATTTTCATTCTATTTACAATATTGTCACTACTTCATTACTAAACATTTAGGGTAGTTTCTTATCTACAGTACTAAAAGTGACCAATCTTTAAAAATTAATTACTATAGTGCCATCCTTGTATTTTTCATCTACAGTGAATTGGAATAGTTGATGTAGTGAGGATGGTCTTTTTTTCTTTACCTTTTTTGATTTTGTGTTGTAATTGTTTTTTATTTTATTTTATTTTGTTTTACATTTTCAATTCCTTAGGTTTCTATGTTTCATTTCTAGTTCTGTAAATTTTGTTTTTTCTTTTTGTCTTTAAGTGAAAATTTTTCTCGTTAGAAATTTGAGTTCGTCGACGTTTTACACCAGCTCACTACATAAATCGGTGTTTTTCTTTGCCTATGTTTGATGCCACGTAGCGGTCTAAATTCATGTTTGATAATTTTATAGTAAAATAAATTTATGTTTTATAAATATACACTTTTCTCGTTAGAAATTTGAGTTCGTCGACGTTTTACACCAGCTCACTACATAAATTGGTGTTTTTCTTTGCCTATGTTTGATGCCACATAGCGGTCTAAATTCATGTTTGATAAATTTATAGTAAAATAAATTTATGTTTTTGTTTTATAAATATACACTTACAATAAATTTAATGTAATGTTATTTTATATATAAAAGTACATATATAAGTTAGATCCGATAAAAATTTCCTAGTTAATCACACTTTAGGTTTAGTAGAAAATCTCAAAACTTAAAATCAAATTAGACTAGTATTCGACAAAGGTTCAATAACAAGAGTTCGCCCATAGGGTCCACAGACTGATATCCGGTCTTACCTACTTGCTATGCTGTGTCCACAGACGGAAGGTCAAACCGACAACACAAATCGCCAAGTCGGCAAAAGCAAAACTCCAATCAATGAAGGTGTAAAAGCAAAACACAATTAAGCAAAAGCAAAGATTCTCGCCGATTAGATTCCTGAGTACCATGGGACTAGGCTAATCGTTAGGACTTTGGGGTTAGCAAGAATTTTGGTTAATGAATAGCTGAATAGATGAAATGTCGTGCTTGACTGATGGTCTATGCATTTTAGGGGTAGAATGTTAGTTTTTTTTTTTACTTTTCACCAATTAGATTTTGTAGAAAAAAGTAAACAGGTAATTGATAAAAAATGAATGGGTTGTTTAAAAAAATGAGTTCAAATCTTAATTTTTTAATGGGTTAAAAATCTATAAAAATGTTGAGGGGTCAGCATTCAAAAAATCTGTAAGGTTGATTAAAAATAGCAATATACATACCGTTATATTAAAAAAAAAGTTATGGTGTCGTTTGAAAATTTTATTGTTATCAACAATATTTTAATAGTTTAAAGGGAAATTTAAAATAGTTTCATTTAGATATAAAATAAATCAATTAATATCTAGTTTTGAGTGAAAGAGAATAAAAGTTATTGCGACTATTTGATTATTTATATCAAGAAACTGTTATCAAACTGTAGCCCCATATGGAAGATCAGTTGTGAAGTTCGATCGAGGATCCCACAAAATTATTGAGTATATACAATAATTCAATAAGAAGGTGATTAAAATATTAATATACATGAAAATACAATTAAACCAAGATGTGTTTAGACTATATTTTAATTCGTACTTTTCATTAATTTTGATCAATTTATGTGTTGACACTCCCAATGTCATATATAAAGATATTTGGGGTGTCCTTAGTTCTTAGGTTTGAAAAAAAATAAAAGGAGAATAAAAGTGATAATTTTTTTAATAAGATTTACCACCCGTCGTAATGCGGCGGGACGTAAAATCATGCCGAATAGCATTAATGCCATACTACCGTCAGCGACAATCAGTACTAAAGTTACGGTATGTTAATGCGAAGAAATTAGACTGCAACGTAAAAAATAGAAAATAATAATTAAGTCTGTTTAGAACCATACGCGTTGTAACGAACCCGTCAAACTGAGAAAAAATAGACGACCTAAAAACGTTGAACCACACACGCACATAGAGTTGTGTTAACTCGCAAAATCTAGTACGAAGCGTAAAACGAAATGTTAAAACGTTGAACCACACACACACGTTACGCCGTATTAGCTCGCAAAATTTAAAATGAAACGTAAAACAAAAATCTGCGAAATATGAAAAGTGCGGGGGAATCAAAGTTAAAAGTAAAAAAGTTGTGAAGTTAAATTACAATGGATGACAACTTTGGGGCTAAAAGTAAAAGGTTGAATAGATTTGGGTTAAAATTGTCCCGCTTGCGGTGTGCACATATAATGTATATATGTGGGCGCTCGGGGGCAAAAGTGAAACGGTACTAACTTTAACGTTGTTTTACTAATTTCGTGAAAATAACGTTAAAAGCGACGGATGGTTAATCATGCATCATGTGGTGGCGTTGATAGCTGAAAGACATGGGGGTACATGCACCAATCGGTCTCTGTCCCGATTGTTTGAGTGTTATATGCCTTAGGTCCAAGGCTTGATATAAAGCTACAATCGAGACAGGGGTCTCGCTGGAAGCAGCCTCTCTATTCCTATGGGGTACAGGTAAGGCTGTCTACGTCTGCCCTCCTCAGACCCTACCTTAGCTTTGCTATTGATGAGATTTACCGAGTTTGATGATAATGAGATTTGGATTAAAAGTTTAATATATTTAAAAAAAAACTCCTAAAACTTTAAACACAATACCTATATGCCCAAATATATTGCTAATTTATAGTTTGTTAATTTCACATAATGAGTGATACCTTGTTTTAGATATGTTTTTTCATATCTATTCAAGCCAACACTTGCTACTCGTGTTAAGTTAGCCAACAAGCTAAAGTAGGTCCCATGTCAAATGAGGTAAAAAAATAAATATTAAATTGGTTCACCCATGATAACTTGCTCACTTGCTAAAAGATTTTGTTTCTTGAGATCCCAGGTTCAATGTTAGGGAATGAAGTAACTTCAGGATATATGGAGTAAAGTAGTAGCAGCAACGTAGACACTCGTCTATAGTTTGCCGTTAAAAAAAAAGAAGTGCTAGTAACGACAGAAACAATGAGTAGGTAGTGGCGACAACCAATGGTGATATGTGTGTGGTCCATTTTGACCCGTTCTAGATCATCAATTTTTTTTATACATGACTCATTTAGCTTATTTTATAATTTGATAGGTGTCTTGTAGAATCTAGATCTTCTATCCATACATGCTTTCATCACCATACATGCTTCCTCTTGCCTTGGTTTTGCTGTCATTAGATTTGCTTCATTGTCGACAAGATAAATAATGATGCAAAAACAATAAGCCAAAATGGGTTTAATTGTAATTGTCCAAAATTATTTAACACAAAGGGCATGCACACATGCATTTTTTATTAAGTTTTGAAGAAAGATACATGAAAGTGCCTACATTGTTTTACTATACATCATATATGGAGTTTGAAGCTATGTAGGGACATACATGAATGATTGTGGGAAACTTATGTAATGAACATCATGCAGGAATATATAGGGATATTATTTTATATTTATTTGAGTTTTAATTTCTTAATATTTTGTGATTTAGTTTTCTTTTGAGTTATAATTTCTCACCTATATAAGGGGATCCAGAGTTTATTATTTTACGAGTTTTTGATTGAGTTTTAATTAATACAAACTGTGTTCTTTGAACCTTTTATTCATTTTATCAGTATTTGATTACTAATTGTTCTTGAACCTTTTATTCATTTTATCAGTATTTGATTACTAATTGTTCTTAAGCCATTTGAATGCTTCCGTAACTGCATCAGAACTATTGGTTTACCATGTAAAATAGAAACTAAAAAAATTAATTTTCTTATACTTTACCATTTATATATAAAGTCGGCATATATTTTTTTTATTAATATTAGGGTGTTATTAGTGAAATTTAAAATTGATTTTTGGTTCAATCCAATCTGAATTAAATAGCTTAATTAGATTAAAGTTTTCGAAATTTCAAACCTAATAGACCCACAAAACCTAAAATGCACGCATGCGCGCGCACGTAAATATAAACATTAAAAACCATACCCATGAACACATATACCAAGTATCTTAGTAACCATATTCAATTGTTCTGATATAGTTTCGCGTGCAATCAAATGGCTCAACACAATGATTCATTCAAAGACTTGGAACCGAATGGTTCAAAAAAACCTCAAAGGTTTTCTTTACAATAATCAAACTCAAAAACTAATTAAACAATAAACCTAAAGATCCTATTTATAAGATATGAATCATAATTCAAATGGAAACTAAAGGTAAAATATTAAATTCAAATAAAGAGATAAGTAACGAGACCGGGTCTATCCGTATCAACTTCATTTGTTTATTTTTGTCATTTACTCTTACAATGATTAGTGGTCACAATTTATCGGAAATATGGATTTTCAAGTAGATTCTGGGATTAGGTTATTTTTCACGACTGTAAATCGGGACCCAATAGCTGAAAAACAGAATACCGTTAGGCTCGTCACATGAATGAGAGTATCTCTGTAACCAGCCTTCGGCTTGATAATTAGTATCTGCTGAGAGATTGAGAGTATGTGTTAAGGTGAAAGAGAGATTGAATGAGTACCTTTTATGTTGACATACCTTGTATTTATAGTGTTTGACCGTTTAGGGTTTTCCATTTGGGAATCTAATTTTAGTTGGGATTGTTATTCGAAAAGTAGAAGATTTAGTCAATTTTTCAAAATCTCCACGTTCTTTGGAGATTCTGTTATTTAATGGTATATTGATTTACCATATTTAATTATGTCGGTTCTAGAGTAATAAGGGGTATTGACTAGTTTCAAACTTTGATAAACTGGGTTATACCTCGTTAGTTTCCTATTATGATGGGATGACGCACATGATATGTGGCACGTCTTGATTGGTGATGATATGGCAACATATAGCATGACTTGTCACCTTTTATGTTTGTATATCTAGTGTGGTATGTTATCACGAATGCTAAGGTGTGTACAATATGTATGACTTAATAGTTGGTAATATTTTTGTGTCTACCCTTATAAAAGTCCCATTTTACATATTCAAATAAGTTTAATACCATAGATATAAATAGAAACGAAAATAATACTGCCTCAAATATACAATTAAACCAATAATTACTGAACTAAAATAACCAATAAAATATTTAAGTGTAGGTTTGAGTTAAAGTCTCATAAGGAGTAATAATGACTTTAAAGAAGAACTAAACACAGAAAACAGTAGTTCGAAATAATTGTTTGAAACGCTTCGATGATTAATTTGGTTTTACGTGTATAATAACTAATAACCAAACTGACTAATAAAACCAATGTCTCAATTATAATATTTTTTGATAACTGATTTTGTAGTTTGTTTTAATCAAATGACCTGATCGACAATAAAATCAACCTTTTAATATAATATATATATTTATATGATAATAATATACCATTACGTTTTTAGAGAATAAGGTAATCGAGGAGCCCTTGCGAAATTATCATTTTTACATATTAGTAACAAAACCACTCCTAACCTGGAACTATGTTGGACCTGAACAATTTATTTTTAACAATTAGACAAAACCTTTATAATTATAGTAATAATATTTATAATTAAAGTTTTTAAAATTTTTCTATAGATATAACATATGTTTAAATCCCTAATTCCCTAAAACAACTTGAAATCAGCAAATAAATCCCAACTCTCCTAAACAACAACTTGAAATCACAAATAATGAAAAAGTATAAGCTAAACAACAAATTCACATATGCAATTATGCTAATACACCCTTAACAACAAATGAGAATATCAGGAAATGTTTTATAATACTGTTTAAAATATTAATTGTGGGTTTTTCCCTTTTAAATTGGAACAATTACTAATATTTTATATAGCTTAAGATATAAATTTTTAATGGCAATACTTACTCCTATTCTACACCAACAATTCTAAATTAATCTCCTTCACTCTATTAAAATCAAACTATAATCCACATATGTTGTTAACTCATCAAATTAACAAAACATAGGTTATAATGGTTAAAACCAAAACACAGGCTATAGATTCAGTTTTAACCATGATCAAATAAAACATGTTTTAACAGTGAATGTTTTACTATTTGTGAGACTTGAACTCAAGTTTTATCATGTCAGTGAACCACTAAGTGGTGTGATCAAATATAACTATAAAATAAAACTATACTCTAACCTAATGTAATAATGAATAACCCACATAGGGACTCTACTTCAACATGTGTTAATGTTTCTTCTCTTCCACATAATCAAATATTAGTTTTATCGATCACTAGTGTTATATATGTAGTTTTCGTATAAATTTTTTTGGGTATATGCGTTTTCAACTCCTCGGTTCTATAAATTTTTTTTAGTATATACGTTTTCGACCATCTGCCGAAAACGTCAAGCTTTGCCACTGCTCAAATAATAGGTGCCATTTTATAGGCTTATAAGAGCAATAGAAAAGGAAATATGCTAACAAACTGAACCCACTAACTAAACAAATCTAATGTTAGGGATAATGCAAAACATGGAACAAGGAATGGAGGTGAACGTGGGTACACATCATTATTGTTATGTGCTTAAATTTGCGAGAGGTCATAACCAAGCCCATGCAACCAATGGCATTCAACCCACTTAAGTTCAAGCCCATGCAAGTTTGAATAGTCAAAACCCATGGCAATGTCTTTATCTTTAAGTGTCCTTTCTATTTGTTTGTTTAGTTGGAGTGTGCTAGAATAAAGTTAGAAGTAGTGGTTGGAACATAATTTGCTACGTAGGAATATGAATGGAAGGTTACCCCCCTCCTATTGATTGATGGTGGTTTGTGTGGATTAAACCACGATTACCACGACCCCTCCATTTGATGACTTTGAGACAAAAATATATTAAAATAATAAAAAAGATAGTGGTTTGGGTCATTACTACATCCTTAAGGTAGTGGTTTTTTATGATGGATTAGAGGTGGGTGACATGACACCTATATGGAGGATCATGATGGTTATGAGGGTCACGACCACGCCATTTAGCCTACTACCTTCCATGGTAAAAATAGGTTCTAGATTTGCTTCATTGTTTTGGCCGTATACAAGGAGAACGTACCCTTTGGTGATTTTTATTGTATGCGGAAAGTTTAATTAGTATCTATGTTTTCTCTAAAATTCTCTCAAGATCGTTTCTATTTTCTTAAGACCATTTGATTACGATTCTTCCTTGGTTCGTAACACATTAAAATGTCGATATGGTGTTTTGCCATTTACGTACTGGTTTCCCAATCGGGGCAAATATTAATCACGTTTAAAAACTAGAAGGTCGTCGTTGATATGTTTCAACCCCGTTTAGCTATTTGGAAAGCCAACTCTCTTTCATTTGGTGGTCGTATTATCTTGATCAAGTATGTTCTTGGTTGCCTTCCATTATACTTCCTCTCTTTGTTTTGAAACTCCCATTAATGTGATTGAAACTCCCATTAATGTGATTGAAACTCTTGAATGTATCAGAAAAAGGTTTGATTGAGAAAGACTTGGGTTTATTATATAATTAACTTAGCCACTTAGGGGAACTTATAAAAGGCCTCTTAGTGAACTGTATCGTACATTATACAATAATGCTTGCTCAAAATATTCTAGTGTTTCAATGTTATAGTAGTCAAGATGGAGCCAATACCATGGTGTTAGAAGACGGCCCTAAGGGAGGATGGACTCCATCCGATGGAGCGATCGCTGCATGGCTTACAGGTGACTATATCGAATCAGTCGGACAACTAGTGGGTTTCCCTTCTCAATCCGAAGCTAATGATTGAAACAAAATGTGCTTGCAATTAGGGGCGCAACATAGTGGTGGCGGGACCCCCGAACTTTTCGCCTTGTAGTGGAGAGTATGTAGTTTTGCGTATAGAAATTTTTGGGTATATACGTTTTCGACCCCCCGGTCTGAAATCTCAAGCTTCGCCGTTGCTCGCAGTATAACTCCTTTGGTTGGAATAAGTGTTTAACCATAAATTTATATTTTTTTTTGTGGGACGGGGGGTTCGTAACAGGCCTCCAACACTAGCAAGCATTGTAAGGAGAGGTGTTGATATAACATCCACATTATGTTCATTTTGTGGTAATGTTAGTGCAGAAGTTGACATTAACTTCTTTGGTGCAGTCTACCTTTGGTCAATGCTAAAGAAGTAAAAGAGTTGTTGAATATTCCAGCTACGGTTTGATCGATGAAAGCTCACGAAAAGGTAGTAGAGGCAATCGTTCTAACAACGATTGTGCATCTAGTGATCAAGAAATGAAAGGTATCTCTTTCTTGTGGATTAAACATAGGATGCGTCTTAGATGATAGGAGTGGTCAATGTGGTGTCTTTCAAGCTCTAGCGTCTTGATGGTCCCGGTTTTTAATATATTGAAGTGTTCGTTGTTAATGTTTGAGTCTTCCTCGGTTGAAGTAAAAGTCCTTTATCTTATTCCTACCATCCAGACTATCAATACCGACAAGAACATGTTAATTAATGGAGAGGTGGTCCGTTGGCATGATTTAAAACCATTAATAATCACATGGGTAACAGAGTGTAAAAGAGCTCCAACATAAATTTAATAAATTATTTTATAAAACAAACGGAGTAAATGACGCGAACTGTTCTTGTGGTATGTTGAAAGTTCACCTTTCGTCTCTAACTTAAAGAAATTACTCATCCCTATCGTTTACTTACTGAATGAGGTAACTCGAACTCGACTCAACTTGATTTCACCAATTTCATCCCTACATGGGAAATACATAAATTTTCGCAAACCTATTTATTATTATTATACACCAAAAAACCTTGATTAGGCAAAATGTAGTGAGGTAATGTTGACTAACTCAAACATCTAAAATTCAAGAAAATAAACGCCCCATCAACTTCATGATCTCAATTCATCAAACATCAAACTTGGATCAAGTAGACTCAAATCCCACTAATTGGCTTTTGATAACTTAGACAACTCAAAACTTCTATAAATCGCACCAACTTAATTTTTTTTCTTGAACGGCAAATTTGGATCACTGGCAGACCACTGGAGCATCATCGTGCCACCAGCGGAAGCACCCGATCATATCCATCTCCACTAGACAATATTGCATATACACCAATTCAGGAGAAAATTAAATAAATCTAGGAAAACCACCTTGTGGGCATCAAACCCAGTACCTAATGGTCCCAAAGCCTTATCACACCCTCAAAATGCCACTTACCTATAATGTCATGGGCAATTGCACCAACTTAATTGAATAAAAATTTTATCGATATCTTTTTTATTTAAAAAAATCAAACTTGAGATGTTAGTTACATTATATGTACTCGCTTAATGGAATGGGTTTTGACTTCAATTTCATAGTGCTGCTTAGTTCCAACCGGACATGACCCATTTGTCATTGAAAACTTGAAAATTGATATCATGATACACCACGCCGATTGTGATAAATCTTGTAAACAAAATCAATAATATGAAAATTTTATGGGTCATTATATGGGATAATGATCAATTTCACATTTTTTTTCCAATTATTCAGATGATTGCTAGGATTAACACCGAAACATGTTTAATAGTGAGACACTGGTGGGCAATGATAGGAGACCCAGGAAAATCTGGGTTCGATCCTTGAGCCAAACATGTTTTACCGGTAATTTCCCCATCGTGCCTATGGGCGGATGGGTTTACCGGATTTTCCCCGGAATTGATGATGGATTCGGGTTACTCTCAGAGTACTCCGTTTGATCCAATGGATTGATTCTGTCGGTCGTTCAAAAAAAATAATGAGTACAACTATGTGCAAGAAATAAGAATCATTTGGTGTTACAAACATGATTTCTATTAAAGTTCTCACTCTTCCAATTTCCGGAGTTTGATTATGCTAATTGACACAAATGGCCCCACAAATTACTTTTTATTAGTCAGGTAATTTTAACTATTTTGACATGTAGGTCACTCGACAAAGGCATTTTTTTCTCATAGTTAACCCTTACAAGATAAACTAAGATATTAATTCCATTTTCATATTAGTGATTTTGTTTACAATTGGATTTTAGCATGTTACACAACCTTAGATTAGTCACAAAGGAAGGATAACTATGAACATAAACGGTAGGAAAGACAAACAATTCAGCAGAATTAGGAATCTTGTTTTTTTGTTAGGTATCAAACAAAGCAACGTGCAGCAGAATCTCTCTCTTTCTCACACACACGAAAAGCAATTAAAGAAGCCACGAGAATTACGTGGTTCAGTTTAGGTGATCTACGTCCCCGGTCTCGACAAGGGTTTATCTTTTATTAAGTGAATAAAAAATACAATTACATCATGGTGTATATAAGACTAGATTACGATAACTTAGTCAATAAGAAACAAAATATGGGCCTAAATATATTTTGATGAAACCTGCCCCTTTTCTTGTGTTCTCCTTGTCAATCACCCAAGCCCAACAAAGGCTTCACAAACCCAAATTTTTTTTACTCATTTGACCCGTTTTCATTTTAACTATGTTTAAACAAAGTTTGACCTGTTGCAGGCGATTCTATGGTGGTAACAAACAATTCAATCATTTCAATACACTCAGGTATCTTATTTTTGGTTTTGTTCTAAAACTAAAAGAGGTTTAAGCTTTTCTATAAGAGGATGAGTGTTATGCACTAATCGACCTTTATCCCGATTGTTTAGTGTTATGTGTCTTATGTCAAAGGCTTGATGCAAAACTACTATCGAGCAGGGGGTCTCATTGAAAGCAACCTCTTTATTCCGACAGGGTAGAGGTAAGACTGTCTACGTCTTACCCACCTCAGACCCTACCTTAGCTTTGCTATTGATAGGATATACTAAGTATGATGATGATGATGAGGATATAAGGGGATGAGTGTCATGAAATGTAAAGGAAGGAACACATACCTCCATCTGCAGACTTAGAGCATAAACCCCGGGAAGCTGTTGCCAACAGTACCAGAAACAATCGTCTTGGGTCTGGAGACCATCCTACATTCAGTGATCAGAAAATTCCAACAAGAAATATGTATCTTTTTCCACCTGCAAATACATTTTGCTCATATACAAGAAATCACATGCTTTCAAGAGCCCCGAGGAGGAATAACTGAATAAGCATCAGTAGCAGTGGCATCCAAGCGACTTAAAACTGATATAGAGCTGAAAATTTGACAAATTTCACTAAAGGTACCGCGTGGCATTTTAATCAATTTGACAAATAATTAAGTAATCTTGCACAAGAATGCCTCGAGTTTACATATAACAAAAGAACAAATTGCTACGATCAATCAATTTAAAAGATATTATGTGACCTAGGATGGGCAAATTAAGAGGATAATGCACAAACTTAGACTTGCATGAGGAAGCCTTGAGTTTACATATAACAAATTGCTATGATTGATTGACTTAAAAATATATTATGCAACCTAGGTAAGCTTATTAATTAAGAGGATAACGTACAAACTTAGACTTGCACGAGCATGCCTCGATTCACATATAACAAATTGCTATGATCGATTGACTTGAAAAGATCTTATGTAACCTAGGGTGAGCAAACTAAAAGAATAATGCACAAACTTAGGCTTGCACGAACATGCCTCGAGTTTACATATAACAAATTGCTATGATCGATTGACTTAAAAACGATATTATGTTACCTAAGGTGAGCAGCTCAAGAGACTACTGTACTAACTTGGACTTGCACGAACATGCCTTGAGTTTACATATAACAAGTTGCTATGAGCCTACGGTCGATCGACTTACAAAGATATTATGTAACCAAGGGTGAGCAAATCAAGAAGATGATGCAAAAACCGACCTTTTCTTTAGAACAATTTAATCTACTCCTAATCATACACCACTGTCCACTGCAGGACTCAAACCCTCGACCTTTCGAGAAGGAGCCCCATTTTACACACCCGCATACTGCTAGGCCAAATCCCCTTCGGTACAAACTTACTTGACACATATACAGATTGAAGCAGAATGAACCTTGAGGTAGTAATTACACCTACAAATCAGACTAAAGTAGCAGTTCTGTAAGCCTGTAAGTATGAAATATGTTATCAATTTCCCATTCGTTTCAACCTAATAGATCAACAAAACTAACTAACCGAAAGCTCAAAACAGCGTAAACAGTAAACACAGTATCAACATCAAAAACATTTGCAACATACTCAATGAAGCCGATAACCGTCTTACTTCAACAACATCCAATTAAACTTAACAAACCTAACCAAATTCAAACAACAAAACCTATTCATAACTCATAATATCATATATCACTGTACCAATACAAACCTTCCAGTTCCATTACCTTCACTACAAATTTCTTCACTCCTCTCCAATTCAACATCCTTCGGCACCATCACCACCAGCTCTCCGTCACTAAACTCCGCCGTTGCAAGCTCCGGCACCGTCTCCTCCGGCAACCTAAACCGCCACAAATCCAGCTTCATCTCACTAACCTCACCACCACCGCCGCCACCGTCACTGCCACGTGTCGTTCTCACAACAACTTTCGTGACACCAGGACAGATCTCAATCGTATGAGCAGCAATATCCGTTCCGATATCATCCTCCGTATCAACAACAAATCTAAACGAATCTGACGTTTCCTGAACCGTGACGTCAGCGTCGGAGTAGAACGGAAGCTCGAGAACTTTACCGAAGATGTGCGGCAGTCGCCGGAGCTTCTTTTGACGGCAGTTTGAGCCGGCGGCGGTGGATTGGGCGGCGAAATCGTACCGGACGGTGATGTTTCGCTTGTGTGGAGCTGGATGAACCTTCATAGCTGTTTGAAATGGAGAAATTGTAAACCTTAGGTGACTGATTGAGTGTTGTGAAACAGATGTTGAATTCCTGATACAGATCGGAGAGAAGAGGATGACGATGGTGATAAGGAGTGAGTGATTTGAGTGTGTATAGATATGGTGTGTGTGTGTATGTATATATTGGGAGTTTGTGAAAGTGAGAGTGGAGGAAATGGTTGAAATGAAGTTCCATGAAAGTTACAGGTAAGATTGGAGAAGGTAACCACACGGTAATGTAATTGTTTATTATTCTTTTTACATTTTAAATTACGCGTTATATATATATATATATATATATATATATATATATATATATATTTAACAAGTTATTTATTATGATCCAAGGGTTCTACTATGCTGTTAGGATACATGATTTTTAAGTAGGGTATTGATGTGTGTAAATCGTACATATAAATTAATGAAAATATGAAAACCCAATTATGCTTTAAAAAATGGTTTTAAACGCCAACCTACCTAAAGCACTCACGAATTCGCAAACATACATATAGCTAATGATAAGAACCAACAATATGCATAAGGGTTGTGATTCATTTGGGGATTGCCTTAAGTTTGCAATTAGATAAAAAAAAAATCTAACAAAGTTACTCATAAACGAAAAATTAATAACATTACAGCAAATAATAACAAATTTACCATCTTCAGTTTTTTTTCATTTTAAGATCTTCAAGTTGTTCTTTGATGTTTAATCGCGACATCAAGTGACGAGATACAATCTTGACGACAAATAAGGTTGTAGTTGTCGTCGCCTCGGTTTGAGGTTTGACGTTTCCTTTTTATGAAGTTCACTTAAAAAAATAGTTTTAGGAGTTAAAAGAACTTCTAAACGAGTTAATTTACCCTATCACAAGTACTAAAAGTACATTAAGAAGTCACAATAGAAATTGGTATAGCAATCCAATAAGGTGAATTTATACTACCATCAAGATCTCTAATGGCATCACTATATCTCCCATTTTAAAACTTACTTTTTAAGTAGGTTATAGTTGTATCATTACTACTAACATCACTATGACTAAATGATTATCGCCAGTGGCAGATCTAGAGAACTTTCATAGGGGTAACATTTTAAAAGAAAGGGGTAACGAAATCAAAAAAATGTCAAATTTTTCCAAAATTTACACTACCGCTGGAGCGCCAAGGGGTAGCGGAGGCTACCCCTTATAATAAGGTACATCCGCCCCTGATTATCGCTCAGAATAGCTGTATGGCACGAGTACAAACTCTTCCATTAGCATGACTTCATACCAGGACCTTTATGGTCAGGGCCGGTCCTGAGAATTGAAGTACCCTTTACAAGCTGAAAAAAGGGCCCTTGGCCCCTAACGACCTATATAAACTAATTTATTTAGGACAAAGATTAACGTTATAGCAATAAACATATATAACAAAATCATCATATTAGAATGACATACCGTAATGGATTTTTTAACCGCAAATTTTACTTCTCTAGATTACACTAAATAAATCCCAATCTACTACTTGTTTGGGATTGAACCCAAGACCCCCACTAAGAAGAAAGAGTCTCTACCAAATAAGCTACCCCATATTGGCAGATACCGTAATAGCTAACCAATGATTCATGAAACTCTCTTAGCATTCATGATATTAAATTGGTTGATATATTTGTTAATGGTGTTCGTTTAGTTTTTTGATTAGTTTCGTTTATCTATTGTGTTGGAACTAATTAGTTCCATTTATCTATTGTTTTGGAAATTTCATTTTAAATGATATTTTAGTGAATAGTAGCATATTTTTTTATCAAACTTATTAGGCGTATCATAATTAAATGTTATACAATTTGATAATTTGAAACTGTATATATTTCTTAGTGTTATATAATTTTTTTTAATACAGTTTCCATATATTTTGATTTCTAAAATTATGCTTTCCTAAATAATTTACCAACAACATTCCCTTCAATTAACTTTTGTTTACTAAAAATAAAATTAGATGTATTAATTAAAAAATCAGTAGCATTTTGGAAAATCAATATGTTTACTAAAAATAAAATTATTAGATGTATTAATTACTAAAATCAGTAGCATTTTGGAAAACCAATATAATTGAAGGACAATAAATGTGTTAGTTGTGTTTTATCACTTAGCAAGAAAGAAGCGCTTTAACCAGTAAACCAAACTTCACTCTTGTTTAAACTTCTGCTCAAAGTATTTACATATAAAATATATATAATTTCTTTTTAGAATTTTTAAATTTATCTGAATAATGTGGTTCCTATATTGTAATAACCGTATCATTTATGTTTGTTACCCACACTCCGATTACGATATAAGATACTCCGTTACTAATTCAACTTCGTGTTCATCAAAATTTATATCTGTATACCATTAGAACACATACTAATTGTAACGCTTCGTATTCTTATAGTTTCCTTATTTAGAAAGCGTAATCGTATTTCTATTTTTGGAAACTTGTATTCGTGTCTTATTCGTATTTTCTTTCCAACCTTGTAATTCGAGACGATGATCATAATGAAATACTTATTTTACCTATACTTATTATACTTGCAATCAGTCATTCAAATACATATTTACATGCAAATCATACTTATTATACGTGCAATACTCATACGTTACAACTTTATGATTGAAATACTCGAAAATCAGCTAAAATATGTGAAAACAGGCCCAAACCAACACCATCGTGCGAGTTGAAACCACTTCGCACGAAGTGGAGTACGCTTCGCACGAAGTAGAGCTGGCAAGAATCTTTCCTATAAATACACAACCACTTCACCACTTCCATATTTCCGAATATTCACTCTCACTCTAAACCTCTGAATTCCTGGCAGATTATTCTCAGATCTTCTAAATGAATTCTGTTCACTATTACCTTGTCATTTCTCTTATGATTCTTCTTCTTTTTCTTTTATACCAAGTGTAGAAGCTAAACGAGTCCATCATCCTCACTAGGATTGGACTGGTGTTCTAGCAAGTGTGAGAATGTTGGGAGCCTTGGCTACCTGAATTGAGTTCCACACCTCACTTGAACATTTTGCATATTTAATTTATGTATATTCATGACCAACCGGGTTTATCAACTGTGATGATAAACTTAGTGATTTGGTGAATCATATAACGATGTTTCATGCCTTCTTACTTGACATCTATGACGTATCTGACGGACTAAGTATATAAATTATATATATTATATATATATATATATATATATATATATATATATATTACGTATTTTCCTTATAAAACTGGTAAGGAACATGATACTATCAAATATTGATTAAGTGTTATGAACCTAGACTGTTCCGCCTTGTTCCTAAACTTCTCGTTCACAGAAATCAATGTCGAAGCTAGTGTTAAACGAGCAAAATCATTTCAGAATTGTCACCTCGCACGAAGTGGACAGTCAATTGGTACAAAGTGTAAGTCACTTCGCACGATGTGCATTTTCCCCGTTTTATTTTCATATTTTCTAAATCAAAATCTGAATGCTTCGCCAAACACAATCTATTCACACACCTTTATTTCCCTCATGTGGGGTAACTTCGGTGTTTATCACTTCAACTCATCAGCTCCCAGATTGCTAGGAAAGCTTACAAAATTGTGAGTATACTCGACTCCCTTCTTTATCTTTACACTTTTGGGGTGCAACTTATATGTTATATCAACCCACCGAACACAACTCTTTATGCTAAATCACAACACAACCATTCAAACATACATGCTTAATACGAATACTTGCAACTTATTCATGTTGGAATCGAATGCTTTATACTACGTCAATAACTATATTTTCTCTCTTATTTTCAATTAAATTGTATTTTTTATACATTTGTGATTACCTTTTCTTTCTCCTCCACTTATAACCATTTTCAAAATATGTTAAAAACTTATAGAGATTGAACAATGTCCTTCAAATATACAGATTAACAATACCATTTTCTATAGACTCTACTCACAACCACTTTTTATTATATAAATAACACATTCACAAAATTTGATGAAAGAGATATAAATGCTCTAATACCTATTTAAAACGTTGAATTTCGGATGGATACAATGAAACCGGACCTATAAAAATAAAGTTACCAACTTACCATAACTTGATAAAATGATAATAATATATATAATATAATAGTTTCTCACTTATTAATCTGGATAGATATTACATGGTACATGTCCCTTTGGCATCATGATCCCAACCCACTTTAATGAAAAGAAAAATACAGAAAATATTTGTGAAGATGAAGAACTTCTATTTGGATAAAATATAAGTGTTAAGAACCTATTATTCAAAACACAAACATAAATATTAATACTATGAAATTCTATGTTTGACGAACAACTATCAAACATACATATTTATTGTTACCAACAAAGAAGCAAAACTAAAATAAAATGGTAAATTTATTATGGTTCCATCAGATTTTGCTGGTGGCACGTTCTCTCTTTCATTTTCACTTCCACTTCCTGCATAATAATAATAATAATAATAATAATAATAATAATAATAATAATAATAATAATAATAATAATAATAATAATATAATAATAATAATAATAACAATTATAATAATAATAACAACAACAATAATAATAATAATAATAATAATTTCCAACATTATAAGAACACGAAAAGAAAATAATTGGATCGTTTTCGTGTTAATTTGCTTAATTAAACAGCTCGTATTCAAGTTGATATATTAAAACAAACTTGTGTCAATTAAACATGTCAACCTCTCAACTTTTTTTTATTAATATGTCTACCCACTAATTAACTCATTGATGACCCGTTAAACCCTTTTTTTTTCTACAACGACCAACTCGGTAGATACATTTAGATATATGGATTAAATGGGTTGTTTTCAAATTATACAATTGCATGTATGCAAGGGTTAAAGTTAATGTTTTTGACACTAATAAAAATATGGGACATGACCGGATTAGGCAACTCAACCCACCAGCCCAACACAGCTGACCCTTTAACGTTGTTAGTTACCATTAATTTAGTTACTATGATGTTTCGAAATAAACTTGTAAGCTATCTAAAGTTACCATCGCAACGGCTGACTGGAGGTGTATGGACGTTGCAAGCCGCGGGTAATCCCAAAGCCAAAGTTTGATTAATTTTGAAACCCATGGATGAGTGACCGTGACCACCACTAACCAATGCGCAAAGGCACCGTGGTTGTGACTTGACCACATTGTCTAGTTGCGAGCAACAAGACGGGGATGGGGTTGATGAATTCCCGCACACATAGCTAATGCATGGGCTCAAGCTCACAATTTCACTTCTGCACCCCGAGTAAGTGGCTTCCCCACTTCGCATGACCATGACCGTGATCATGATCACAACGAACCCAAACGCTTCACACCTCTTTAAACCCATTTTTTGTATCTTTAAACCTTAACTTGAGAGAAATACAATGTGTGGTAAATGTGGAGTGATTTATAGTAAAAGTTGGGGACATGTGTGGCCTAACTTTTTCCTAATGAAGGTGGTTGTTTTTGGATATCTTGTATGGAATATGACAACCTAGTTTTTCATTAATGTTACTTTTTAAAACAATGTTTTCATCTTTCCTATAAACTACATGTTTTTTTTTTCTGTTAAGAAAAGCTACAATATTTGCTACTTCATTAAAGAGAAACCTGGAAGAGATATGTTGCTTGAAGGGTAAAAGGTAAAAATGGAATTCGTGTTGTACTAATCTTTGGCTAATGGGTTAATTAGTAAGTTTTATTTATAAAGTCGCATTTTAGGTAAAAATAAGAATACTTTATTTATGTTTCTTGTTTTTTAAAATGTTGGTGTAGTGTAATAGCTGGTTATGGTTATTGTAATGATGTGCCTTTGATTTATTAATAAAGAGAGTCCATAGAAGGTTCTGATCAAAACCGGGTATTTTGCGTTTTGTTCCTGTGTTTTTGTTCCGACTTCAAGTTTTATACTGGTATTCGAGCCGTAAAGCTCCAGAACCTACATAGAAGTAGCGAAAGTCCAAGATAGTAGTAGTTTTGAAGTGATTCAACACAACTTCGATACTTGATCAATTGACGCGTACTGTTAAGGGGGTGATTGTTGGACTAGTCTTGTCATAGTCTAATAATCTAACTAGTTAGTTTTATTTGTGTAGTCGTATTTTAGGTAAAAATATATAGATTCTTTATTTTGTTTCCTATTTAAGTGGTTTATGTTTCTTGTTTTCTAAGAGGTTGGTTTAGTATAAATAAATGGTTAAGTTTGTTGTAATGATGTGTCTTTGGTTTACTAATAAAAAGAGTCTACCAAAGTTTTTGATCAAAACCGTATTATGTGTTTTGTTCCTATGTTATTTAATTTATATTCAAGTTCCGTACCACTAATTCAAGATTAACCCATTGAACTTAATTTGACAGTAAAAGCAACTAGAGATGTGTGTATCTACAAATGCATATACATGTGGGGGTAAAATGTGTGGTTGGGGATGTCCAAAACATAAATTTGATATGAGTGTGAGTAGTGGCGAAGTTTGAGATTTCCGACGGGGTGTCGAAAACGTATATACCCAAAAATGTCTATAGAACTGGGGGTCGATAACGTATATACCCAGAAATTTCTATACGGAAACCACATATATAACACTATTGAGCGAAAAGTTCAGAGGGTCAGGCGCCCCCCCCCCCTGCCCCTTCTAACCTGCGCCAATGAGTGTGAGTATATACGTGTATAACCTTTTTATTTGGAGTAACTAGACAACACGGTTATTGTTGATGAATGAGTTACTACATAGGGGATGACCAACTTCTATCAATCAGGTTAAACAAAAGGCATTTCCAGAGGCCCATCTGGGATCATCCCCCTTGGCCCCTACATGGGCTAGCTTAGGGATAAGCATTAGGTACTTGTACTAAATTATTTTCGGTACCAATTTAATACCCACTTTTTAGAGTTTTTGGTATCAGTACTTCCATACCGATTCTTCAAATACAGGTACCCATTTTTAACGATTTTTGGTTCCACGCTCATCCCTAAGCTAGCTCCCGAACCCCTGCCTATGAACTCTGCCCCTCAGAACCCCACAAAGAGGGTGTTGCCCCCTTGAGGCCTTCCAAGTTCCAAGAAGTAGCCTATATGTTTTACCAACTATGACGTTAAGTTATCTATTAGCGATTAAGGTTTAAAGCCCTAAGTTAATGGACGTTAATATAATCTAGAAATATAAGATACTGAATCTAATATGCATAACCTCATAACTAACATCACAACAATACACAAGTAGAGAACCCCTAATTATTAACGTCCATGTTCCCAAATCGCAATGATACTCAAGGAGACAATGTAACTTAACGTTAACAGATTCTTTTTTAGTGAAATTATACAAATCAAATTTAAAGAGCTCTCACTTTGTATTTTTTGCTTATGGGCTCCGAAAACGTTGGAACAACCATACAATGACATAATATATTTGCACAAAAACAAATCACCCGCTCCAAAAAATAATATATCGCTCGATCTCATAAATAAGAAATCACAGTCTCTCTCACATCACCCTCCGACGTAAACAAGAAATCGAACTTCTTAGTACTTGAAAGAGCAAAGAAATGGACTTAGAATCCGAAACTAGCTAGTAGATGTCGAAGCCCACGACACCGCGAACATTACTAGCACCAAGAGATGAAGAGGCACCGGCGATTGGCTTCCATTAGGTGTCAAGCCATCTGTCTTCGACCCTGATCCTGCAATCATTGTTTCATCGGCTAATTAGCACAAGTGGTAGAATTAGTCACGACTTAAAAGTTGAACAATGTAATTAAGCATTTGAAACATCTTAGATTGGTTTATTCACAAAACTATTGTCACTATTTTAATAATAGTTTTATAATCCTATTTATCATTAGTTATTTAGTAATAGCCTAGTGACACCTTAAGAGTGGGATAAGGCTTAGGAACCATTAGGTCCTGGGTTCGATTCCCATAAGAGGGTTTTTCCCAGACTTATTATGGTTTCTCCTGAATTGGTGTATAAGCATTATTGCCTAGATCAGGTGTTTGCTGTTCAAAAAAAAGTTTAATAATAATGAAGGTGTAGACAACCACAAAAAAGAAACGATTCAATAGATCGAACCCAACACATGAGAGTGCGCCTTGCACATAATGACTTTGGTGTACCTGATGGAGTATCGGACTCGGTCGGGCTTTCGGGCAATATATCTGGTTCGGATGTAGATCCTTCTGGAGAAGCAGCCGGTGAGGGCGTGGAAGTAGCAGTTGGCCCGTTTGCAGCTGCAGACACAAACGGCAACAAACCCAATTTCGTTAGAGATTTGAGACGCGATTATTAGAGATGAGAATTTTGACTCGTCAAATTAAAAAAAAACTTGGCTAGACCCAAAGTCAAACGAGTTGAAGGTCATCAAAGTCTATTTTTAATGCATACAACCTATTTGATTTTTTTTAGTCACGGATATAAACAGTTATTACGATATAATTTTTTTATAATTATAATACAATTTAAATGAATAAATATTATAACATCTAGAGAACCGGATAAAAAAGTGTTTTAAGTCATTCAGGCCCATTTTGAAAATGACTTGTGTTGACCTTGAGTTTTTCTAAGGCTTAGGTTGGGTGGTGTGGGATAAAGTCCTAGGGCCTTTATCACGTCACATCAGCGACACGTAAATGCCACATAAGTGAGGGGCTTTATCGTTAACTTGCATGGTGTGAGATAACGCTTCCTTTAAAGTCCCTTTAACTATTAAAAAATAAAAAAAATCAAAGAGATTTAATTGGATATGCATGTGGCACCCACCAAGTCTCCCTCCATAGCGCTCGCCATCAACATGGCTAAGCAACCATGGCGCCCCAATCTTGGCGGAGCAGGGATCATAATGAAGAACGGAAAACAAAAATGTTACCGTTGCATTGGCTGACCGGTGGAGTCTGAATATTACAAGCACCAGGAAGTGTTAGAGCGAGTGTTCGGTTAATACTTATACCAAGTTTAATACCGGCACCGTTCATAACCTGGCAAAGGCATTGTGGCTGAGACTGAACCACGTTTCCGAGCTGCGAGCAACATGAAGACGAAGGGTGGATGTATTTCCTGTAATGAAGTTAAGGCAAGAAGACATACCCATGAGGGCATTAGTGCAGCCTGATTGAGCCATAGCTCCACCACATATGGAGACAACAAGGACCATGGCTAGAACCACACCAACCATTTTGGATGCCATTTTATAATATTGACTTCTTTTGTTTTGGTTTAGAGGATTTTTGTAGTGCAAAATGTTAGAAATGTGGAAGGTTATAAATAGTCCTAAATGGAAAAGGACAAGTTTTATTGGTATACATGGTTGACCAATTCTACAAACAATTACATTTTTAGTAATAAAAACTCTATATAATATGATATTTATACTAGATGCGTATCCTTAGGGGCGGACATACCTTAGGCGCAGGGTAGCCTCCGCTACCCTTCGGCGCTCCGGCGGTAGTGCAAGTTTTGGAAAAATTTGATCTTTTTTGATGGTTTTTTCGATTTCGTTACTCCTTTTTGTAAAACGTTACCCCTACGAATATTTTCTAGATTGCCACTGCGTGTCCTGGAAGTTGTAGTTTTGGAAGCAATACGGTCATAGTTCTGACATAATTGAACTAAAATATTAAAATAAGAAACAGACCAACCAATATTCACCTAGCAAATCAAGGTAGTTGAACTCATACCACAAGCAACTTTTGGTAACTTGTAATCTATATAGATTCTCCTATGAATCTCTTTTCAAACGGTATAAACACATAATGTTAGTTCCTTCTTTTTGTTTTGTTTTATAAAAGCCACTAAAAGTTAATTGTTAATTATATTTTCATTTATCATCCAAAATCACTTATTTTCTTCCTAACGAACTTTTAGGACCCACACGTTGTAACTGGACTCTTACACTGAACCTAAAAATAGACCTAAAAATGTTAAATCACGCACGCACGTTACGACCAGTGGCGGACCCATAAATTTTTTAAGGGAATGGAAATTTTTAGGTCTCGATTGCCATCATATGAAAATTTAAAAGACAGTACGATTTGAGTCGCGTCACATGATAAAAGGATAAACCAAATTAAATTTTAAATACGCAATAAAAAAACAATATATATTATATATACATATATGTATATATCACATGTAAAATATTCTTAATGTATATATCTTTATAAAAAATAATATGATGATGAATAAGATTTAAAATAACTAAAAGAGAAAAATGTCTGAATAGTCCTTGTGGTTTGCTTCATTTTCACCTATAATCTCTAACTTGCTAAAATTACAGCTATAGTCCTACCTCGTACCTACCCACCAAACCCTTGTCGGAAAAACGAACCATCAAACCACCGCCACTTCATCACCCCAACCCACCATCCGGGCATTTTTCTGGAAAACTAATAAATAAAACATTAAATTAAAACCCTAAAAATTCCATCCTTTCTCTATCGTTCACTATACCCATCGACATCACCTACAACCACCACCTCCGTCGTGCGTCCACCATCCTCCGTCATTAATACCACTCAACCCCTTCAACTATTGTCTTCTCCATTAACACCACTCCACCCCAGGGGCGGATGTACCATATAATTAGAGGTAGCCTCCGCTACCCTTTGGCGCTCCGGTGGTAGTGTAAATTTTGGAAAAATTTGATGTTTTTTCGATTTCGTTACCCCTTTCTTTTAAAACGTTACCCCTATGAAAGTTTTCTAGATCCGTCACTGTCCACCCCTCCATTAACACCACCTCTACAGTGCGTCCACCATCATCAATTCATCAACAATCTTAAAAATTCATGCCACAAATCTATCAGAAACCTAATCATTCATCTTCTTCAGATAAAGAAGAAACATTATCTACTTAATACTTAATTAGTTTATTTTGTTTTATATCAAGGGTATTTTGTCATTTCACATCACTTAACATAAAAAACTAACCCATACACACGCTAGAGACTATCCGAACAATGGGGGAGGAAAAGTTGGGGACGATAACTGTAATTTTAGAAAGTTAGAGACTATAGGTGAAAATGGAGCAAACTACAGGGATTATCCGAACATTTTTCTCTAACTAAAAAAAAAAGTTAGTTTAAATTAAAAAATAAACTCGGCTACTGCCCGCGTTAAACGCGGTTTCAAAAATGAAAATGAATTTATTTGAGTTTGTATGTAACAAATTCTAATCCTTAACTGACATATAGTTGTGACACCTGACATTATGACTACCACACAAAGCCACCCCACACTTTTCATATCTAACTTTTGTGTCTACCGGTAACATTGCAGATATGTAGTTTCTTAACCAAGGGTTCTTGGAGCAAGACTTGATGTTCAGTTACCGAAACCGAAAATTACAAAATTCAAACACAAAGTAACCTGACACAAAGACCAAATTCACAACAAACAAGTCCGCAACCGTTTGTAGAACCGTTTCATTAAAGACTTCAGACCAAAACGTCTCAAAATACAATAATATAATATCTAGATACAATTATACAAATGCCCCTAACAAAAGACTAAGAAAATTAAAAGTTTTAAGCAAGACTTGTTACCTTTGACGGGAATTCCACTTGGTAAAATCACATTTTAATCAAATATAATAAAGACGTTGTTGCATCATCAGTTTTGTTTTTGAATCTCTTATGCCAATCGCACGTAACCACACCCGCCTATAACTCATCTACTACCAGATCCGTGCAGCCAACGACCGCCTCCACTCATCTTCACCGCTGCGAAACCAAATAAACACATGTGGTAACCAGGTGGCAAGCTACATACAGTCTGAAACAGAGTCAAGCATCCCTCAACCGGCGTCACCGGCCAATGCCAGGGGCGGACCTACCTTATTGGTAGGGGTAGCCTCCGCTACCCCTTGGCGCTCCAACGGTAGTTTAAATTTTTGAAATATTTGACATCTTTTTGATTTCGTTACCTCTTTTTTCTATAAAACGTTACCCCTACGAAGATTTTCTAGATCCACCATTGGCCAATGCTCAGACCACCTACAAAAAACACACACACCCTCAATCAATCACAGTTCAATATTCACTCAGACAATATCACAAACACCTGGCATGCAACTTTAAACACACACACACTTCTTCCCCCATAAGGCCACACAAACCTTGCTGGTGTCAAACAAACCTAGTTCTTTTTTTATACATCAGTTGTACCAGGTCAATTACTTCACACATAATCTAAAAAATAATATAAGTCATTCGAACGTGTCACCTTAACATCAGCCATCAGCGGATGACATATGTCCCCTAATGGTTTCTTTTATATAATATATAGATTTAAATGTTATGGACAAAAGCATGATATGTCAATATTGACATATATAATTTTTTTACTAATTAAATGTTAATGACGGCCGTCTCACTGCAATTTTTGTCAAATCTTGCTATAATTCCGTCTTTAAACGTTTTGATTAGGGATTTTCAAAATTAAGGAGTTACAAAAACAACTTGGGAGCCATCATTCTTCATCATCTATCATCCTAACACTTGCTAATCATCCCGCAACATCGAAATCATAAGATTGAATGCAAGAATTCAAGATTTTTTCATCCGGATTTCAAGTTCTCGCAACCATGAGTGGCTAATTCCTCAAGTTTCACCCTGATGTAGATTTTGTAAGCTATTAGGGTTCTGATACATTATTTGAGATTGTGAATTGTTGTTTTTACATTTGTATATTTCAACAATTGTGTTAAATTATGTTAGTCTTGTTTTGTATTCTTGAATTGTCAATAATTACTTGCATCATTGACATTGCGAAATGAATTCACCTAAATATGCTTTGATATGAATTAGGGTCTGTTATGTTCTTGAGTAACAACGCATACTTTTGTCCATTATTGATATTGATGATTGTTGACGCCTAAGCCTTAAAACCTAACCCCATTAATACCAATTGTTGATCTTGATACCAATTCTAGTTGTGATATAGAACCTTAGGGCTAATAACTTCGAACCGGGAGTGAACCTTTTTACGAAATATTGACTTATTTTTTTGGATGTATTAAGTTTAAGGACGAAAATCAAAAAAAAAATTCCATAATGACTCAAAAGGCTTGAAAATTTTGGTTTTAAACTAAACTAGTTAAATGGCCAAAACACAAGGATGAAAGAGAACTATACGCACGCAAAAAAAATCATATTTTGTTGAATGTAAATTAATCATAAAATCAGGGACAGATTTAGGTCTTGATGAGGGATAGCCCGTGCAACCTCTCAACTTTGTCTCCGAAGTACAAATTTGTTTATCTTTTCCGCCTTTTATATATAGGATACCCTGGAGATTTTGGAATTTTTTTTTAGCTTTTGGCCAGTGACTTTTTCAACGCATGTAAAAAAGAATTCACTGAAAGTAAAAATAAACTAAAAATACTCAAAACAATTAACTGTTTTTCAATTTATTGGCAACAATTAAATCCTCTTGAGTAAAGTTGCTAAATATTTTCTTTATATATTTAGTTTCTTTTTTGTTATTTAACTAAATATAGTTTTTAGAAGGTTATTTTTTTTTCCTAATTAATTACAACGAGGGGTTATTAGGTACGTTACAACAGTTCAATTTTAAATAAAATAAAATAATTATATAACCTATAAATTGTAGTGGTTGGTATAAAAAGTGCCGCCATGCCAACTTTAATATGTATGCCATTTGAAACAGACTAAACAAGCTCGGGTACGTGCTCTTTGTTTGTGGGTCTGAATTCCTTAAGCATGCCTACCCTCTTCTCTGTCACCCTTTACTTACATTTTTAAATTACAACGTATATGTTTTTATCATTACATATGCGAGCCACATGGAAGAACCAAATTCATGTAGATATTACTTTGGTCGTATCACAATTTAATTTTTTAAGTTTTCTCTTCTATTTTGCGCCAATACCTCAATAACCAAACTATAACGACAAAAACAATTACTATGAATTACCTACTTAATCCCCAGCCACAAAACGCGGGTAATGATACTAGTTGTGAATATAAAAACCAAATTTAATTCATACCCCATTGGTCTGAATATACGGGAAAAGAAAAATTCTTCGTTTGATGAATGTGCGGTAAAAAATTGAAATACCACTGAATTTTTCTTCTAGATCCGCCACTGCATAAAATTTGGTAAAATACAAAGACCAACAACCAAATCATCCACGATAAATAAGTTCATATATTATTAATACCACGTAATAAAAACCATTACTTACAACTATACCAACATTTACAACCATTTTTTTTCGGAGTAGAGTGATCGCACGTTGCTTTTATCAAAAACACATTATATTTTTCCCGACATTCTTCCCAGCAATCATTTGAGACGTTCTCACCATCGCAAATCTTTGGAGAAAACGGTAATACCTCAGTGCAGATCATAGCCTTTGCCGATACCATCATTTCAACTGTATTATCAACCAAATATTTATATAATATAAGAAATAGTGAATAAACATTCTATATGTAATTAACTAGTTTATTCTGAATATGGTTTTATATTTCTAAAGACAAAACTTATAACCATGAAATATAAAGTGTATTTACCTGTGATTATAAGGAGTATGAGAAACACCACATTCTTGTACACATGCATACTGGTGAATCGTGCCATTTTAATTTTTTGGAAAATCGTTTGTGTAGGATTGTTAAAAAAGAAAAAAAAAACTATTATATGGTTTTGAATAAAAATGTTGGGTATAAATAGTGAAAATCCTTACAAACTTGCTAATTTTGAGGTGGACGTAAAATCCGTTAATGGTATTGATAATAAACTTCATTAGTAGTTAAGATCTTTTGAATATAATTTACTTATTTAATAAACATCATTAGTAGTTAAGATCTTTTGAATATAATTTACTTATTTAATCTTGCCATAGTTATTAGGGTTAATTGTCATTCTAACTTTGGTTCAATGGTTGAGGCACAAACTCTTGGGGAGAAAGACAATAATTAAATTCCTGGTATGAAGTATATTTACCTATTATAAATTAATAATATTGTGGTGTATAGAGAAGTTGTATTCTATGTTTACGTAGGTTTTTAAAAAAAATTGACATAATTATACTTTTAACCTAAAACTATTTTATTTATTTTTACTTTTAACCCAAAAGTTTTCTATCTTTGCCAATTTAACCTCACAACTTTTTTACTTTCAACTTTGGTACTCTACACTTTTCATATTTCGCAAAATGTTTGTTTTACGTTTTGTTCTAAATTTTGCATGTTAACATGACACAACATTTGTGTATGGTTCAACGTTTTTACGTTTTGTTTTACACTTCATTCTAAATTTTGCAAGTTAACATTACGCAACGTGCGTGTGTGGTTCAACGTTTTAATGGTCGTCTATTTTTCCCGTTTAATAGTGTAACGCTACACATTTTTGTACTTTCCTTATTTAGAAAGTGTAACTATACTTCTATTTTTGGAAACTTGTAATCGTATTCGTATTTTTTATTTCAATCCTTGTAATCCGAGATTCTGATCATAATAGAACTTTATTCAATAAATGTACATCTTTTACACATATGATTTATACTTTACAATCTTTGATACGTGAATTCATGCAAGAAACTCATACTTGAAATACTCGAATGCCCAATTTTGCAATTTCATAACCTTTCTCCTGCTTTTACTTCTTTTCTTTTGTACCAAGTGTTGTAAGCTAACCTGTTGCATCATCCTCGTAGGATTGTATTAGTGTTCTAGCTAGTGAGAACGTTGGGAACTTTGGCTACCCGAATTAAGTTCCACACCTCACTTGAACATTTTTTTGCATTTACTTTCTATACGTTCATGACCAACAGGGTTATTGCAATCTTGTGCTTTAGTGAATCATATAACGAGATTTGACATCTCCATGATTGACATCTATGACCAACTTGAATATCTATATACTTAAACCATACATAATTTTCGCATTTTCATAATAAACTAGTCGGAACAGAATCTTAATTGCTTTTTGATTAAGTATTATGGTCCTAGACTGTTCTGCCTCATTGCCAATACCCTGTTCAAGAAAATCAGTGTCGAAACGGGTGCAAAATGAGCTAAAACGTTATAGAAACAGACCATTCGCACGAAGCGATCAGTCACTTGCACGAAGTGGACTATCACTTCGCACGAAGTGGACTGTCACTTCGCATGAAGTGGTCACCTCGTACGAATTGGCATTTTTCCGTATTTACCTTCTGTATTTTCTGCCTTACAACCCGAATCCCAATCCAACTCTGAAACACTCGCACAATTCTGTTTCCCCGTGTAGGATAACTTAGGTGTATAACCCTCCATCCTACAGTTCGCGGTTACTAAGGAAGCTTTGCAAAACCGTGAGTATACTCGACCTCGTTTTATCTATTATCACTTTTGGGGTGTAATACATGTGCTTTATCGATTCACACAAACATGCTATGCTTAAATCACGAAATAACTATGCTCTATGTGCTATACCTGAAATCACACATGCTTATACTCGAAATTCTCGTACTTAGTCATTAGCTTTGATCAAGCCTCCCTTAACATGTTTAGCGCTATAGGAGTAACGCACCGCTCGTAAACTTGAGGTCATGTTAAGTTTAATACATACGGACTTTTCACTGCTATGATTAGATTATGCTAGCGGGAAACTTTGGGTTGACTAGTAAATTTGCATGCTCGTATATTAAATGTTAGCCTCGAGAATAGACATTGATACATAAGGATTCGATTAAAACTTTATACTACTTTATTTATTTAAACTTGTATGATCGCCAATGCCTTGTGTGTTGAACTATACTTTAACATGTATTGCAGGTTTATATTGATGATGAGACACATGGAATCAAGTAGGACGACTTAGATACTCACCTAGAACGTATTAGAAAGTTGTTGTATTTGTACTTTGTTTTTTTTCATGATGTTGTATTTCAAATTTGAAACTATGTACTTGTTATTAAATCAATGAAATGAAATCTTATTATTTAAATTACTTGTCATATTTTAGCGTTACGAAGTCTCGAGCAATCTCGTTCGTCCCACCCTGATGTTTCCGTCATCGGTTGGGGTGTGACAGCGGAACAAAAGACGGGGCATGATTGGGTTATCACCAAAGCTCATATATTTACTAAGAAGTTTCATATTTATTAAAATTCAAATTACAATTTAAATATCCAACAAACAAAATTCATACAAATAAAATAATAATCTAAATGTTTGTTCCAACGCAATAACTTGTTTATTCTTCTAGGTCATCCTAAATGTTTCTTTCCTCAACTTGATCACCTGTATCATGTGTAAAACAGAGGAGATTTTGGGTCAACAAAAGTTGGCGAGTGAACCTTTGATAAAACATTTAAATAATTGCTTATTTTGTTTATTAAAGAAAATTGTGCATAAATCACATGTGAGCAAATATAGATATGTAACCAATCACAAACCACATTGAATGAATATATGACATGAATGATGATGTATCTGAGATCAAGGCTCAATCAAAGGGAGCCGATCTAATGAGGCACCTGATGCTCAACCCGTATCCCACGAGGAACTGATGGGCCTAATGAAATGAGTGCGCTGAAATGATAAATTGAATCCACATATAAACCACACAACAAGCAATTCACATTTGATCACAAAATGATATAAGCACAAGTGTTTAAATAAAATAAAGGAATGGTACGACACATGATACACCCCAAAATGTGATTAAAACGGGGAATTTGTAGAGATTCACTCACAGTGGGTGCGTATTCTTGGTTGATGATGAGTGCGCACGAGTGGAGGATTTGATCGACGAATAAAACTAACCTAAAATAATAATACGATAATTTCAAAAATATAAACAAATTAATATTTGGATTTAATACTTTTTGTTAGATTTTTTTAGGTTATTTTTGGTGGTTTTTATTGAAATTGTATAACGTTTGAAATTGTAATTTTTAAGTATTTTAATTAATTTTTAACTAAAATATAGGTATATATGTAATAGAATTAAGTAAAATAAAAGAAAAATAATATTAAAAAAACTGTCAGGTCTGACAGTTGATCTGACCGGGTCGCGGGTAATATAAGACAGCGTGTGCGGGATTCGAACTTGAGACCTCTCGTACATGTGCACGCAGCTCTTCCAACTGAGCTACGTGTCTAACCCGATGGATTCTCTATTTTAATTATTTTTATACACTAGTTAGCTTTATCCAGAAATTATTTAATTTTAAAAAGAATTTTAATTATTGAATCGGGGAGGGTTACGAGTCTCGAACCCGCGATCACACCAACAACTTGGACCCAGCCCAACCAACTGGGCTGGGTGTCTAACCCATAATAAACTGAATTCCTTTTATATTTATACACATACTGAAACGAATCTGATTCGACTTGTTTAAAAAGGAACATTTTATTTCAGGAAACCGGTGTGGCACTAGGCTCGGACTCGGACATGCATGCTAATTATGCACACAGTCCACTGGACTGTGTGTCTAACCCAATTAAAACCCGATTTTAATTAAGTATATATTCAACTCAAACTTCGTCTTTTTTGTCACACCCCGACCTGCAGCGAAAAAGGTGATCGAGGCATGATTGGGTTATCATCAAAGCTCATGACATTTATTTTAACGTTTCATATTCATTAATACACTTTAATGGAAAATTACAATCAATATTACATCATGTCCTAAGCATCAATCTAGGCTTCATTGTTTTCTTCTAAGGCATTTCCTATGTTTTCCTTGCTTCATCCTGTTCACCTGTATCATGTGTAAAAATGGTTTTTGGATCAACAAAAAGTTGGCGACTGAATCCTATGGGAAACATTTGAGCAAGTTTATTTAATTGATAATAAAATTAAGTGCACAACCACACATGAGTAAAAATAGATGTAAACTTATACACCAATCAATTAATATTAAATAATGCACACATGAACAATAATGGATCGTTTTGAGGCACGCGTTGCTCAACTCGTCTCCCACGAGGAACTGATGGGCCTAATGAATGATTTGCATATACTTGACAATATGAAATATATAACTACAAACAACATAAATTAAATAATACACACACGAACAATAATGTATTTGTTTTAAGGCGCGCGTTATTCAACTCGTCTCTCACGAGGAACTGATGGGCCTAATGAATGAATTTCATATAAATTGACAAAACGAAGTACATAACTACAAGCAATATATATAATCTAAGTTTAGATCACGATATGGTATGGCACAAGTTTAAATAAACGAGTTAATTTTGTGACACATGACACACCTTAAAACGTGTAATTAAAAAGGGGAGTTGTAAGATTCACTCACATTGGGTGCGTTCGGTTGATAATGTTGAATGCACGCGAAGTTGGATTTAACCACGAGTGAAACTAACCTAGATAATGGCATAATGGTTCGGTAAGTAAACGGATTTTATTAATCCATTTTAGTAGGATTGTTGGGTGTATTTTTGTGAGTTTAAGGCTATTTTCTAACCTTAAAAAGGTTATTTTTAAGTATTTTTAATTGATTTTTAAATAAAATAAATAAATAAAAATAATAAAAAAATGTTGACTTTTTGACCGTTGACCGTTGACCATTGACTTTGACTGAGCTACGTGTCTAACCCGAAATATTTCTGTTTTTAATTATATTTATATATTAATTGAATTAAACAGAAAATCATTTATTTTTTTAAAAACGATTTTAATCTAACGACTCGGTGCGCTCCACAGGTCTCGAACCCGGGACCTGTGGTTTAGGTTAACACACAGTCCACCGCTGGACTGTGTGTATAACTTGTTAAATAAACTGATTTTTATTATACTTATATACAAACTAAGTATTTTCATTTCTGTCTTAAATAAAAAAGTTTGATAATTGTCCGGACCGGTGCGGTAGTCCGGACTCGAACTCGTGACGTGTGGTTAAACATTCACACAGTCCACCACTGGACTGTGTGTCTATTTTGGTTATTATACCGGTTTTTATTAAACTTAACATCTTACGCAGTGACTCCGGTTCGGTTAAAAAAAAGGAACATTTTTATTAGGACGAAGGTGCGCGGGACAAGATTCGAACTCGAGACGTAAGCGTGTTTTATGTGCACACAGTCCACCACTGGACTGTGTGTCTAACCCGAGTTATTTCTTGATTTAAATTAAACTTATAGACTACTGAAACTTCGTCTTCTTCGTTGAATTTAACCAGAACTAACGTCCGACTTATTCGTCGATTAAATCATGTTCTTTTAGTGTGTTGCGGTTAATTACAGGTGAGATAAATAAAAGGAATGAAAAATTGCGCGTAAATTATACCGAACTGGACTCCTCTGTTTCTCTGGCGAAACTCCGGTGACGACAGATTATTCCGGCGACGTGTGTCCTGCGGCAGAGAGTCTTCAGGGAGTTTGAGATGAGTGTGGGTGGCTTCGGTATGAGCTCTGGGGGTTCAGTAAGGCTCAAAGGTGAAAAACTCGGTTTTCCGGCGATTTGCAGGTATTTTCCGGCGAGTGAATTTTCGTCGAGAAAGGGTGCGGTTTTGAGCGAAAAGGCTACCAGTGGATTGTGGATGAATTTATAGGGAGGAATCGAGATGTATAGAGTCGGATTTCAGGCTTGATTCAAAGTCATTACGTTTTCCGGCAGTTATGACTTGCGTCGCGGATTCAGACGTCGGTTATAACCGATGTCATAGTTAAAGTTTACGTTAAGAATAAAAGAAATCGGCCAATCTCGCGAGATAGCCGGGATTTCCGACGACTGCAATTGGGCGCGTCGATTTTGAATTCGATATTTATGATATGAATTAATTGTTTCCATTAATTAACAAGAAACACTAGTGGCGCAGTGGTTGAGTGTGTGTGCGATAAGACTTTGCTGAAGTTTGTTGGCTGACCCGAGTTCGAAACCCGACAGCAACATTATATTTTTATTTCATTATTTTTAACAATTTTTCAAAAACAAATTATATATTCCAATATAATTATTAATTATGTATCGTTTAAAATTAATTTGGGCATTAAATACGCCACGAAATTTTAAACTGATTGTTCGGTTATTAAACAGAGCGGGTTTGGTAAATCCGGTTTTTTTTCGGATGTTACAGTATCCCCTGCTTTTTAGAAATTTCGTCCCGAAATTTAAGTAGTGATATATTTGACTAAAAATGATGGTGTTTAGTTTGACAGTTACATGCTTAGAAAAATTAGGGGTTTAAGTTTTTGTTTGAGTCGGTAACGTTCTTTGTAAGGGTTAAGTACCCTATTACAGGAATCGCTTTTTGTTGCCTACTGTAAAATATTGATAAGCAGAGTTGATTCGCTAAATATGATATCATGCGTAAGAGTTTTGATATGTTTGGAAGGATATGGTTATATCCTAAAGCAAAACTTCTAATACTACAACCTACATGGAACTTCTCATAACCGTCTAACAATACCCCTGATCCTTTGACAAGAATACTTATATATAGGAAGTACCAGCGGCATATCCACCATATGCTTGTCAAATTTTCATTGGTTTTATCAGTGAGTTATGATTGGTCCTATGATGTAACTCTAGAACATAAATAACACAACAACCAATATTTGAATCCACATTCTGATAGCATACATGTTTGAATGATGACAGTTCCTCTCTCGTTTGTTATGATGGAGAGGTTAGTCTATGTAGAAATAGAACGCAATCCAATTTCTTTAAATGGCGAGATGATATAAATGTAACACAAATTTCAACCAAGACAATATTAAATCCTACATGGAACTTTTCATAACCGCCTGATAATACCTCTGATCCTTTGGCAAGAATACTTATATATAGGAAGTACCAACGGCGTGTCCACCATATTCTTGTCAAATTTTCGTTGGTTTTATCCACAAGTTATGATTAGTTACCAAGAAATTACTAAATCCTACATAGAAATTCTCATAACCGCCTGACAATGCCTCTGAACCTTTGACAAGAATACTTATATATAGGAAGTACCAGCGGCGTATCCACCATATTCTTATCAAATTTTCATTGGTTTTATCAGTGAGTTATGATTGGTTCTATGATATAACTCTAGAACATAAATAAACACAACAACCAATATTTGAGTCCACATTCTGATAGCATACATGTTTGAATGATGACAACACCTCTCTCGTTTGTTGTGATGGAGATGTTAGTCATTGTGGATGTGAGACATAGCTCAACTTCTTTAAATGATGAAATTGAATACGCTGAAATGTATAATGAACAAACTTCAACCAAAACATACTAAATCCTACATGGAACCTCTCATAACCGCCTGATAATGCCTCTGATCCCTTGACAAGAATACTTATATATAGGAAGTACCAGCGGCGTATCCACCATATTCTCGTCAAATTTTCATTGACTTTATCCGCAAGTTATGATTAGTTCTATGTGACTCTACAACAAACACAACAACCACAAGATCATACTGCATGTACTGAAAATGTAAAATGTATGTGCGATCAAGGCTCAATCAAACGGAGCCGATCGTATTGCATGTCACACCCCGACCCGCAGCGGAAAAGGTGATTGGGGCATGATTGGGTTATCATCAAAGCTCATGACATTTATTAAGCGTTTCATATTCATTAATACAAATTAAATGGAAATTTACAATAAATGTTACAACATGATCTAACTAACAATCTAAACTTCTTTGTTCTCTTCTAAGGCATATCCTATGTTTTCCTTGCTTCAACATGTTCACCTGTATCATGTGTAAAAGGGTTTTTGGATCAACATAATGTTGGCGAGTGAATCTTATGGAAAACATTTGAACAAATTTATTTAAATTGATTATGAAATAGGTGCACAACCAAACATGAGTAAAGTTAGATGTAACTTAATCAACAATCATAAGATATTAAATGAAACACTCATGAACAATAATGGAACAATTAGAGGCACGCGATGCTCAACTCGTCTCTCACGAGGAACTGAGGGGCCTGATGAATAAATTGCATAAACATGATAATATGAATGACACAACTACAAATAATATAAACTCAATGATACACACATGAACAATAATGAATTTGATTTGAAGCACGCGATGTTCTACTCGTCTCCCACGAGGAACTGATGGGCTTAATGTAGGAGTTTCATATAATTTGACAAAAGGAAATAAGTAAATCACAACAATAAAAACAATCTAAGTTTAGGTCATGATGTGGTATGGCACAAGTTTAAATAAATAAATTAATTATTTTCATAACACATGACACACCCCAAAACGTGTAATTTAAAAGGGGGAGTTGTAAGATTCACTCACAGTGGGTGCGTTCGGTTGATGACGTTGAATGCACGCGAAATGGTTTTAACCACGAGTGAGTTTAACCTAGATAAATCGCATTATGGTTTGGTAAGTAAACGGATTTTATTAATCTATTTTAGTAGGATTGTTGGGTGTATTTTTGTGAGTTTGAGGCTATTTTCTAACCTTAAAAATGTTATTTTTAAGTATTTTTAATTGATTTTTAATTAAAATAATTAAATAGAAAATAATAAAAAAATTGATTTTTTTCTGACCGTTGACCGTTTGACTGACCGTTGACCTAACCGTTGACCGGTTCAATTCGGAATACAAGTGCGCTGAGTGAGGCTCGAACCCGAGACCTCCCGTACGCGTGCACGCAGCTCTACCAACTGAGCTACGTGTCTAACCCGTTATATATCTGATTTTAAATATATATATATATATATATATATATATATTAGTTTAAACCGAAAATCATTTTATTTTAAAAACAATTTAAATCAATTCGGCGGTGCGCTTCCACAGGTCTCGAACCCGGGACCTGTGGCTTAAACTAACACACAGTCCACCGCTGGACTGTGTGTTTAACATGTTATATAATTCGATATTTATTATACTTAAATACAAATTAGATATTTCCTTTTTTTGCCTTATTTAAAAAGAAGAGATAATTGTCCGAGTCGGTGCAGAAGACCGGACTCGAACTCGTGACCAGTGATATAAACAAACACACAGTCCACCGCTGGACTGTGTGTCTAACTTGGTTATTATTCCGGTTATCAATATACTTAACATATACCAGTGGCGACTCCGGTTCAGTTTAACAAAAAAATGATTTTTATTAAGGCAGCGTGTGTGAAACGGGAATCGAACTTGAGACGTTAGCGTTTTATGTGCACACAGTCCACCGCTGGACTGTGTGTCTAACCCGATTAATATCCTGATTTTAATTATACTTATAAGATACGGAAATACATCGTCTTCTTCATCAAGATAGAACCAGAGTTCGGAAATTGACTGGTTCAAAGTTTTTATCGGTTTATTAGTGTTTTTCAGTTCATTACGGTGAGATAAATGTGAAAAGAAAAAGAAATTGGGCGGAGAGGTATACCGACTGGACCCCTCTGTTTTCCGGCAGAAACTCCGGCGACAGCAATCACCTCCGGCGACGTGTTCCTTGTAGCAGCGAATCTCCAGGAAGCTTACAAAGGGTGTGGGTATCTCCGGTATAAGCTCAGAGGCTCCGTGAGGTTCAGAAATGAGGAAACCGGTTTTCCGGCGACAAACAGAAAAATTCCGGCGAGAGAGTTTTCGCCGAGAAAGGGCGTGGTTTTGAGCGAAAAGGTTTGCAGTCGGTTGTGGGTGAATTTATAATGCAGAACGTTGAAGCACCTGGTCTGATTTCCGACTGTATTCATAAATCATAAAACTCCGGCGGTTATGGTTTGGTCGTGGACTTCAAACATCGGTTATAACCGATGTCTTGTTAATGGTTTACGTTATAACGTAAATTGTAGTTAAGACTCGCGAGATTTCCGGGATTCCGACGACTGAACTGTTTGGGCGCCGGTTTTGAATTCGTAACGTCCCTTTATGAATTAAATGATTCTATTATTTAACAAACAAAACAAGTGGCGCAGTGGTTTGTGTGATGTGCGATAAGGCTTGAACTGATTCGGCGACTGACCCGGGTTCGAAACCCGGCTGGAACATTTTATTTTTATTTTGCGATTTTCAACAGTTTTTCAAAAAATAAATATATATTCTTGTATAATAATTGATTATGTATCGTTTAAAATTATTTTGGGCATTTAATTCGCAACGAAATTTTTGACTGACTGTTCGGTTGATAAACGGAGCGGGTTTGGTAAATCCGTTTTTGACGGATGTTACATTGCATGTACTAAAAATGAAAAATGTCTGTGCGATCAAGGCTCAATCAAACGGAGCCGATCGTATTGCATGTACTGAAATTAATAAACAATAATCTAAACAATAATCACACCAACAGTTTATACATGGAACCTCTCATAACTGCCTGATAATGCCTCCGATCCTTTGACAAGAATACTTATATATAGGAAGTACCAGGGGCGTATCCACCATATTCTCGTCAAATTTTCATTGACTTTATCCGCAAGTTATGATTGGTTCTATGTGACTCTATAACAACACAACAACCAACACTTACTAAATCCAGCATGGAACCTCTCATAACCGCCTGATAATGCTTCTGATCCTTTGACAAGAATACTTATATATAGGAAGTACCAGCGGCGTATCCACCATATTCTTGTCAAATTTTCATTGGTTTTATCCGCAAGTTATGATTTGTTCTATGTGACTCTACAACAAACACAACAAAATGAAAAATGTCTGTGCGATCAAGGCTCAATCAAACGGAGCCGATCGTATTGCATGTACTGAAAATGAAAAATGTCTGTGCGATCAAGGCTCAATCAAACAGAGCCGATCGTATTGCATGTACTGAAAATAATAAACAATAATCACTCAAACAGTTTATACATGGAACCTCTCATAACCGCCAGATAATGCTTCTGATCCTTTGGCAAGAATACTTATATATAGGAAGTACCAGCGGCGTATCCACCATATTCTTGTCAAATTCTCATTGGCTTTATCCTTAAGTTATGATTGGTTATATGTGATTAAAACATAAAGAAAAACATAAAACTAAACGATTGGAGTTGAATCTTGATTTTCGGTGAAGAGGACTAGCTGGGTGGTTTCGTTTGGGCCGTCATTATCTTCGTCAGGATTGGCGTTGATGTTGAAAACTCTTCCTCTTGCTGTGGCCTAGTGATTGGGTTTTCTTGATTTACTTGGTTAACTGGGTTTGATTGAGCTTGAGCGTTTATGATGTTAACCAATCGAGGACACGTGTTTCTAAAGTGGGTAGGGTTGCCACAATTGAAACAAGCTCGAACATATGGGAACATGGGGTATTGGGATTGTTGATAGGTTTGGATCATGTTTTGAGTAGGGGGAGAGATTTGGTTTTGAAAGGTGCGGCAAACCTTGCTCAAATGTCCATAGCGTCCACAAGTTGCACATAGTCGACAAGGTAAGGTAAGGGGATGGTGATAAAAACAGGTGTTACATCGAGGGTGAGGTCCAAGATATGGTTTCTTATTTGGGTAAGTTGAGTTGGGTGCCACTTGGGTGATTGGGATAGCTTGGATGGGTATGGCGTGTGAAATTGGTTGATTTCGTTGGATAGTAGCGAAAAGTTGCCCGTCTCTTTTTCTCTTAGAAGTGGATTGAGAAGGGGATTCGGTTTGGGTGGAGTTTGAAATTTCAGTCGATGCTTTATCCTTCTTCTCCTCCTCCTTGAAGTCTTTGTTCCGGATTCGGTTCTCGGTGAGCTCTGTTGCTAGCTCCATTGCTGCTTCCAAAGTTGCAGGCGTGGTACTTATTACAGAGTCTTGAATCTTTGACGGAAGACCTCGAATGTAGTGCTCGATCAACCGGTAGAGGGGAGTGAACAAGTTGGGAACCATCTGATGTAACTCGAGGAATCTTTTGTTGTATGTGGTGTGGTCTCCTTCCTTTTGCTTCAACGAATAAAATTCATCTTCTAATTTCTTGATTTCGCTCCTTGGGCAAAATCGTCTGGTCATGATTTCCTTTAATTCATCCTAAGTTAAAGTCATAGCATCTTTAACACCTCGTTTGGCCTTCTCTGTATTCCACCAAGTAAGTGCTATTCCATATAAACGACCGGTAGCATATCGCACTTTGCGATCGTCAGGGCAATCGCAATTTAGAAAAGTGATCTCCATTTCTTCAAACCAATGGAGGAGAGCGGTGACACCTTCAGTCCCTTCGTATTTTGGAGGGTCGCATGATTTGAAATGTTTGTAGGTGCATTTAGTGGTATTTGAGGGAGGATTGACAACATTTTGAACTTCTTGGTTGACAGGATTAGCGGTAAGTGCTTGTTGGACTTGGATTACAATGTTGGGTATTACGGCAGCCATTTGTTGGGCGATTAGGGCAGCCATACGCTCGTGAGCTTTTCCTGCTCTCATCTTCCTACGGGTGAGGCTAGATGAAATCTACAAGGAATACATGTCATGAGTATGAGTTGGATGTTTTTGGGATCATGGGTCGCACTAGGAATGAACATTCATAAAATAAATATAGAAAAATAAATCTACTACATCCATAGGATGTCTTGGGCTTTGCTCGTCATTAGGCCCTGCATGCCGCCATACTTCACCTTCGTAATCATGTGGGCCCCATGAATACCGGGTTTTTCATATGGTTTGCATGTGTTAGCCTGGTTACGTACACTAAAACCCGGAGAAAATCGAGAAATATGTATATAACGTATGATATTCGGAATGTGTCCAGGTGTAGACACGGTGACACCTCAAAGTGGGTTAGTTCGAACGACGTTTGGTGTGGCATGCTTGGCCTAATAGGTCCTTCGTACTCTCATCGTTAGTCCCCAGGTAGGCAAACTGGTCCGTTATATTGGATTTATACGAATGCCAACCTAGACAGGACGTTCCGACTACCGGTACTTGTACCCTTCCAGTTACTACATGCTCGTCGCAGAACTTACTTTGATGAGATTTGAAAATTGTGACAAAATCTTTGAATAACAAAAGTATGAAGATGATTTGAATATATGAACATTGAAATATGTATAATGAATGTGTATGTAAGTATGTGTGTTTGACTGTAAGTGTAAACAAATATGAAACAAATAAATATCATAAGTTTGTATATAACCACCTAATCAATTAAAATTTAGGCAAACTATAGTATAGGCTCTAAGGGTCTAATAACCTATCCTATATCCCTATAGTCATGGCTCTGATACCAATCTGTCACACCCCGACCCGCAGCGGAAAAGGTGATCGAGGCATGATTGGGTTATCATCAAAGCTCAAGACATTTATTTTAACGTTTCATATTCATTAATACACTTTAATGGAAAATTACAATCAATATTACATCATGTCCTAAACATCAATCTAGGCTTCATTGTTTTCTTCTAAGGCATTTCCTATGTTTTCCTTGCTTCATCCTGTTCACCTGTATCATGTGTAAAAATGGTTTTTGGATCAACAAAAAGTTGGCGAGTGAATCCTATGGGAAATATTTGAGCAAGTTTATTTAATTGATAATAAAATTAAGTGCACATACACACATGAGTAAAATAGATGTAAACTTATACACCAATCAATTAATATTAAATAATGCACACATGAACAATAATGGATCGTTTTGAGGCACGCGTTGCTCAACTCGTCTCCCACGAGGAACTGATGGGCCTAATGAATGATTTGCATATACTTGACAATATGAAATATATAACTACAAACAACATAAACTAAATAATACACACACGAACAATAATGGATTTGTTTTGAGGCGTGCGTTACTCAACTCGTCTCTCACGAGGAACTGATAGGCCTAATGAATGAATTGCATATAAATTGACAAAACGAAGTACATACCTACAAGCAATATATATAATCTAAGTTTAGATCACAATATGGTATGACACAAGTTTAAATAAACGAGTTAATTTTGTGACACATGACACACCCCAAAACGTGTAATTAAAAAGGGGAGTTGTAAGATTCACTCACATTGGGTGCGTTCGGTTGATAATGTTGAATGCACGCGAAGTTGGATTTAACCACGAGTGAAACTAACCTAGATAATGGCATAATGGTTCGGTAAGTAAACGGATTTTATTAATCCATTTTAGTAGGATTGTTGGGTGTATTTTTGTGAGTTTAAGGCTATTTTCTAACCTTAAAAAGGTTATTTTTAAGTATTTTTAATTGATTTTTAAATAAAATAAATAAATAAAAATAATAAAAAATGTTGACTTTTTGACCGTTGACCGTTGACCATTGACCATTGACTTTGACTGTTGACCGGTTCGTATGTGTGTATGTATGCACTGGGTGAGGCTCGAACCTGAGACCTCCCGTACGCGTGCACGCAGCTCTACCAACTGAGCTACGTGTCTAACCCGAAATATTTCTGTTTTTAATTATATTTATATATTAATTGAATTAAACAGAAAATCATTTATTTTTTTGAAAATGATTTTAATCTAACGACTCGGTGCGCTCCACAGGTCTCGAACCCGGGACCTGTGGTTTAGGTTAACACACAGTCCACCGCTGGACTGTGTGTCTAACTTGTTAAATAAACTGATTTTTATTATACTTATATACAAACTAAGTATTTTCATTTCTGTCTTAAATAAAAAAGTTTGATAATTGTCCGGACCGGTGCGGTAGTCCGGACTCGAACTCGTGACGTGTGGTTAAACATTCACACAGTCCACCACTGGACTGTGTGTCTATTTTGGTTATTATACCGGTTTTTATTAAACTTAACATCTTACGCAGTGACTCCGGTTCGGTTAAAAAAAAGGAACATTTTTATTAGGACGAAGGTGCGCGGGACAAGATTCGAACTCGAGACGTAAGCGTGTTTTATGTGCACACAGTCCACACACTGGACTGTGTGTCTAACCCGAGTTATTTCTTGATTTAAATTAAACTTATAGACTACTGAAACTTCGTCTTCTTCGTTGAATTTAACCAGAACTAACGTCCGACTGATTCGTCGATTAAATCATGTTCTTTTAGTGTGTTGCGGTTAATTACAGGTGAGATAAATAAAAAGAATGAAAAATTGAGCGTAAATTATACCGAACTGGACTCCTCTGTTTCTCCGGCGAAACTCCGGTGACGGCAGATTATTCCGGCGACGTGTGTCCTGCGGCAGAGAATCTTCAGGGAGTTTGAGATGAGTGTGGGTGGCTTCGGTATGAGCTCTGGGGGTTCAGTAAGGCTCAAAGGTGAAAAACTCGGTTTTCCGGCGATTTGCAGGTATTTTCCGGCGAGTGAATTTTCGTCGAGAAAGGGTGCGGTTTTGAGCGAAAAGGCTACCAGTGGATTGTGGGTGAATTTATAGGGAGGAATCGAGATGTATAGAGTCGGATTTCAGGCTTGATTCAAAGTCATTACGTTTTCCGGCGGTTATGACTTGCGTCGCGGATTCAGACATCGGTTAACCGATATCATAGTTAAAGTTTACGTTAAGAATAAAAGAAACCGTCCAATCTCGCGAGATAGCCGGGATTTCCGATGACTGCAATTGGGCGCGTCGATTTTGAATTCGATATTTATGATATGAATTAATTGTTTCCATTAATTAACAAGAAACACTAGTGGCGCAGTGGTTGAGTGTGTGTGCGATAAGACTTTGCTGAAGTTTGTTGGCTGACCCGGGTTCGAAACCCGGCAGCAACATTATATTTTTATTTCATTATTTTTAACAATTTTTCAAAAACAAATTATATATTCCAATATAATTATTAATTATGTATCGTTTAAAATTAATTTGGGCATTAAATACGCCACGAAATTTTTAACTGATTGTTCGGTTATTAAACGGAGCGGGTTTGGTAAATCCGGTTTTTGACGGATGTTACATTCTTTATCAAAACAACCCAGAACTCTAAACCCGACTGTTAACCCACATAATTTCGATTCCCAGTTTTAAACAAATACATATAAACAGTATTGAAGAAGGTTGAATGTTTGTACCGATTGGGCGAGGTGCTAGACCTTTCGGTTTAACTCCGAACAGAATTTCCGGTTGATTTCTGATGTTGACAGAAAATTCCGGCGATGCAACAATTAGACGCAGAGAGGGTGCCGTGAATTATGATATTCCAGGCGAAAGACTGAGCGAGTTTTTCAACACTGTATGCCCTCTATTTATTGATATCGCAAGGGAAAAATTTCGGAAATCGATTAAAAGATTTCCGTTATGATTGGATATCCCCCATGATTGGTAACGGAAACGTGATTGGGGTTTCGTTTTCTGTTTTGAAGATAACCGTCATTTTCTTCGGATTGAAGGCTACAATCTGCCGTGATTTTGGGCGGTGAAACGTGAACTGGTTCAAATCTGGATTTAGTATAAACTTTATTTGCGTCGGGTTAATCTCACAAATGTGACTGTAGACCAGTGGTGTTTTGGAACGTGCGAGTATGCGGGGGAACCCGGGTTCGATTCCGGTGCCCCGTCTTTTATTTTTATTATTCAGTTATATAACATTTAAATGTATTTTTTTCTTTTATTGATTATTAATTAAGTATGTATTTTATTTATAAATATTGGTTATAAACTAAATAAATTAATTAATACCAATAAATGCATAATGAATAATTACTTGAGACTTCAAACGGAGCGGGTTTTTAAAACCCGTTTTACACGAATTTTACATGACAAATAGGTTAATCGCGACGTGCGGGTCCTAATCGACTTAGTTATATTTTCTATATTTTATGCTTCGATCTAAATTCTCAGCATTAACACGTCGCACCTTCAGTGTTGATGGTCGCTCTGTGGCATTGGTGCTATTTGTTATGGTTTTACGCCTCCACCGCGACGCGAAGAGACTTAATACTAGTATATATTATTTGACATATTATATTTTTACCATTCAACCACAAAAAAGTATTTTAAAATTTTCAAAGATCACTCATAAAAAACAATTATTTTCATTATGCCTCTTCTTTTTCTTCTTTAACAAATATATTTTAACAAATATAATTTTGAATTTGGTGAATATTTGAACACTTAAATAGAAGATTTCAATTAACAACAATAATTTTATTAATTCTTTTTTATTATAAAATGTAAAATAATAAGGATCATGTTGGTGTCCACTCGATAATAACATAGCATAATATAATTAAGATGTAAAATAACCATCCAAAATATAAATTATTTTTTGGAAATTGATAAGTAAAGTCAAAATTAATAATTCATAATAAATTTCGTATTAAATTCATTTCATTAATGATATGATATTTATTCACATGGAAATAACCTAGTAGTATTGGTGAGTTAGATAGAGTTTAGAATAGAAGAAGGTAAGGGATTTATTCTCATGGTATACAAGTTTAGTCGTTAAAGAAAATAATAATTATCTATCAATAAATTTATATGAAATATATAAATATATTTATTCTTGTAATATCATTGGTACTTAATGCCTGTATTTAATGGGAGAGAAAAAGGAAAAACACAAGCTGAGAAGCCCTTGAATCACATCATGTGTCGCCTATTATTTTTATTTGTTAGATAGTATAGATATTTTCAATATATTACACAAAAAGCATAAATTATTAAGTAACCTTAGTATTTTACATAAATATTAGTCCTTAAGTACAAAACAACTGAAATACCCTTCTCATTAACAGAAACATCCTACATAACTAGCTAAAGAGACGAAAATGGTTAAGATTTTGAAACCTGAAATTCAAAATTTAGACTCAACTAATTAATATACCCAAACCTTTTTGACGAAAACGAGTCACTAAAACTCTATTGGCGAAATAATTGATATGTAACTAAAACCATATACTTATTAAGTCACTAAAACCATGTACGGACTGAAATAACTAGTTAGTATTAATTTAGTATTAATTAGGGTTAATTATAAAAATGGCATCCATGTAATTAACTTTTATCTTTAGATAATGGTATATTGATATAGGGAGTTATCTTGAGAACGCTAAATATTGCAGGAACCGTGAGAACGAATAAAAAACCAATCAAAATCAATTTTTTAATACAAACTTCATTATAGTTAAAATACAACATTGAAAAAAGAATTTACCGTTTAAATAATTCATCTTTCCTCTCAAACTCACTCTTAATAAAAATTTTACAAATGTGTAAATACAATAAATTTACACATGTGTAAATGGTAAACTTACACATATGTAAATTTTCATTATTTTCGAATACATGTAAATTTAATAGTGTGAAATTTCTAATATTGTATTCGAATAATAATGATAAGTGGAAAAAGAAATTTTAAATTTCAAATGTTTTTGACCAAGTTTTTGCGGTTTTTCATTCGTTCTCACGGTTCGTGATATTTAGCGTTCTCATTTAAACCTTCCCATATTGATATATAATTCAAGTATTTTACATACTTAAAAATGTAAGTTTCTAAAATTATATACGAGTGACTAATTTTTTTGCTTCCGAATTAAAAAATAACATTATCTTAGGAAGCAAAACGATAACTAGCAAAAAGAAATCTGAAATTAAAATGGTTGTTCCGTTCGGCAACAAGATTTGCAGAAATATTTATACTTATATTAGTACTCATTTCAAATTATTGTGAATCTGAATTTGATTAAAGGTTATGAAGAAGATTTGCATCAATATCCTTGCATATCTTGTTATACTTTTAACTAAAAAAATTAAGGGCAAATAAAACTAATTTAACACCCAAATATATAACACAAGGCATCTCCAATATTTTTAACCTAATCTTTTAACTATTTTCTCCATTGCTCTTCATATTTGATCTCTCTCAAACACATAAGAACATGTGTAGTGGGATGGAAAGATAATGCCTCCACCCTTGGGCGTTTTACGTCATGTGACGGTCCAATCAGCAATAGGGCGTTTTTCTAAAATTGGTATAGTGGTATAATACCCGTCCAATGATTACCCAATTATTATTTTTTATTTATTTTTAATTAAAACTAATGAGGAATTGGGTGTAGTGGCATGATTGGCCAAAAAATCTTGACCCGGCTTTTAATTTGGCACACCCAACCCAGTTTTTGAAAAAAAACGCCCCCAGGGGCACATGTCAGCCTTGAATAGTTATGTAAGTGGCAAAGACTTACACAAGGTTTCTGAACTCACTTCAAAGACGTACTTGTGCGTACTTGTATTTTGATGGAAACGTGATTAAATTATTTATATTGCTAGCAAGACTAGTAGCTTGATTTTTTTGTTATTTCGTGATTTGAAGATTGGGGCATTGTCTATAGTTTCATAATCGTGTGATTAGAAAAATCACACCAGTATATAATTTGTTCTAGCACTTCATTCACTATTCGCACCTCATTTGTCGACTATTAGATGGTGTGATCATATCCCTAGCATCTTGATTTACCCTAGGATTGGGAATCCTTAGTGGGAATCTTATCAGTTTGGGTATCACTATCATAGTCAAGTTACATTAAAGGTCATTTAAGGATTCGAAACCTAGGTGGTTCCTTCATCTGATTGCTTTTGTTGATCATTGTAGTAAAGTTGCGGTAACAAGTTTGATGTAAACACTGTTAGAAAGGAAAGTCAAACCTCAGAGCTAATCCCAGCTAATCAACAGCCGGATATCCCAGCTAATCAACAGCCGGACATCCCAGCTAATCAACAGCCTAATCAGCCGAAACTTATGCAATTTTTCCTTTTTTATGTTTCTCTTGTAAACCATTTAAGGAGCCCTGCATTTGTATCTTAGAATAACACACAATTATGAAAGAATAGTTTTTCGGTAATCCACTCTGAAACTCTGATTTTAACATGGTATCAGAGCGGGTTATTTAGTCTGCTCATCATCTACCCAAAACACAACCGAGCCACAACCGAGTCACCATGTCCGGAGACGGTAACTCGAGTAGTGATCTCACCTTACAACTAGCCAACCTTCTCAAAAATTCCCAATCAAAAAGCCCCAAAATGTCCGATAGTTTACAGATAAATCTGAAACTAAACGGCCAGAATTATCCCCTATGGACCCGAATGATTCGAGTCGCCATAGGCGGAAAATCAAAAACCTTGCTGCAACATTTAACCACAAATCCCCCAGACCAAAATCATGAAACCTACGAACAGTGGGAGCAAGATGATCTAATCGTTTTTTCATGGTTAATTCAGAATATCGAACCTGTTCTTGCGGGTAACCTCACCGAGTTTCCCACAGCGAAATCGTTGTGGGATGCCTTGGTAGTCACATATAGCAGTGGACGGGACAAGCTCCAAACCTTTAATCTCCATGTCAAAGCGAATGATATCAAACAGAACAATACTTCTCTCGAAGAATTGTGGATCACCCTCCAAGGCGTATGGGGAGAAATCGACCGAATTGATCCGAATCCGATGACTTGTTCAACGGATATTCAAACATACTCCAAAATCCGAACTGAGCAAAAACTCTTCCAGTTCTTAAATGCCCTTGACCGGAAGTATGACCCTATAAAGAGGGAAATACTCCGGTCGGAACCACTTCCGACTGCAGAAGCCGCATATGCCACTGTTCGCAAGGAGGCCGCTCACCAAAACATTCCTTACTTGGGAAAAATGTACTCTTCCGTTGGGAAAGAAATCCGTGGGGTGTCGTTGGGTCTATACGGTTAAGTATAAACCAGACGGTACAATTGAGAGATATAAAGCCCGACTGGTAGTAAAAGGGTATACCCAGACACATGGGATTGATTACGCTGAAACGTTCTCCCCAGTTGCAAAAATGAACACAATTAGGGTTCTTTTTTCAATAGCTGCAAATGAAGGGTGGCCACTTCAACAGTTTGATGTAAAAAATGCATTTCTACACGGGGATCTAAATGAAGAGGTATTTATGGATGCTCCTCCAAGATTCACAAAAGATTTCAAATCCGGAGAAGTTTGCCGTCTGAAGAAATCTCTTTATGGTTTGAAGCAATCTCCCCGGGCTTGGTTTGGCAGATTTACCGTAGCTATGAAAAAGTTTGGATATAAACAAAGTAATGCCGATCATACTTTGTTTCTCAAAAAAGAGGAAAATTCGTAACCTGCCTAATTATCTATGTAGATGATATGATCATTACAGGGAACGATAAAGAAGAAATGGGAAAACTAAAAGAAAACTTGTTTGCCGAATTTGAAATGATTTGGGCAGGCTGAAGTATTTCCTCGGAATTGAAGTACTAAGGTCACAACAAGGAAATTTTCATTAGTCAGAAGAAGTATATCTTAGACTTGTTGGCAGGGATTGGAATGATAGATTGCAAACCAGCAGACACTCCTATGAGTGTAAACCAAAAGCTCTATATGGAGGAAGGAGCAAAGTTAGCAAATAAAGAAAGATATCAACGGCTGGTGGGAAAACTAATATATCTCTCACATACTCGCCCAGACATTGCATATGCTGTAGGGGTGGTAAGTCAGTTCATGCACCAACCTCAAGAGTCCCATATGGAAGCAGTTTGGAGAATTATTAGATACCTCAAAGGAACAGTGGGTCATGGAGTCCTGTTTCAATCACATGGACACCTAAATGTTCAAATCTATACTGATGCAGACTGGGCAGGAGATAAGGGAAGTCGGAGATCAACAGCAGGCTACTTCGCTCTAGTTGGTGGCAATCTTGTCACTTGGAGAAGTAAAAAACAAAAGGTGGTTGCTCTCTCAAGTGCAGAGGCTGAATTTAGAGGTATAGCTCGAGGTATAACAGAAGCCATGTGGATGCGAAGACTCTTAGCTGAGATTGGCTTTCCTTCAAGAGAAACTAGTAAGATTATGTGTGATAATAAAGCTGCAATTCAGATTTCAGAAAATCCAGTACAACATGATCGAACTAAACACGTAGAAGTTGATAGAAACTTCATCAAAGAAAAATTGGAAGATGGTACAATTGAACTACCGTTTGTTCGATCAAAAGATCAATTAGCAGACATACTAACAAAGGCTGTCAGTGGGAGAGTCTTAGGCGAATGCTTAGACAAGTTGTGTATTGGAAACCCCACTACTCAACTTGAGGGGGAGTGTTAGAAAGGAAAGTCAAACCTCAGAGCTAATCCCAGCCAATCAACAGCCGGATATCCTAGCTAATCAACAGCCGGACATCCCAGCTAATCAACAGCCTAATCAGCCGAAACTTATGCAATTTTTCCAAGTATTGTTCTTGATTAAGGCTTCCATTTCTGTTTTCATTGCTTCCTTCCAATGTTTAGACTTTAAAGCTTGATCCACGTTTGTAGGAGTTTCTTCAGAATAAACAGATGAGATAAATGCTTTGGCTTCCTTAGTGAGATTTCCATTAGCTACATTAGCTATAGGATAACTAGACCTTCTTGGCTCTTTTTCAGGAGAACACCGTTTCGGAGGAACCCCTCTGTTTGTTCTAGGGGGTAACACATATCTTGATGGTGATTCCTCTTGTATGGATTCATCTGCCTGTAAAGTTTCAGCTTGTTCTATGGCAGTTGCATGGTTAGAAGTATTGGTATCTTCGGAGTCATTAGAAACTTCAAAAATATCATCAGACTGAATAGGGTGAGTATTACTTACCTCGGATACCAGGTTAGGAGGAACATTAGGGCCTTCAGTGGCACTGAAATTGAACTCTGGTGACTCTGTAGTTGGTACATAGGGAACATATTTCAACCAACTTAGTGTGTCTAAACATTCCTTCTCCCCCTGACCACTGAGTTGGGAATAGTAATACTCGGTTTCAAGATAGTCACAGTTCATTGTGGTGAACATATGACGTGTCTTTGGGTTATAACATCTGTATCCTTTTTTATTTACTCCATACCCAACAAAGACACATTTTTCAGCACAAGGGTCAAGTTTGATTCGATCTGATTTAGGTATGTGAACAAAAGCGGTACATCCAAAGATTCGTGGTTGAAGAGTAAGGACTGAGGGTAGTTTGAAGAATTTTGAAAGGGTGTGTAATGGAGTGTTAAGTTTGAGGATATTTGTTGGGAGTCGGTTGAGAAGATAGGTAGCGGTAGCAAGGGCTTCAGGCCAAAAATGTTTCGGGACCTGGGATTCAATTAGGAGGGCTCGTGTCATTTCCAGCAAAATGCGATTTTTCCTTTCGGCGACACCGTTTTGTTCTGGGGTGTTTGGACATGTAGTTTGGTGGATTATTCCCTTGTTTTGAAAAAACAATTTAAAGGAGGTATTAACAAATTCACCTCCATTATCGGATCGGAAAATTTGGATGTTTGTTTGGAATTGGGTTTGGATCATGGAGTAAAACATAGTGAATTTTTCAAAGACTTCGGATTTGTTTTTCAAAAAATAAACCCAGGTCATTCGGGTACAATCATCAACGAACATCACAAAGTAGCGAAGGTTTTGCCCCCCAAGAACGGGGGCAGGGCCCCATACATCAGAATGGATTAATGAAAATGGCAAAGCAACCTTAGTATTATTGGGTTTAAAAGTTTTCCTGTGGCTCTTTGCTAAAATGCATGTTTCACAATGTGACATAGAATAAACTGGAAATAGTTTTGGAAATAAAATATGTAAATAACTTGTAGAGGGATGACCTAATCTTCGGTGCCATAGCCATGCTTCTCGTTCCGATGTACCATGAGTCAACATCACAGCACCACTTTGAGTTACTTCGTCCACATAATATAACCCTTGACTTTCAGTGCCACGCCCAATGATCGCTCCCGTCCTGATATCCTGTAAAATGCAAAACGTAGGGTACATTAGGACAATACAGTTGAGTTCTTTAGTGACGTGGCTAATGGAAAGCAGTTTATGTGACAACGAGGGAACATAAAGCCAATTAGAGATTTTTATTGTGGGTGAAATCTCAATAGTCCCTCCCGATTTTACATCCATTATCCCTCCGTTCGCCGTTTGAATATGTGTTTTTTCTGGTTTAGTTGTTGAAATAATATCCGATGACTCATAAGTCATTGTGTCGGTTGCGCCACAATCGAAGATCCATCGTTTTTGTTTTTTATGATGTTCTTGGGCCATATTGGCATTCCCACTATTTCCAGGGACCAAATGTGACATATTCAAATTAGGGTTATAAACCCACGGATTCGCCCCAAACCCTTTACCCGCTTCTTCATCTTCTCCGCCATTTCCTGTCCCTTCATCTTCTTCGCCTGTTGCGTCGGCCATTCCGCCGAAACCAACCCTACTCCGGCTTCCATCTCCTGGAACCTCTCGGTTGCCGGTGCTGGGTGATTTTCCTTTCTCGTGAGCAGTAGCCTTTGTGCCCTTCTTATGACTGTCAGACCACCAATCGGGATATCCGACGAGTCTGAAACATTGTTCCTTGGTATGCTTAGTCATGCCACAATGGTCACATTTGAGATGAGTTTTGTCATCTCTGCTTACAGATCCAGTTCTTCTTCCGTCAAAACATTCTCGGAACACCTCTCAATGACGCACAGGGCATCGCAGCAGGTCTAATAGCCACAGAAATAGAAGGGGCAGGACTTGCATCGAAAGGGCTCCGAGGTCTAACAGAAGCCATGTGGATGCGAAGACTCTTAGCTGAGATTGGCTTTCCTTCAAGAGAAACTAGTAAGATTATGTGTGATAATAAAGCTGCAATTCAGATTTCAGAAAATCCAGTACAACATGATCGAACTAAACACGTAGAAGTTGATAGAAACTTCATCAAAGAAAAATTGGAAGATGGTACAATTGAACTACCGTTTGTTCGATCAAAAGATCAATTAGCAGACATACTAACAAAGGCTGTCAGTGGGAGAGTCTTAGGCGAATGCTTAGACAAGTTGTGTATTGGAAACCCCACTACTCAACTTGAGGGGGAGTGTTAGAAAGGAAAGTCAAACCTCAGAGCTAATCCCAGCTAATCAACAGCCGGATATCCCAGCTAATCAACAGCCGGACATCCCAGCTAATCAACAGCCTAATCAGCCGAAACTTATGCAATTTTTCCTTTTTTATGTTTCTCTTGTAAACCATTTAAGGAGCCCTGCATTTGTATCTTAGAATAACACACAATTATGGAAGAATAGTTTTTCGGTAATCCACTCTGAAACTCTGATTTTAACAAACACAATTGAGAATCCGAGGTTGGAAATCGTGAGAATGGGTTGGTTGCAAAACTAGTACACTAAAATTATTGAAAACTGACATCCCAAAATAGTTGAAACCCATGTGTTTTGTGTAACACCTTGACCCGTAGCGGAAATAAAAGTCGGGGCATAATTGGGTTATCACCAAAGCTCATGACATTTAGTAATAAGTTTCATAATTATTAAAATGAAATTAAAACTTTAAATATTCAAACACAGCGAGTCATACAAGCACAAATAAGATCAAAACATTGTTCAAAATATAATAGATTGGTTTAATCTTCTAAGGCCATTCCTATGTGTTTCTCTCCTCAGCTTGTTCACCTGTATTATACGTAAAACAAAAGATTGGGTCAACAAAAGTTGGTGAGTGAATCTAGGTAAAAACAATTTGATCAATTCCTTATATTGATTAATTTAAACAAAATTGTGCGTAAATCATAAATGAACATATGCAGATGTATTAACAATCACAAACCACACAATATCCACAATGACTATATGACATGATGAATGATGAACTTGAGATCAAGGCTCAATCAAACGGAGCCGATCTAATGAGGCACCTGATGCTCAACTCGTATCCCACGAGGAACTGATGGACCTTAAATGAATGATTTCACTGTAATGATAAAATGTAACCACACATAATCACACCAGTTAAAGATAAGCATTTGATCACATTACGATGTTAGTACACGAGTTTAAAAAATTAAATAAAACATGTACGACGCATGATACACCCTAAAAAGTGATTAAAAAGGGAGTTTATAAGGATTCACTCACAGTGGTTGCATTTCCTTGATTGACGAAAAGTACACACGAATTTAAGGTTTAGCCGATGAAGTAAACTAACCTAAACAATAGCGTAATAGTTTAACAACTAAATAAAAATTAATAATTCAATTTAATACTTTTTATTTGGTTTTTAGATTATTATTATTTTTTTATGATATTTAATAGCATTTTAAACTTGTTATGATTGAGAATTATTATAATAATAAAAGTAGTTATTTTAAATAAATAAATATATAAAAATATAAAATTTTTTTGGGCCTGACAGGCTTGTCAGACTGCTGGCCGGTTCGATTATGAGATTGGCATGCGTGTGGTGAGGCTCGAACTCGTGACCTCTCGGTTGCGTGCACGCAGCTCTTCCAACTGAGCTACGTGTCTAACCCGTTTAGATTTGGTTTTTAATTATTCTTATAGTCTTATTAACTTTATTCAGAAATTATTAAATTTTAAAAAAGTTTTAAAACAAACGAACCGCCTGCCATACTGAGAATCGAACCCAACACACTTTGCTCCACTGCACCCAGCCCAACCAACTGGGCTGGGTGTCTAACCTATCATATATTAAAATTATTTTGTATTAATAGCCTTACTGAAGACTGTTATTATTATTCAAAAAAAAAATAACAACTTATCTAGGAAACCGGCGATGTATGGGGATTCGAACTCGGGTTGGGCGTGTTATTTACGCACACAGTCCACCACTGGACTGTGTGTATAACCTGGTTAAAAACTGATTATCAAAACATTTATTTACTGAGCGAAAATCATCTTCCCCAATGATTTCATTACTTGATCAGAACTTGATTTAACCAAAAATTTTGGTTTATCATTGTGTGATAAGTGATCAGAGATGTGTTAAGTACATTTAGACAGGGGTGATAAGAACTCATACCGACGACAAATCGAAGTCCCCTTTGCTCCGGTGAAGACTCTCCAGTGACAAAAATTGAAAACAGAATGCAGTACATAAAGACTTTTAGAGAGAGAAAGAGAGATAAGCGCAAATTCGTGTGAGCAAAAGGGTTGGTTTATATAGCCGATCATGCAAAACATAGATGTTTCGCTTACGACTAGAAATATGGATCAATGATTTCTTTGATTCCATAACCGAATTGGTGATTATTGCCACATAATTGCAGGATTGGAAACGGATGTAAACGATTTTGGAAACACACAGATTGAAGGTTGATTAAATCTCTGGGCGGTTACTCGATTTCTTTTAAAAAGGAAAGTTGCAGGTTGAGCGAGTTAGAAGATAAAATTCATTTGTTTTCATTTCATAACACAAGTGCATGTGCAGCGCAGTGGTGTTTGTGTGTGTAATTATTCGGGAGACCCGGGTTCGATCCCGGTTTCCCTCATTCTTATTATTTAATTTTTTGCACTAATATTTAAAAGGTTATGTTAACTTAATTAATATTTTATTTATTTATTAATTGTGTTTTATTTTTGTAATACATTCATTATTTGCGACAAATTAAATATGCGACTCTAAAAAATATACGACGAGCATTTAATCAATACATAATAAATAACCAGTGCGGGTTTTAGAAACCTGATTTACGCAAATATTACATTTTGAAAGAGGTCAAACGACATTTTCGAATTGTGGAAAACAGGTTTGGCTTTAAATTCGGGGGACCTTCAACAAGTCGTCTTTTTGCCAATTGCGTTAGGGTCTTGTTGTCCATGGTCTTCAGTTGTCGTGAAATGTTTAAATATTTAATAATATATTTGTTTAGCTCTTAAAACCTCTTACTAATTCAGTACTTAATGGTTCAGACTGTATGTTTCGGGAGCAAATGTCTGAATGGTTCAGACAATTGCCTCTGAATGGTTAAGCATTATACTAAGTCTGAACGGTGAAGACCTCTAATCTGAATGGTCAGACATTTGCCTCTGAATGGTAAGCATTATACTACGTCTGAATGGTTAAGACCTCTAATCTGAATTGGTCAGACATTTGTCTCTGAACGGTTAAGCATTATACTGGCTCTTAATGGTTCAGACCTCTTACTGATTTAGCACTTAATGATTCAGACCTCTTACTGGTTCAGTACTTAAACATTCAGAAGTTGCCAAACAGCCTCTTAGTATGAGTGTTGCAATATCGAGCCCCACACCGCCATCAGGAATTTCAAGCAAATACTCCCCCAACTAGAGTTAGACGAGCCCTCCAAGGAGGCCATCTAGCCACCTACATCATATTATACCATTAGAGATGGGGCGTCCTAAGAGATGCTCTAATGTTTCGAACAAAAAAAATAACAACGAAAAATCATGTAAGAGATAGCATATTTGGTATGTTACTAACTACTTCCTACTTACGCTCATAATAGAAGTTACTCTATAAAATGGTACTAAAATTGGACCAAACTTGCAACCAATATATATTTTATGATACTAAAATTTAAATAAGACTTCATGTAACCCTTTTAAAAAAACTTATGATATTTAGAAAATGAAACTTTAGAATATCTTATAAATAGAACTTGTGATATTGACACCATCATTTTTAATATAAACACCAACATGAAGAAATCTTAGTTTAGATCAAAACATAAGCTATATCTATGATCAAAATGCAATCTATAACTAAAAACTCCAAGTGCTAAGAAATATAAATTGTTAGAGAAATTGATAGAAACATAAATTGTTAAAATATAAAAAAAAAAAAGCAAAGCAATTTATAAAAACTACCATCCTTGACGGAGGAATCAAGATGTGGAGATGATCTTAGTGTGTTGGTCGAAATTCTTACTTCCACTTGGTGATTAAGAGAGTTTTGCAATATATTGGATGGAGAAAAAAATTGATGGTGGCTAGAGTTTGAGAGGAAATAAGTTTTGATTTAGAATGATACGTAAATTGGGTGAAGTTGATTTTTAAATAAGTATTAATTGTGTTGATTTAGGAAATAATAGGGGTTGATTTTTAAATAAGTCTTTACGTGCACATTGGCTTTCCTTTTCCTTTTTTTTCTTTATTTAATGAATATTAACTAAATTTTATTATTACTATTTTTAACTCAATAATTATTCGGTTAATTAAATATATATACTACTAGTCAATGGTACGAATAGAAATAAAAATTCTCATTTTATTTGTTCCGATAAGGATTTGGTTTACAACGAGTCGGGTTTCGGGTGCCTATTTCTTAGGGATGTTACGTATAAGCCTAACACTTGTTAATCATCCTGCAACACCGAGATCATAAGATTGAATGCAAGAATCTATATTTCAAGTTCTCGCAATCATGAGTGGCTTAATCCCAAAGTTTCACCCCGATGTAGATTTTGTAAGCTATTAGGGTTCTTGATACGTTATTTGAGTTTGTGAATCATTGTTTTCACATTTGGATATTTGAACAATCATGTTAACTACGTTAAGTCTTGTTTTGTATTCGTGAATAGTCGATAATTACTTGCACCATTGACTATGCGAAATGAATTCGGCTAATTATGTTTTGATATGAATTAGGGTTTGTTATGTTCTTGAGTAACGAATCGTACTTTTGTCCATTATTGATGTTGATGATTTTTGACGCCTAAGTCTTAAAACCCAACCCCGTTAATACCAATTGTTGATCTTGATTCCAATTGTAGTTGCGATATAGAACCTTAGGGCTTATAATTTAGAACCGGGAGTGAACCTTTTTACAAAGTATTGTGTTTGTCATTTTCAAAATATTACAAGTATTTATATAATTGTTAATCTAGTTCTTATTACTAATTACAAATCGTTGACATTCCAAATCCCTTTCAAACCAAACAATAAAAAAGATAAAAATTAATTAGCAAGCTTTATAAACCATTCTCTAATCAACATAGTTTTTGACACGATCACAGACTCTTAGTGGATTCGTCTACCCTTCTTACCGCTTATTATCTAGTTAGAGGTATTATGGAGCACACTCTCTCAATTATCTTTGACCGAACCCTTCGACGCCGGTCACCTAAAGCTGAAGGGTATGTGGGGCATGGTTTGGGTCATTGATTGCTACGTAGGAACATTAATCAATTGCTACACCCCTCCCCATTCATCCACCATGGTTCTCGTGAATTAAACCACGGCAATCACGGACCTCCTTTTCCTTTAGACAAAAATAAATTAAAATAAATATGTGGATAGTGGTTTGGATCATGACCGCACCCTTAGGGTAGTGATTTATGATGGTGGATTAGAGATGGGTGACATAACGCTGACGTGGAGGGTCATGAGGGTCATGACCACACCCTATAGCCTACTTAAGCACGTTATTTGTATAATTACATATGTCATTGTTCACTCCCATAGCGTCCCTCAGTAAGACCCTTCTTAAACTTCCATGTGTATGTGTATACATTCGTGTGTATATTAAAAAAGGGCTTTTTTCTAACATCTACTTAATACACCTCCTTCTTTCTCAAGCAAGACGCCACCCCCACCTCCGGCACGTCGGAGGGGTTACTTGTTTTTTCGACGTATTAGGTTTAAAGACGAAAATAGAAAAAAAAATGAATCCATAATGACTCAAAAGGTTTGAAAATTTTGATTATAAACTAAAGTAGTTAAATGCCCTAAACACAAGGATGAAAAAGAACTTAACCTCTTTCTTATTATGTCAACATACGCATGCAAAAAATATCATATTTTATTGAATTTCATTGATCATAAAATTTGGTAAAATAAATTTACCAAATCATACACCATAAACAACCTCATATATTATTGATATCACGTCATAAAAACCATTACTTACAACTATACCAACATTTACAAACATTTTTATTCGGAGTAGTGTGATCACACGTTGCTTTTCTAAAAAAAGCATATACTTTTGCCGACATTCTTCCCAGCAATCATTTGAGACACTTTCGCCGTCGCAAATCTTTGGAGAAAACGCAAACACCTCAGTGCAGAGCGCACCCTTTGCCGATGCCATCATTTCAACTGTATTATGAAATCAGTAGCGAATCCAGAAACTTCTTTCGGTGGGTTCGTTTTGATAGATTCTCACTATTTTTTTTTTCAAATCATACAAAGTTCTCACTATTTTTTTCATTTTTTCCAAACCGAGTGGATTCACAGGGCTGGATCCGCCATTATATGACACAGTGAATAAACATTCTATATGTAAATAACTCATTTACTCTAAATATGGTTTTACTATTTCAAAAGATAAAATTTATAACGATGAAATGTGAAGTGTATTTACCTGTAATTATAAGGAGTATGAGAAACACCACATTCTTGTACACATGCATACCGGTGAATCGTGCCATTTAAAATTTTTTAAATAATATTATTTTAAATTCAGAAAACTTGCCAAGTTACATCAAAACTGAAGGTAGCCGGGCAACAAGCTGCGCCGTCAATCCTTTCTGAATTGCAAACCCTAACCTTCCAAATACAAACCCTTGCCCCCTTGGGGTTGAACAATTGCTGTAGACGACCAATTGAACCCTCGTCAAGAAGTGGATAGCTTCTGGCGCTAGGGAGCCAATAGTATCAAAGGCAAAAGGGACAAAGACATGCTGGTTCTTTGCGCAAGCTTTAGCGTGCTTATCCACTTTCTTTGATTCTGTCTTTCTTGCCGCTTGTCCAGCTACAAACCGTTTTCCCTTAAACCAACCAAATGGGAAACCCCCGTGAGGTCTACACAAGCGTGTTTCCCCCCAGCCCAGCCAAAGACGAGCAGATCCGCTGGTCGCAGAGTAGATCTCCCTTCCATAGGGTCCGTGAGGAAATTCACAGGGGCCTCTTTCTTAGCCGAAATCCCAGCTCTTCTTAAGATGTCCCACAAAGCATCACGCACCCAGTCGTGCCGATATTTGAACCCAGTGAGCTCTTTGCAGTGAACTGCATGCTCCCCGTATTTATCCATACAAGCTTTACGACATATCGGGCAAGTTTCATCTTCCGGGTACATAGGGATCATCTACCGGTATTTGAGAATGGCTCTATATTCTACTGCAGACATACATTGTCCCAACCCCTCTATTGGTATAACGGTCAAAAATTCCTGAGCATGGGGACCTTTCAGGCACTCAAACACCGTCTTCTGGCGGGATGACAAATTAAAAGCTTCTCACAGGCTTTGAGCGATTTTGCTAAACAGAGCATTCGCCAAAGTTTTTTGTGGCTTCGAGGGGCGGTGCCCTTATTAGAAAAACCGCCAATATCCAAGTCTGGGAGAGAGACATTTAAGCGTTCAAGTGCCTTCAGATAGTCCGGGTCAAGCCCGACGACCTCACAGTTTCGAAGGATATGATCCTGTAGTTCCCAAGACTGAGCTCTAGACGCGACAAAGGCTTAAGCCCCAACATCTCGAGCTGAGAAGAGGCCCAAACCACCTAGACGCATTGGCAAAGATGCCAGACGCCACTGGAAGTCACCAAAGAAGGGGCCGTCACCCACTACTATGTCTTCTATAGCCTCTCTAAGGCCATCATCAAACCGAGATACCGCATCCTCCATAAAATGCGGTTGACAAGTCCGCAACCCAAAAAGTAACTTAGCGACCCCTATGCACGACCTTAGCAGAAGGAGTTCACATTGGGGATCTCTCAGGCAGGGTAAGAGTTTCATGAGGTCAACCGCCCCCGAGGCTCGCCGTCCTGCCAACTCCTCAATAAAGCTAGGATCCCGACTAACAGCTCCACCAAGGAGCTTAATCCCCTTCTCTGGTCTACCGATCCCTCTCGGGAAAAGCCCATCTTGAACTTTCCGCCCGTCGCATGTCGGCCAAAAAACCTTTGTTTTCTTAATGTTTGGCCAAAGGGTTGGAAGTCAAGGACGGGTATAAATAGTGAAATTATTAAAGACTTGCTAATTTTGAGGTGGACGTAAAATCCTTTAATGGTATTGATAATAAATTTCACTAGTAGTTAAGATCTTCTAATATAATTTACTTATTTAATCTTCCATAGTTATTTGAATTAATTGTGGTTAAATTTCTAACATAAACGATTAATTTGATGTGATTTAATAATTATACGAGTAGAATAGAAAAACATTCCGTGCTAAAAAGGAAAAGTTATTAGAGTTAATTATATGCATGGAATCCGTGTAATTAAATTTTATTTTTAGATAATGGTATATCATAATTCAAGTATTTTATAGACTTAAAAGTGTAAGTTCTCAAAATTATATTGAAGTGTTGTTTCCAAATTCAAAAATAACAGTTTCTTAGGAAGCCAAAATAAAAAGTAGCAAAATGAAATCTGAAATTAAAAATGGTTGTTCCGTTCGTCAAGAAGATTTGCAGAAATATTTTTGCTTATATTAGTACTCAATTCAAATTATTGTGAGTCTGATTATGATTAATGGTTATTCCTTTTGTGAAGAAGATTTGCATCAATATCCTTTACAATGCTATACTTTCCAAAATAATTATTTAATTAAGATATATTTGATACGCAACAATATTTTTTACATCAGTATTTTAAGGCAAATTGGAAATAAATAATCCCATCTAACTCAATTTGACCGATAATAATTGCAAGTCAGTTTTTGGCCGATAATAATCCGAACTGGTCAAATTTTTTTTGTAAAAGTCTGCCGTTAAAATAGCTTAACGGAGTTAAGTTTTTTCCGAATTACAAACTGATGTTTTAGGGCATTTGATCAGAACGAGTATACGAGGCGATTGATGTAAAACTTACCTCGAAATTATGCTCGAAATGGTTTGATTTTTGTTAATTGGAAGTTTAAACACCCGAATTGAAGCACCGTTTTCGTGGGTTGGGGCAGTATTTCGAGTTAAGTTTTATATCAATCGACTCGCATCCTCGTTCTGATCAAAAGCCCTAAAATGTTGGTTTGTAATTCGGATCCGTTAAGTTATTTTAACGGCGGACTATTTTACAAAAAATATTAACCAGTTCGGACTATTATCGGCCAATAACTAACTTGTGATTATTATCAGCCAAATTAAGTTAGGTAAGATTATTTATTTCCAATTTGCCATATTTTAATTAAGATTTGCATCAATATTCCTTTTTACTATTACTTTGAGTCATGAGTCTATTGCTTTATAGTTTAGTGTATTTTAAAGGGTGGGATAAGGCTATGGGGCTAATAGCTTCTGGGTTTGGTTCTTACAATTGTTTTTTTATCATATTTGTTGGATTTTCTCCTAAATTGGTATATATGCATTATGCCTTGTGGGATGGAAATGATCGGGTGGTTCCGCTGGTGGCACGATGATACTTCAGTGGTCCATCAGTGATCCAAATTTGCCGTTCGAAACAAAAAAAAAGACTATGAGCCATGAGGTCACCAACCGTGAGTCAGTTGCTGTGAAATGTGATGCAATAGAAACACCAGGGTTGGACGGTATTGGGCAAAGAATTTCAAGTTGGTATCAAATTGTGTTAATGTGGCATGGAGGTTTAACACCACCCCCTGTAACACAATAACAACCATACCTAGTAAATCTCATAAACAATAAGCTATTTGTAGAGTCTGGGGAGGGTGAGATGTAGGCAAACCCTTACCTCCATTTATTAGATAGAGAGACTAGTTCCAGGCTGACCACCAACTCCAAACAGACAGCAGAGAAACACACAAAACTAAATAGATAGACATAAAAAACTACCACTAATAAAAGAGGGGATGAAAGAGTAACATACTAAAAACATGGACACGCATAATATGATGCACAACACAAACAAATGCTAGAAAACCCTTAAAGTGCATGGACATAGGCTCATCTTTACATTTCCCTAAAGTCCTTAACCTTAATCCTCGCCTTCATGCTCTCCTCCCCTAAACCATGTTCTCAGAAAGGTGCAACTCTAGCAAATCATGCCTAATCCACTCACCCCTAATCAATTTCGGTACATCTCTACTCTTCCTCTCTTCCACAATGAGGTTTTCCAATACTCTAACTAGCGTTATCTTTTGTTTCCTTCACACATGCCCAAAAATCTTACGTGCTTGTGTCTTCTTGATAGCCCAATACTCCATCCCATATAACATAGCAAGGCTAATTGCAACTCTAAAAGCCTCCCCCTTCAATTTTGTTAGGAACATCTTGTCGCACAATACCAAAATGGCAGCTCTCCACCTACACCAGTCGGCCTAGATACGTGGGCTATGTCTTTATCTATCTATCTCCCTATCTCTCTGTAAAAAAGATCCTAAATACTTAAAACTAGTTGGCTACGGAACAACCTGACCTTCAATGGTGATTTAAGATTCGTCATTGTCGCATGCACCGCTGAAACCATAGAAAAGATGCTCAGTCTTAAAGTGACTAATTCTTAAACCCTTGTCCTCTAAAGACGTTCGCCACTCCTCTACCCTCGCATTTAGGGTTTATTTATTCTCTGCCACTAACACAATATCATTGCCCAATAGCATGCACCACGGTAGTGACTCCTGAATCGACCTGAATAACTCATCAAAAATGACAACAAAAAGAAAATGACTCAATATAGAGCCTTGATGGAGTCCTACCTCCATAGGGAAAGGAACAATGTCCCTTATAGGTGCCAGAACACTAGTTTCAGTCCTATCATAGATATCACTAAAATTATTAATGCACTTCCCGACACCCCTATCACACCCTAACGACGTCGGAAACATTAAGGTGGGACAAACGAGATTGCTCAAAAACGTCATAACATGCAATTTGTGACAATAAATTAAGATTTCAAATTTCGTTTTATTTCATAACTTCCAAAGATACATTATCTCAAAAGAAATTACAACAACTTTGGATCAACATGACTAAACACGAAAAAAATGCATAAACAAAATTTGGGTGTGTTTCTAATTTCCACCGTAAGCTAATTTCTTGCACATCGTCATAAATTTCCTGTAACATGTATATAAAGTATCAAACAACACAAAAAGATCGGTGAACATACAAGTTTTGTCTATATAGCATAAGTATAAAAATGTCTCAAATCCACATGTTAATTAAACACGAGGTTATATGAACATACTAGCATGTATCAACTATAAATCAAACCAAAGTTTCCACTAGCATAATCTTATCATTAATAGAATAAGACCGTATTGATTGAATACTTAACATTGACCACAAAATGGACGATGTGCTACTCCTGTAGCGCTATACATGTTAAGGAATGCTTCCAAAGTTAATGATAGATGCATGATAGGATTCTAGTATGTATAAATAAGTAGTATAACAAGTAGCATGTTAAGGATTGAGTGTTTGCATAAGATTGATTGTATGTGTGACTGTGAATTTAGTAATGATACATGTTAAAACCTAAAGTGATTTAAAGCGTAAAATGGGTCAAGTGATTTAACGATGAAAACTAACTGAGTTAGGGTCAAAGGACGGGACGTGCAAGGGTTTGCAAACATCGAGTACGTTTTTTGTACTTTTTGAAAGTAAAGGATATAGTTTGCAATCCGGTGTCAACATAAAGGACGATTTTTGTAATTTACACTAACAGATCCTTAAATAATATATTATTGTAATTATATTAGTAGATTTCCCATGCCGATACGTGAGGAATGTGTTATATGCATAACACACTAAATAATGTTTATAACAGTATCACATATAATTACATAAAAGTTGTGCATAAACATAAAGCGCGTAACTAATTGAAATTACCGATGCAAGCAGGTGTAAGAGAAGACAAGATTGATATCGTAACAGAATACATAAAATGAAGACAAACACAAACTGAATATCGTACACATTATGGCGATGCAGTAGCACTTTGGTACTGGTAGTTCAAAAATATCACAAAATACCATAACCAACTCGTATTGAAACCGAAAAACGTAGAAATGAATACGGGGTGCCATGTTGTTTGGTCGATATCGGTTCATTTCAGTAAGGTATCGATACTCGGTAAAAAAATGACAATCCTTAGTTTACGCTACCAAAAAAATACTTTAGATCTGAATACAACTCCACTTTTAACAAAACTAATATTGGGGTGTTGACAAAAAAGAAAACATAACTGTGTATCTAGATTTTTATTTAAAGTTAGCGAACACAAATTAATAAAGAAAAATTGAATTAAATGATAAATAAAATATTATTAGAAAACAAATCTTACATATTATATACCCTAAATGGAATAGTGGAAGATTCAAATGAGAAGAATTTTTTGTAAGAAAAAAAAAGAAAAAGTTTCAACCAATGAAAATCTTCATTTTACTTCATTTAATATTTGCATTTAATTTTAATATAAGTGTATATTTGTAAACTTACATAGATTATTAATTTCTAGTCTTCCTCTTTAATAGCTAACTATATTAAATTCGTAACTTATTTTCAAAATATATAATTTTTCTAAACAAATAATAATGCAAAGTGTAGGACAAATTACTTTGTGTGTAGGATAAATTACGAGTTGTGTATGATAAATTTAAATATGTGTAAGATAAATTTGAAATGTGAAAGATAATTTTTAATGTGTATAGGCAAAAAGGAAATAGTGTAGAGAATTATAGTCTTTATGACCGATTAATTTGTTAAAGATGGTAATAAATAATATGAAAGAAAAACTATTTAATATTTTACAATTATACCCTTTGTTTTTTATTCTTAATTAAATTTTTTTCTCAAATAATCCTCCCCAAATGAAATATGCACTCTTCGTGAGATCTATTTATAAGGTAGTGGGCTTTCTCGCGCAACATAGCGGGCTTTCGACTACTATCGATTTAGTTCGCTACAGTGCTGATACAATTCCTGCATTCGGTACAACAAATAAAAGAGATGTGCCCAAGGGGACATCGTCACGTTTTTTGCATATATCGAAAACAAAAAAAACGATTACTCGTACCGATATTGATGTTGTTCGGCTGGTTCCGATTCAGACTAGCATTCGCTATAGCTTACGATATCAAAAATACTCTATTGTGACATGTTGAGAAAACCACAAGAAATAAATAATGTACCCATAAATGTGATGTTTGGACAGTATCAATTGGATTTGTCACAGTAACGAAGAAAGAAATACCCAACTATATTTGACCCTATTCAAATTAAACTTTTATAGAACCATAAATAAAGAATAAGCACGTCGCAACAATATATTCAAAATTTTAAGATATCTTATATTATATTTACTAAAATAACGAAAAGAGTAAACGACGTCATGTTATTATAAAAACTAAATGGCGAGACAACTTTGAAGACATCTACGTTTATGCATGGATCACTTTTACATTATTGTCTGCAGCTCGAATTTTAGTAAAATTTATATTTAGACTAGATAAAGAAAAAGTACGTCGCAACAACATAATCGATATCATATAAACTTCGCATCCAAATATTTTTAAGTGAAAAATAAAATATGTCAAAAATTAATGTAAAAACAAATTTTATAATAATTAAATAACTAAATAATACAAAATTGAGCACTATACATAATCAACTCTAATATATATATATATATATATATATATATATATATATATATATAATATTACTTGTTAATAGTTTTTACAGTACATTAGCAAATATAAATCCTTTAAAAACACCTTGTTTGATGTCAAGTCGCACGTACAAACGACAGAGTTGAGGAAATTCGCTTTAGAAAAACCCATATTTAATCTTAACTAGGTTCTAGATTTTCAAGTTTTACTCTATTATGTCTTTTATTTTAATATATGAATGAAAAAAAATATCATATATGTTGAATAGCAGATATGTAAAAAACTTCGTTAAAATATTTAAAATACACCAACAACCAAAGTAATCCTGTCTTTTGCAATATCACCTAACAAAAACCATTACTTACACCTATACCAACACTTACAAACACTTTGATTTGGAATAGGAAGTGTGAGCATGTAATCACACGTTGCTTTTGATAATAAGACATCATATCTATCGAGACATGCTCCCCAACAATCATCCGAAACATACTTATCACGATCGCAAAACTTTGGAGCAAACGCTAACAACTCGGTGCACACCTTAGCGTTTACGGATGCCCTCATTTCGACTGTATTGTTAATCAAGTATTTAGATAACACAAGAATTAGGGGACAAACATTTTATATGTAATTAATTCGTTTATTTTGAATTTTGAATTATTTTTTTAAAATACAAAACTTCTAACCATAAAAAATGTAAAGTATATGTACCTATGATTATAAGGAGCATGAGAAGCACCACATTACATACTTGAATACCGGTTAATCGTGCCATAGTAACTTCGTGGAAAATGTTTGTGCATTATTGGTTAGGAAAAAATAAAAAGTTAATGGTTTTAAATAAAATGTCGGGTATAACATCATCCGTTGTAATATAATTTGCTTAATCTTGCTCACATGTTAAGCGTGATTAAGGGATTTGGTTATTTTTTTCGGAAATGATTCTCAACGTAACTTGTTTGGTTGTTTAGGTTATAGAGGTGTTTAATTCCTATAAAATACAGGTTGTGACGCATATGTTTAAAAAATCTATGAACTCTTGTTAAAGAAAATGTCACAACACTTGTGACAGCAAAGAGGTTAGTTACTTGCATACAGGGGCGGACCTACTATGTTACTAGGGGTAATCTCCGCTACCCTTGACGCTCCGGCGGTAGTGTAAATTTTCGAAAAATTTGACGTTTTTTCGATTTTGTTACCCCTTTTTATATGAAACGTTGCCCCTATAAAGATTTCTAGATCCACCACTGCTTGCATAGGTTGTTTCGTGGGCTTGACCATTGGATTTCGGCATGGCTTTGGTTGGAAGTTAGCTAACTACATGATTGATTTTCGGATTTTTGGTCGGAAGTTGGCTAGTATGTTATGTTGAATACCATATGCTTAAACAGAAATGAGATCATGATACATGATAACTATCATTAAATCCTATAGACACAAAGATGTTTGATGATTTATATAATGAAGTTTATAACCTCTTGGTATTGCCACTACTACTTTATGAAGTGTATCATGTAATAATTAAATAGGGCGTTGGGTTAACATGATACAACAAGGTGAATGTTGGATTTTTGACTCACATAACAATTTTATACATGAATTGTGAATCAAAGGAATTGATTCACGTCTAAAAATGTGGTTAGAACTTACTAACAATATTCATACTTCTAATTGCCGAGTTTTGGATGTGTTAACAAGTCACACGAAGTTTAAGCAGGTCCATCGAATAAAAAAATTGATGTTTTGACCGGATACCAGCATAGCCTACGCTAGACGGGATTATGTTTGGTTTGGAGTACGAATATTGCTAATTAATCAAAAATCCAAAAGATAAACAAGGAAAACGAAATCTAACCTCTTTGTTTAAGGTTCCCTAGAGTATATAATCTTGAATGTGATAAAAAAAAACAATGTTTGATTACTAACCGACTATGATGGGGATTCGATAGTTCGTTGATCATCTAATTCATGTTTGGCGAGTTTTAATTTGAATCAATTTCCAACGAATGAGAAGGGTTTGGATTTTCTGTCTATTTTATGTCCAATATGTGATCACACGGTCTACTCGTCAAATTATATTTTTGGAGAGTGTGTGGTTGCCTCTAATACATGGGATGTAATAACTAGATGGCTTTAGTTGTCTTTTCTGGTTTCAAAACTTCCTAGATCGATGTTGATTTGGTTGAATTCTTTACGGATTAGCAAAATGAAGAAAGAAGTTGTTAAAGCTATTTTGTTCATAGGTTGGTAGGTGCTGTGGAGATTTCTGAATGAGTCTATGTTTGGATAGGAAATTTAAGCTTAAACTACTAAACTTCATCAATATCAAACATTTTGACAATAACAAGCTACAAGAGTTATGCATATATTATCATGTGTGTGTGTATGTATGTATGTATGTATGTATGTATTAGTTGGAGGTGGAAAATGATGGGTTGGGTCAGGTAACTAAATTGGATCAAACGACTTGGAGTCAAAGTTGGTTAGATCAAAATTGGGTTTACCCGCTATATCTACTTTAGATTGGCTAGTGATGACAATTGGTGGCGGCGGTGGTATGGGCAATGTAGGAGACGAAAGTGGTGTCGTTGGAGGCGATAATAGGTATAGGTGGCGACGGTGATGATGGTGGGACCGGCCGTGGTGATAAGGTGACCAATGGTGGAGGTTGTCAAGGCAGCGGTTATGGTGGCCACGACTACTAAGCGTTTGCAATAAAGTAATACATATTGGTAATGGGTGGTATCCATGCATTTTGGTGTACGTCACTACTAGGTGTCCTCAACCAACCAGTTATGAGAAAGGTAAATCATGTGTTTCAGAGTATATCAGGTGATACTGGTGTTTGTTTTCCAAACCCCCTTAACATGTTCTCACCTTTTTACCACTAAAGCACTATCATGGAGACGGTGTCAATGAATTATGAACCATGTATAATTTGAGTACTTAGACTCAGATGTATCGTAGTAAATCCTAATAACTGAATCAACCCATTTCTTAAAAATGAGTCCTAAATGGCCATGTGTAAGTTCTTTATTGTTCGATTCATCACAACTTGTGTTGTCAAAATATTAACGTGTTTAATACATACCGCAATTCGTATTTGGGGTGGCCTTATGATTTGTTTTCTTATAAGTGCAAGTAAATTTATCATACTAGAAATCCAAATACATCAATATATTTGCACAAAAACAACAAATTGCTATCTTTTTAAAAACAAAAAATCCTCCTCCAATAAATAATAAGTCACTCTCACACACCTTCTAACATAAACAAGAAATTAAACTTCTTTAACACATGGAAGATAAAACAAATAAATGGAGTTACAATCCAAAATTAGTAGCTGTTGAAGCCCACGACACCGCGAACATTACTAGCGCCAAGAGATGAAGAGGCACCGGCGATTGGCTTCCATTAGGTGTCAGCCCATCCGTCTCGATGAATTTCATCGGTTAATTAGCATGGATGCTAGCTATTTTAACCCAAAACGGCCACAATTTAGAAGTTGCCCAATGCATCCTCAAGCGTTTGGAGCAACTTAGATTGGTTTGTTTAATAAACGAGTCAAGATCACTAATAAAATAAATAACTTTTTTCTATTTATTTTTAGTTATTCATATAATTAATAAAATAAATAAAAAGTGTTGACAGCTATGGCTGTAAATGAACCAAACGTTCGTCGAATAGTTCGTGAACCATTTGGTGGGAATTTCGTTTATGTTTGTTTGTTTAATTATTAAACAAACGAACACGAACAAGAAATTCCATCGTTTAGTAAAACAAACGAACGTGAATAGGGGCTGCATTCTTTCATTTATGTTCGTGAACGTTCGGTAACATGTTCGTTTATGTTCGACAGTTTATTAGGGTTTTTAACTTTTATTTTTTATTTAAATACTTAAATATTCCCACTTATATATTATTTGTGCTCGTGTTCTTCGTCATTCTCATTACAAGATGGGGGTGGTTTTTGTTCGTTTATGTTCATGAACACTTGTTTATGTTTGTTCGCCTTCATTTGTGTTCGTCTATGTTCACGAACGTTTGTTTGTGTTCGCTTTAGTCCGGTACCTATAATTAACTAACAAACAAAAATGAACACATTCATTTCCTTAACAAACGAACACAAACAAAAAATCTTGTTCGGTAACTGTTCATGAACAATTTGTGAACACCTTATTTCCTTAGCAAACGAAAACGAACACGAACAAGGCTGTGTTCACGTACATTCGGTTCGTGTGCAGCCCTATTGACAACCAGTACCAACCTAACCCATGTGTGCTTAAGTTTAGAGGCCCAATCGCTATGATGAGAAGAGTTTGCATAGATTGAACCCAACACATGAGGGTGCACTTTGCCTAAAAATAACTTTGATACCTGATGGAGTATCCGACTCGGTTGGGCTTTCTGGCAATATATTTGGTTCGAAAGTAGATCCTTCAGGAGAAGCAGCTGGCGTGGGCGTAGAAGTAGCAGGTGGCGCGTTTGCAGCTGCATACACAAACAACAACAAACCCGAAGTTGTTAGAAATTTGGGACGCGAGTATTAGATATGACAATTTTGACTCATTTACACATGAATGATTGGTATTTGTTTTATTTTAATCTAAGACATTTTAAATAAAAAATCCCGGGTAAAACCAAATAAAACGGGTTAAAGGGGTCATAATAAAGAACAAAAAACAAGAATGTTACCGTCGCATTGGCTGACCGGTGGAGTCTGAACATTACAAGCACCAGGAAGTGTTAGAGCGAGTGTTCGGTTAATACTTATACCAAGATTAACACCCGCACCGTTTAGAACTTGGCAAAGGCATTGTGGCTGAGATTGAACCACATTTCCTAGCTGCGAGCAACAAGAAGACGAAGGGGTGGATGTATTTCCTGTAATGAAGTTAAGGCAAGAAGCCATACCCATGAGGGCATTGGTGCACCCTGATTGAGCTGTAGCTCCACCACAGATGGAGACAACAAGGACCATGGCTAGAACCATTTTGGATGCCATTTTATAATATTGGCTCTTTTTTGGTTCTAGTTAAAAGGAAGTGCTTAAAGGGTTTTTTTAGTACAGAAATGCTAGAAATGTGGAAGATTATATATAGTGTAGTACATGGAAAATGACAAGTTTTATTGGTTTATATGGCTGACCAACTCTACAAACAGTTATTATTTTAATTTCTTTTTTAATGATAAAATCTCAAATGATACATCCCTCACCTAATGGCACTTTCGTTACCCTTTTTTTTTATAAAACGTTACCCCTACGAACATTTTCTAGATCCGCTAGTGAATGGGAGTAATACAAACCAACCAATCAATATTCACCTAGCAAATTAAGGTAGTTGAACTCCATCTAACCTAACATAGCCCTTTGGTAACTTGACCTATGAAGTTTCAAGAATAATGAAGGAAAACTAGAATCTGTCGCTATAACTAATATATTTTATGTAACTAATAACTAGTATCAAATGGATAACTAATATATTTTATGTAACTATAACTAATAAGTAGTATCAAATGGATAAAAAACCGACGCGATTAATTATACGTTAATTTTATGTAAAATTTAGAAGCTGTGACTATAACTAATATATTTGATTGTATACTTGTACATTACAAAATTTAAAATCAATTATTTTTTCATATGACATACTTAAGCGTAACCTAGTCCTTAGCATCTTTGCGGGCTTCGTGACGTGCATATAACGTGTCAATGGCTGCTTGTAACTCCGCTTGTGTTTTACGAATGTTACTAACTTTCTCGGTTAATTCATATATTTTTTGCGTAACTCGACAATCGGATGCGAGGATATCCTCCAATGTTTGTTGGAGCCGTAAGAACACATTTGGTTCTTCATTATTCTGAAAGAAACATAAAAGACATGTACCTAAGTGTAGCATGCTTAAATAATTTTAAGCATATAAACAAATTACCATAAAGAGGCTCATAACAATGTAATTCTTCGTTGCATTTTGAACATGTATATGTATAGCGCTAAGAGGCTCATAATGATAAATGCCACCCTTTGCTTATTTCTAGCCATCTCAGTTACCACGTCAAGAACAACATATCGTCAACGCCAACACAAACCATATCGAAAATAGAAACCACTGAACAAATAATAGTAACATCTGGGATGACACCAAGCTCATCTTCACTAACTTTTGAAGGTCGTAGGACAACACCAAACCAACAACAATGGCGCACACAAAAAAAAGGCCCATGTGCTACAAAGCCGTGACAAAGGCTAACAACAAATAAAATACCAAATAACCACAAAGTAAAACAACCATAAGCACAAAATACCAAAAAAGCACCAATGTTTTAAAAACCGATATTTTTATCCTACCGGGATAGACTCAAAAATGGTTCAACCGGTAGAACCGGGTTGTACCGGACGGTTCAACCGTGTTAACTAGTTAACTCTATAAATCCATAAAATATAATTTCAACTCAAAAAGTAAACCAAAACTACATATTTCCATAATAAAAAAAATTTCAAAAGTTAATCCATAAAAAGTTATCTAAAAGTTCATGATTATATACCCATTATATAGCAATTAGCAAACACTATAGCAATTGATAACATGAATGATTGAACAAAAGTCAAAAGAAGATAAACCTGGATGATCGATTGAAGAAGTTAATTTGAAAAACCCAATAATTATTTATCTTTAAGTGAGGAAGAAGTTTGATCGATGTGAATTGTCCTTTGTGGGCGCTAACTTTTACACTTTAACTAAGAAGGTATATAGTCACCTTTTTTTGACACCTAAAAATTAAAAGTTAAAAATTTTGACCTTTGGCCTGGTATGAACCGGTACCGGTATACCGGTTTAAACCAGTATAACCCAAGCGGTACAACTTCTTTTTCGTTTCCTTAGTTTACCAGTATGATTCATGCCGGCCAAGCATCCGGTTCGAGCGGCCGGTTTAAACTGGTTTTTAAAACATTGCAAAGCACAAACTACCAATAAAGCACGATCTAACGCCTCGTTTTTTGTAATTTTCTTTATTTAGAAATTCTTTCATGTATTCTATTTTTGGAAACCTGCATTTCCTTGTAATCGTATTTCATTTCCAACTTTGTAATCCGAAACTTTGATCGTAATGGAATTCATACTTTATACATCCTTGTTGTACTTACAACTTGATCTTTATACGCAAACCGATACTTATTATACGTGCAAATATTCGTACGTACATTCTCGATACTCGAGTTATACTTATACATGTTTTGTATACTTGAAAATATGTTAAATACTAGGGTTTATGCAAAGAATGATGAATTATAGGAAGTCTAGGGGGTCAAAGTGTGAAATAACAAACTTCAGCCGAAAATAGGTGGCGTCGCATCACGCGACGCCCTTTCCTTTCCACTGCCGCGTAACACGACGGGCCTGAATCCGCAGCCGGTTAATTCCCAGCTGCAGATTTGCCATCTTTATCACCTCTCTTCACACCCAATCAACTTGAACCTCCAATAAACCCCAAAACCCTACTTAACCATTATAAAAGCAAGCCTTCATCACCTCATTTTCACTTTCAAACTCCTCTATACCTACATAACACTCTCAAATCAGTTGCAAACATCAGAAACTCATATTGTTTTAAGTGCCAAAGTGAGCAGTATACTTCATTTTCTTCATCTTTTCTCCATCAAATCTTCCACTACAAAGTTTGGAACACCTCTAGGATTGTTTCCACAGGTTTACCATGGTAAACCAAGGTGGAACATCACAATTTTGATGTCCAAACTTTCTGTTGTGGAAAAATGTTTTGTTAAAACTTATAAACTATGTTTTTCTTATTCAATCTTGTGCCTATTTGTTCTAAAGTATATCAAAGGTTATGAGACTTGTTAGGAGAAGATTCTTATGAGTTTAAGAGGTGCAAACATCACCATGAATTGCTTTCTTTTTGTAATTTTCATGTTGACTAATGTGTTCGGTTTAGACAATTACATCTACTTATTTATTATTAAAACGTCATAATGAACAAACCATTGGTTGAATGATAAACAATAAGAATAACAGATTTACTGTAACCCTAAAATATTTTAATGAAAATGCCATAATTCAAATAATTAACAAATAGTAGGAACTAATAAAACGCCATAATGATAAAGCCGTCACTTCAATAATAAACAATACCAATAACTGATTTACTGTTTTTCTAAAACATGTTAATGAAATGCCATAACTTGAATAATTAACAAATAGTAAGAACTGATTTTTACAATTAACAACTAATCAGATATGCGAAACAAGGTGTAAAACGCCATTGGTAAGTTTTAAATTATGAAAACACCGATATTGATTATAGGTTGAAGGACATAACGGCATTTTTCATAAATATTGCTTTTAAAAACTTTTTGGTAATAAAACGCCATTGAAATAAGAATAAATAAAAACACGCGATATCTGATGGACTTTTGTTTGAAAATGAATTATAACGCCATCTATTAAGCAGACTTGGATAATGACAATCGTGTCCCGCATATCTAACGCCCCGGCCACATGTTCGACAAGGATCCGTTCTCACCGGTTTCGCACTTACAATCGTTTTCTCATGATTCCGTTTCTCTCTCTCTATATATATATACATATATACATATATATTATATTATAACCTCTTACACGGGTTAAAATAATGTTATATTATATACTTAATAATAAAAAACATATTTAAAAACCCATATATTGTACAGATTATATTACATTGACCGAATAAAATACAATAATGCATACCATAGTCAGGATACGTTCACATGACCATTAAAAATTATTTCAAGTTAGCTTTTAAATTATTTTTCATTCTACTGGGCATTGTTTTTTTAAGTAATTGATAAATATTAATTCACTTAAAATGTATTTACTCCTTTTAATACAATATTATCCCATATCATTTATTTTTTTATACAAAAATTATAACAATTAAACGATATATTAAAAACAAATATATATTAAACTATTTATTCAATGCAAATGTAACATAAATTTTTATTTGTTAAACATATTGTTTACTGTATATAAATTGTTTCACAATTTTTCGTTTATTTTTCCACAATCATATAATAATTCATCGAAATAGTTATATATTTATCAAATTTGAGAAATTTAATCAACTGTATTTGAATATTTACTTTAACTTGTAATTCTAGAAATGTGTGATATGTCACCTAGGATTTATATAGATATAAATGTAATAGATAAATATATATAGATATCGTTTAAAATCGAAGAAGAGATTCATATTTAATAATAAAATTGGGACGAATTATTTAGAATCATTTATTGGAATAAAGATAAAATGATAACTGATATTCATGTATTATTGTTATATATATAATTTGAGAAGTTGTTAACTATAGTGTTTACTATATTCACATGTTGGTGACTCACTAATACTATTATATTTAATCATGTCATCTTTAAATTCATATATATTTTTAGCATGAATAATAAATAGGATTAATTTTTATGAAGTCATATAGGTTTAGTATTTGTGTCGTGTGTATATTTACTAAAAGTCTAATAAATTGAAAAGTTTGGTTTGAAACGCTTTATGAAATCCAACTATGATCAATAAATATAAAATTGCACTAAGATGTGGGTTCAACTATATTAACACACCATGAGATTCAACTACAATTAATTTCTCATACAACTTTGAACGTATCTAAAAGGTTGAAAATGTAATCCCTCCTTATTTTCTCGTCAAAAACAATTGAAAAAAAAAAGAAAAAACGTTAACGCTCAAGTCACATTTAAAAAAAATTGACCCGCAACACGGTAATTCAATTCTAGTTAATTACTAAAAGACCATTAAAATAAAATATAAGTTAAATTTTTAAGGTTAAAAAAAAGAATGTTACGTGAGATTAATTGAAATCTTTTGTTACAAGTGACATATTACATATAAAATATCATTATTCATTGAATGTGAATTGGTCACAAACTTCCTTAAAAGACTTAAAAAACAATAACCAACAACCAAAGTAAGCAATCCATAATGACTAATTTCAACTATTCTAGATATCTCATAACAAAAACCATCACTTAACATAGATACCAACATTTACAAACACTTTTATTCTGCCCAGGAAATGTCGACATATAATCACAATTTGCCTTTACTAGATTTACAGTAAATCTATCCCGACATGCTCCCCAACAATCATCCGAGGCATATGTATCGCCATTGCAAAACTTCGGCGAAAAGGCTAACAACGTCGTGCACTCAGCGTTCGCCGAAGCCATCATTTGAACTATATTGATCAAGTATTTATACAACATGAGCATTAGTGAATAAACATTTAATATGTTGAATTTGGTTTAATTTTTACAAGACAAATTATAACCATGAACATGTAAAGTGTGTGTATATATAGGGTTAGGTTCATTTGTGAACAAACCCCTTGATAGTGAACTATGTGAACTAATCCCAACCCTTGATTATCAATACACAAGTGTAAATCAATGGTCAGGATTTGATGATAAAAATACACTAGTGTATGATGAAAATACGCTAGTGTATTTTACAATTTGATGATCAGGGGCGGATGTACATGTTTATAAGGGGTAGCCTCCAATACCCCTTGGCGCTCCGGCGATAGTGTAAATTTTGGAAAAATTTGATGTTTTTTCGATTTCGTTACCCCTTTCTTTTAAAACGTTACTCATATGAAAGTTTTCTAGATCCGCCACTGTTGATGATGTAAATCAATGGTCATGATTTGTTCACAAATACACTAGTGTGTGTGTGTGTATATATATATATATATATATTTATATTTATATTTATACCTGTGATTATAAGGAGTGTGAGAAGCACCACATTGTACATATGAATATCGGTGAATCGAGCCATTGTAATGTTGTGGAAATTGTTTGTGTGTAATTGGTGAGGGTAGATGATAGTTTTGTGGTTTTTGAATAAAAATGATGGGTATAAATAGTGAAATTATTTAAGACTTGCTAAATTTGAGATGGACGTAAAATTCGTCAATGATTTGCTAATTTTAGGATGGACGTAAAATCGGTCAATGATATCGGTAATAAAATACGTTAGAGTTAGGATCTTCGGTTTTAATATAGTTTACTATTTAGTACTATAAAAACTCCAAAGGAAGATAATACAATAGGTAAAAGAATATTATTTGATATATTTTCCCAGCTGCTAACACTTAAAAACAAATCCATAATTCTTTTAAAAAATCCAATTCGCAAAAGATGCTTATAACACCAACCGTTGGTTGAGATGGTATATATACTAAGTCTGAGAGGTATACTCAAAACATATGGGAGGTAGATATAAAATTAGAACAAAAATATATTTCGTTGGTATGGAATTAGGTGATACTCGGTCTAATTATCTGAAACTATATACTTGTTTATTTGAACACATACTTGAAAAAATATTCACAAAAATCCATGTTTCGTTTTATTTTCTATTAACACATGTTTAAGAATGGTTCATTCTAATAGCTTAATTACTTGGAAAATAAACTTTTATTTAGTACATATATATTGATGATGTTATTTATGTTTGTATATTATGAATACAACAAAGACAACAATCGTACCAAGTAACTAGACATATAACAAAGCTATTCGTAGAGTCTATAGAGGGTAAGATCATCGAGTGACAAACATTATTGCGTTTTATGTTCATAGTTCTACGATTGTGTGTTTGAAGTGTTTTTTGACTATTATTGTTTGAATATGGTGTTTTAATAGTCTTCACTCTGTTATTTGTGGGTTTTAGGTGTGCTTTATGGCTGAAATCATAGTGTTATATGACTTTTTACACTTTTTAGAAAGAAATCATATCGGGTAAACGGGTGCATTTTATAGGGTAATTGGGTCGGGTAAACAGGTATATCACCAAATCCCAAACCCATCCCAAACCCACAAAAAAAACATAAAAACTAATCCCAAACCTGTCCCAAACCCGATTAACCGACCCAAAACCCGCCCTAAATGTGTCAGGTTTCGGGTTCGATTGCCATCCTTAAACAACAGCTATGTAACATGTGTTATGTGTTATACATGTGTAAACTTTTATTGTAACACATGTAATAACTATATGTAACATGTGTAACAATAGCTATATGTGCTACCCTCTAGTGATGTGTTACTATGTGCAACCTGCTTTGTATCCAAAGAAGGGTTGCGTAACTATAAGTAACATGTGTAACGTTGTTACGAAATATGTATCTAATTATCCCAGCAAAAAAACATGACTTTTAATTATAAGATAAACGAGATATTCCGATTAATTATGGTCATTAACATATTTAACAAAAGGTCATTATATATGTAGCTGTCAAAAATGTAAAATACGTAGCTGTCAAAAATGTAATATACATAGCTACGAGCTACGGTAACATGTGTAGCACTTTGGAACCAATTTAAATGTTACATGTGTACTATACAAATTACCAGTAGTGTATGTAACTACTGTGCATGTGCGACCCGTGTAACAAAATTAAAGGACAAATAGATTGTATATATTATAAAAAAATATTACAATCAAACTTAAACGTAACATAATTGTTTTATACAAACTTATATAATAAAATTATCCAAAAACTATCATAAGGTAACGAAAATCTAACCATACTTCGCACTTCTTGATAACTATCTTCATCTTGAACATAAGCATCCCTTCACCTATTAACAAAGCAAGTACATCAGTGTTAATCTCGTATAGTTAAACTTATTCATACAAATGTAACAACACCTATGTAACATGTGTAACATGGCTATACATGTGTTACATATGTGCAGCCCCTTTGTGTCCAAAGAAAGGCTGGTGTAACTATAAGTAATATGTGTAACGTTGTTACTACATATGTATCTAATTATGCCAGTAAAAAAAACACGATTTTCTATTTGAAAATAAACGAGATATTCTGATTAAATTATGGACTTTCTAAATGTAATAAAAAGGTGATATACGAGTGAAGTTTATACAAAAACAACTAACAACCCATCTAAATCAACATCTTAACATTTAAACTTACTAGTACATTTAAGTATAGATAATGATCTTTAAACACATTTAAATTAATTAAAAATATATGGATTTGTAATCAAACAACAATTAAAATATTAAAACTCACAATGATTTTAACACAATAAACAAAAACCTGCAAACTACATGAACATTTAACCATTACAAGAACACTTTGAACACACAAAAACATATCAATAACCATTTTAACAAAAAAAATAATGTGTGAAATGATTTTTCAAAATAAAACACTTGAAAAAGTTTAAAAAAGCATCCAGACAAGAAACTCAAAATATTTTAAACAACAAAACCTACAACCTACATGAATACTTTATCGTTTTGGAACACTTTACCAAATCTAGAACCGTCCATTACTGGAACACTTTTATCACCTCCTTCAACAACCACTGAGGGTGTAACACAGCTAGGATCCACATCTCGCCGCCACTGCCCTTTGCCTACCACTGATTGATCTCGTCACCACCGCCTTCATCTTTCATCCGTTCACTCGCGATCAGAATGGTGAATAAGGAACTACGTTGAAATCGTCATTGTTGGCTTTCAGCCAGAGAGCCTGTCCAAATCCCGACTATAATGCATGTACCATCCATGTTTATTAGCTCATGCGAACATATTCGATTGGCTTGGTTTCTCATTTTCATTGAGAGTGAAAGAAATAGGGAAGAAGACAGAAAGAAAGAACATCAGATCTAGAGAGAAAGCCACTTTAGATAAAATGAAAAGGAAGGAAAAAAACAAAAGTTTTATTATTTTAGGAGAAGTGGGTGTGTAAGGAGGAAAGATGGACATGTAGATGTATTAATAATACCCTTGAATTCATCTTTTTGTACTTAAAGGTATTTAATAAAAAAGAAAAAACATCAATAAATAGGAGCCATTAATCAAATATAATGTATGATTAGGATGAGGTTTAGTAGGTTTTCTCAATAACTTAAGGTTTCATATATAACTCTCTTATATATTTGTATGTGTGTATATATATATATATATATATATATATATGGGAAAGTTCATTTGAGAAAAAAATTAAATTGAAAAGAAAAATAACAAAGGGTACAATTGTAAAACATTAAATAGTTTTCTCTCATCTAATTTATTTTTATCTTTGAATAATTAATTAGTCATAAATACTATTCTTCTCCACACTAAAGTTTTTGCCTACACACATTAAAATTTATCCTACACATATAGAAATTTATCTTACACAGCTCGTAATTCATCTTACACATCTAGCAATTTTCATACACTTTAAATTAATTTTTTTCTTCTTTGAAAAAATATATTTTTTGAAAATAAGTTACAAATTTAATGTAGTTACCTATTAAAAAAGAATACTACCAATTAATGATCTATCTAAGTTTACTAATATGCCCTTACACTGATATTAAATATAAAAATTAAATGAAGTAAAATGAGGCGTTCTTATTGATTGAAATTTCTTCTTTTTTATTCTTACAAAAAATTTATTCTCATTCGAATCCTCCACTATATATATGTGTGTGTGTGTGTGTGTATGTATATGTATATGTATATAGGAGGGTTAAATGGGAAACCAGGAAACCATGTATTTAATATGTTAAATATTATTTTTTTCAAAAAACTTTTTTGGAGCTTATACATATAAATACATATAGAAGTCTTTTTATTAAAAAATATATAAACCAAAAAATATTAAAAAATGTCTATAACAGTAGAAAAAAGATTTAAAAAATTACAAAAATGAATTTTTATTTAAATAGCTTCTACACATTTTTATATGTAAAAACTCTGAAAAATATTAAAAAATAATTGATAGCATTTTAAATTGATTTTTATGGTTTAATTAATATGTTAAATGCATTGTTTCTCGATTCCTCACTTTTTAGTGTCCCTCGATGAATCTCAATATATATATAATATATATATATATATATATATATATATTATTACTCATGTTATCATTTGATATGATATATTATAAAACAATATGATGTAATATGACTTAATTAAAATTTTATTATATGATATAGTAAGATATAATATGACATGATACAACATACCATGCTATGATATGATATAATATGATATTATTTGATGTAATGTAAAGAAAAGGTTTGATATAATATAATAATATAATCATGATAACTTTTATTTGTTTGTTTATAATTTTAAACTTCCACTAACCTGTAAGCATTCTCTTATTTTTACAAATCTTAATGAAGTTCTATGTTCATGAAATTATGAACATCTGATCAAACTGAAATTGAATTACAACCACATTGGTTATGTGTTGGGTTTAGATTTTAAATTTGTACATCTTACTTAAAGAATACATACAAAACAAAAGATGACATAGTTTTGCTAACCCCATTTTAAACACGATTAACTATTTTACCCTTGATAATGTTAGAATTCTTTTAGTAACAAGTAAATAGTCATTTAGAGTTTGCAATACGTCTTGTATTCGGGTTATTGGTCATGTTCAACACGAGTTGTTTAATTAAACATGTCGTATATCTAAACACTAACAGGAATATGTTTAATAAGTAGGTTACACGAAAACATGTCGAGCTAATTATGAACCAAACAAGTTTACTCCAAACGCTAACCCACTCAGCTGTTGGTCATAGATAAAATATAATGAATTTTTTTACAAGTTTACCCTTCGAAATTTTTAGTAATAATTAAATAGTCAAAACTCAAAAGTTGTAAAATCGATTGTATACATATTAAAACCTACTATTAATATATTTTCAAATGTTAATTTCTTTCTCGTCTATTTTCTTAAAATATAAATAAGAGCAATCTCTCTCCAAATCACATATTCGATAATTCTTGGTTTTCTCCATATTATAGATCTATTTTCTTAAAATAAAAGAGCAATGTTATGAACCAGAAACTTATCAGCCCAGTTTAGTGGCCAAACAAGTTAGCCGGTTACGTGGGAGCGATGATGCATGTTAAGCAAAAGGATCAATCTCTTCCCATCTCAATTCTGTTCGGATCTGATTCCCATCCCCTTCTTTGTAATCGTTTTGGTTTCTCATTGTAATCTTTTAATTGAAACAATGGAATCATAGTAGTTCCTTCTCAATTGGTAATCTCTTCGTTGTGTTAATTTGAATACACAACAACCAGTGGCGGAACCAAAAACTTTTATTTGGAGGGTCAACATGTAATTTTTTGTATTGTTCCTTTTAAATATATTTTTTATTGGGTAAATAATTAATAAAGAAATAATAAAAACTAAATAAATAAATAAGAATCAGATAAAATAAAAAAAAACTTAATAAATGACAAGCATAAATCCATGAAAATAAAAGCTTACTTTAACTTTTTATATGTTATTACTATTAGATTTTTTTATATTTTATAGAGTCTATTTTATAATTTTAAAAGAAAGGTCCGAAGTTCTAAAAGGACAAAAAAGAAAATGTGGAGAAATCAGTGTGGATACTTTTTATGTGTATATTGTCATAATATACCCCATTTACCCTTACAAAATTACCCAATTGCCCATCATCTTGTTCACCTTATGTCTCTACACTAATTCTCACCGGAAAAACGTTAAATCCGCCATTGTTGCCGGAAAAACTTCCAGTCGACATTTCTTCATTTTCTCATTTTATACTAACTACCCTTTACTTCGAATAACACTTAATTGACAATCTTGGGGGTCAAAAGTACAAAAACCACCGAATGAAGGACATCTTTGTTGAGAAAACTTGGATGGCCGGAGGGTCAATGGACCTTCCTGACCTCCGTAGTTCCGCCCTCACAACAAGCAATCTTTCTCCAAAATCACAAATTCAACAATTCTTGGTTTGTTCATATTAAAGACATGATAAACATGGTTTTATCCATATAAAATGCATGGTAAACACAATTAAGATATCGATAATTGGTAAAGGGATTGGCAAGTGTATGTAGAAGAGACCGGTGGCCAAGGTTTATGCTTTCATAGTGATAGCATATCTAACGTATTTCATTGATTAATGAATACAATATATTTTCGTCTGCGTGTGTTGTTCTATGATCGACTCATATGTATTATAAGGCTCCCCAATTTCAAGCTTTATACAAAGAACAACTTATTTGAAAACCTTTTCCACCTGTAATATTTATTTAAATCAATTGCCAACAACTCACATGTATTATCAAGGCACCCCAATTTCATGCTTTATAACGAGAAAAACTCATTTGAATACCATTTCAACCTCGGCTATTTATTAAAATCAATTGCGGACACATTGTTCCAATTAAAAAGTGACACGTTGCTATTTATGCAATCATAGAGTGGCACATTGCGCTATGGGACCTTGAAACATTTCACTCACGATGACGCGTTCCATAATTAATTGCCAACTCATCATGTGCAATAAAAAGTGACACGTTGCTATCCGTGCAATCATAGAGTGACACGTTGCACGAAGAATACTTATAGCATTTCACTCACAATGAGCCGATGCTCTTGTGTTATACAAAAAAGCCTGTATTTTCACCTTAGTTATTCTTAACTTCACCACACACCCCACCAAATGACTATCACCGTCATTATCTCTAAAATCAAGTTTTCAAGCTTAAATTCATTCAGTTATGTTTAGACATCCTATATCAAGCAATTATTAAATCACCTAGATAGGAAACAATCAACACAATATAAAGTTAATGGTTGTGTAGATTGATTAGGAGGACATTATGAATGAGTCAATAATATATTGAATGTCATGTATAAGAATTTTAGTTCTTACAAGTAAGAGAAAACCGTATTTAGACTTTGTATGAATAACCATAGAATAATAATTGTATGCATGTTTCCTACCCCGCAGTTTATAAAACAAAACATAAAAAGGGGCTATGTACTCACCTGTTGCTTGACTTAACTTTTCGTAATGTGAACCGGTTGTGGATGCCCTATATATATATATATATATATTTGTCAATATTAAGTTAGTTTATGAAGTTAAAGAGTGAATCGAGAAGGTTGTTGCATACTAGAAAGGTCTACTGAGCCAGAGTAGTACATCTAAGAAAAGGATTCACAGGAAAAGGTTGATGGATTAATCGCTTAAAACCGCATCCTTCCTAACAAGAATCTTTTGTTAGGAGTCTACACTCATGGTTGTTCAATCAATTTATGCAACAAAACTGCTTCAACTCCAAGTGTCACCTCAGGCAGTTGAAATAAAAAAAAAACAATAGTGCACAAAAGAATGCAATGAGGTATTTGTGAACATCAAACACACAAATATTTTGTTAAGGGATCAAGTTGAACAAGTTGAAAATGATTTCACAAAGTCTAGCATAGATTTTGAAAATAAGTTATAAGACAAACCACAAGAGATTTCCCAACTTTCATGAGGCAACTAATCACAATGAACAAGTTGATGTTATTGTGTAAAGTATGTAAATTGTAAAAAAATGGGTTGAATCTTGTATTGACTTTCACATGTTATTGAACAAACAATCTAAAAGCAATGTTAGATTTGGAGTTGTATATAATCACCCTAAAGGACCAAGTGATCATACTCAAAAGTCTTCAAACAATGATGAAGATGAAATGTCAACTGAAACAAAACAAGAAAAAAAAAACCCGAAATTACTAACTACATTACGGAAATAAAATTACTAAAATGGAGAATAGAAAAGAACACGAGTTAACTACAAATCATGGGTGTCCCTGGCCAGTTGTACATGGCGTGCAATTCAACGGCGGAGCTAGCCCAAAACTTTATGGGCATCAAAGTTTATTTTTTTGAGGTACAGGGGTATCATTTGTATAAAACCAGATTTTTTTTATTTTTTTTACACTACGAAATCGGTACGGAGACGGGGTAGCCCGTACTACCCCTTCTAATACACTAGCTCCGCCCCTGGCGTGCATGGGTTGTTCAACTTGGTGGGTACCTGCGTAGATCAAACTGACCTGCCTGATTGCTCTTGTCGACCGTTTGGGTGCCCCATGACTAGCAATGAATTTGAATCCCGCATGGTTGCTATCAATATGTCTCACAAATCTGTATCTATATCTATACCTGTAAAGTCTCACACACGACTAAATTCGGGTATGTATAAAAAACAAAAAAGAACTAGAAAATGGGTGTATCAGGTCGGTCAAAATGAGTAACTGGTGTGTGTGTATATACTAGGTTAGGATCCCGTATATTAAATAAATCAATGTGATATTCTTAGTAAAATAAAGTTCACCTTGTCTCTGGCTGAACCCTTTTAACTAGAGATAGCAAATTCGACTCATTTGGTTATGAACGGGTCGATTTAGGTTATGTTATTAACGACGAGCCAAATAAGAAAATATAACTAATCAAAACAAGTGAAATTGGTCAAACAGGTTAGCAGGTCAAAGGGTAGTCTAATGCACACAACCTCCTATATTTCATTAGTTATTTATTTATAAAAAGTCTTGAATACAGGCCAAAAAAGGACCTTGATTATGTTTTTGAAATTTATATAATTTGCTTCTGCTGCGTAATGTTCTAGCAGTTAAAGCCGAATTCGAGAAAACACTATGTTGGTTTTCTCTGATAGCCTTAAAGACAGAAAAGTATGCAGATATGACCCGGTTTAACCTTCTGCGATTTCAGCTAGAAAATTGACCAGTTTTTCACTTCTCTTTTCGTATCCTGTGTTTCAACAGAGCTCGTCACAAATTTGTTTCGGTATACTGTTTACCATTGGAAATTATATGGGGTATAAAAATAGGAAACTTAGATTTTTTTTTTTGGCCAGCAAAGAGGAATATTATTACCAGAAAAAACACAGCCCAAAAGCAAGAAGCTTAGAGGGACAAAGAGTACAGAACAGATAAAAAAAACTGAAACAAGAATGCATTTAGACAAACAGCATCCCTTCAAAATTGCTCCAGTTTCCCAAGCTCATTCCAGCAACTTTGGTTCTTCTGTCCACCCACCAGAAAGTTGTTGGAAATTTGAGTATGTGTGAATGAAGTCTCGAACTTTGTCCCACATAGATGTGGGAACAAATTCGAAGTTAGTTTATGAGGTAATGTTGTACCTAACTAACATAACCGTGTGCCATGTTTTACCAAAACTCCTACGCGGGCGCGCAAGGGGTGCAAAAGATGAGCCGAATTTAGTTGAACTCGTGTACGCCCGCACATCCTTCGGACACGAATACGGTTCTGAAAAAGTATAAATGCTACCAGTTGAGACACACAGCTCTCTGATTTTCTCTACAGTGCGCTGTTGCTGCTTCGGACCGGCGTACCCTGGAAACAGACGACGAATCTTTTTAAAGGAATTGTGTCAAACACAAGCCCGACATTTGTTTCTGTCTTTAGTTTTATTCCTTCCGATAGTAAACTTAAACAACTAATTCCTACTGTCATGTTGTCTTTCAGAATGGAATCTCAACCTAATGCTGTCTCGCATGCCGAGAGGCCGGAGAAATTCGACGGTGTGAGTTTCAAACAGTGGCAGCAAAAGATGTTCTTTTATCTGACCACGCTGAACCGTGCGAGGTTCTTGACTGAATCCAATCCCCACGTTGATGAAGGGGATATCGATGCTCAATCTGTGAGCGCGATTAATGCTTGGAATCATTCTGATTTCTTGTGTCGCAACTTCATTCTGAATGGTTTAGTGGATACACTATACAACGTGTATTGCAAGCCAAGACTGCCAAACAATTGTGGGAGTCGTTGGATCGCAAATACACAACAGAAGATGCGGGCACAAAGAAATTTGTGGTGGCTAAGTTCTTGGACTTTAAAATGATAGATGCTAAAACTATCATAAGCCAGTCCAAGAATTGCAGGTTACTCTTCATGATATTCATGCAGAAGGAATGGTCCTCAGCGAGACATTCCAAGTTGCTGCTATGATTGTGAAGCTACCACCAAGTTTGGTCGATTTCAAGAACTATCTCAAACATAAGCGAAAGGAGATGACTATTGAAGATCTTGTTGTTCGTCTTCGCATTGAAGAAGACAACAAATTGGCTTTGAAAAGGGTTGATGGTCCTGAAACTGTGAAAGCCAATCTTGTTGAGCATGGCCAGTCTTCAAAGTCGAAAAATAGTGGAAAGAAAGGTCATGGGAAACGCTCCAACATCGGTCCAAAAGGTGGCGTTGGGAAAAAGAAGTTCCAAGGAACTTGCTACAATTGCCAAAGGCAAGGCCATAAGGCCAACGAATGCAAGCTTCCTAAGAAAGAAAGTGCTCGACAAGTGAACATGGTTCATGAAGTCGACAACCTTGCTGCCATGGTCACGGGCCTCTCAATTCTGGTCACCGAAGTTAATTTGGTTGGCTAAAATAACAAGGATTGGTAGGTTGATACGGAGGCTACCCGTCATGTGTGCTTTAACAAAAGTCTGTTTAGCAGTTTCAGGGAGGTGACCAATGGGGAAAAAGTTTTTATGGAAAACTCAGCCATGGCCGAAATCAAGGGCGAGGGGAATGTGGTCTTGAAGATACCTTTGGAAAAGAACTCACTTTGTCCAACGTGTTGTATGTTCCGGAAATTCGGAAAAACCTTGTGTCGGGGTGGCAGTTGAACAAGTTTGGGTTCAAAATGGTGATTGAGTCGGATAAGGTCATGTTGACCAAGAATGGTATGTATGTTGGTAAGGGCTATGCCCTCAATGGAATGTTTAATGTAATGGTTGTGAAAGCTATGAATGAAAACCCACTACTTCTACTTACTTGATTGAGTCTTCTAATCTTTGGCATGGTAGACTAGGTCATGCTAATTTTAATTCAATTCGTCGTTTAATTAAACTTAATTGCATACCGATATTCGATATCGACTCAAATAATAAATGTGAAACTTGCGTAGAAGCAAAACAAACGAAATCGTCCTTCAAAAAGGCCGAACGAATCACTGAACCCCTCGAGATGATACACACTGATGTGTGTGACCTAAAGGCAATTCCTACTCATGGTGGGAACAAGTACTTCATCACGTTCATTGATGATAGTACACGATATTTCTATGTGTACTTACTTAAGACTAAGGACGAGGCCATTGACAAGTTTATCTTGTTCAAAGCCGAAGTTGAAAATCAACTAAATCGCAAAATCAAAATTGTAAGAAGCGACCGAGGAGGTGAATATGTTTCACCTTTTATTGATGTAAGTGCGAAAAATGGAATCATACATGAACTCATGGCTCCTTACTCCCCTCAATCGAATGGCATAGCGGAACGAAAAAAATCGTACCTTGAAAGAAATGATGAATGCCATGATGATAAGTTCTGGTATAAACCAAAACATGTGGGGGAGGCAATCTTATCGGCAAATTATGTGTTGAACATGCTACCCAATAAGAAAAAGGATGTAACGCCATATAAATTATGGACGGGAAAGAAACCACCATATAAATACTTGAAAGTGTGGGGTCTCACCACCAAAGCGGCTACTAATAGGACCCAAAATAGTAGATTGTGTATTTATTGGATACACCCGTCCTTATGGTCCTTATCGTTTTCTTGTGCATTGATGTTCTATAAGTAGTTAATTGAAACCAATTAAAATTACCCTAATTCTAGACTCAAATTAAACTCTAGACTCCTAAGTTTTACTAAACTATTAACCAACAAGTGGACCGATCAATTGTAAAATAGTTTAAGTAAGTCCGGATTATCGAACCCACGAGGCCCTCTAATTAAGTTGACGGCTCGATCTAGACTCAATTAACACACTTATTTATATTTTTTTTTTGGGGGGGGGGGGAGGTTTGCTAATAATTCTAAAATTATAATTAAACTAAAATTACTTAACTAAAACAAATCAGAATTGAACTTTTAAATTAAGTTGAATTCAAGGAATGGTAAATCGGCTACCTAGGTTGGATTTTATATTACTACTTATTTGGTCTTTTCATTGATTACTAATGCTAAATGGTAACCAGGATCTTGAGATACTAAACCCTAAAGTATATCGAACAAGACCCCCGACCTTTCTCAGGAAGACACCTATGATAACCTAGAAGTAGTTTGGGTTCACCGGTTTTGAAGACTTCCTGTCGGTTGTCTATTATTTAGTAAAGTGTCCAACTTAGTTCACTACTTCTCAATAGAAAACCTAGACTAACAATGACTCTTGGTTTAGGTTAACTGACTCGATTATGACAAGTAAATTAGACCCGGAATTTTCTCAAAACCTAAATCTAACAATTTACCTAATCAATTCATTAATCAATTATTATTTCTCAATTTTAATTAATTTAAGTATAATGATAAAAATTAATTTTATATTTTATTCAATTGTTTTTTCGGGTTTATTGGCCAATTCTACCGAATGATTACCTGAACCCGTGAAGACTCGAAAATCAACACAAACCTATTCTATGGAAGACATCCATCAAGATCTATGTAAAACAACTAATTAATAAAAAAAACCAATTCAAATCATGCAAATACACTAAATCAAATAGTTAAAGTTGTTTACTTTACAAAAAATCACCAATTCAACCATCATGAAATCAAATCAAGTTCCAAACTTTCATAAATAATAAATCCCAACCTAGGTAGCAAAATAAGTCTAGCCAATTAACATGGTTCTAAAAACAATCAAAACAAAGTCAAATTTAGAATTCATCAAGTAAGAACAACGGGAAAGTGAAAAGATTGTGCAATAAAACCCTTGTATAAGTTAGTCTCCAGGCTCTTGCTTCACCTTGATGATTCCTCACAGCTTAGACTCACAATTACCAGCTTCTAAGAACCAGAATTAAGCTCCTCAACTTCAAAGTTCGTCCAAAGATGTTGCAATTAGAGTTAAACTCTTAAAATTATACTTATCTTTCACACATCTGATAGGATTTCGAAACTTTCTGGAAATCTCACCCTCTCGCCGGCCGCGAGAGGGTTATGTGTCTCGGTCGCGCCCTGCGACCGAGTAATGAACTTCCTGATAATTATTAGCCTCTCACTGGCCGAGAAGGTTAATAATCCTTCTCACCATTTAGGTGTTGTTTAAACAATATGGATGGACTTAGAGCCGTGGAGCAAATTGGAGACAAGATTGAAACATCAGGGAGTAAAATGGCTATTTTTAAAGAATTAGGGCAAAACCGTTAAAGTGACCAAACCACATGGAGCAAAACGGAAGTTTACTCTATATAATCTTTATATCCTTTCTTAATTTAGTACTACTTTCATGAGGTTAATGCTAATGTAAAAAACAACAAAACCGAGCATTACAAAAGTTAACATCCCATCGTAGGCATTTACATCTAGTTACTAAACAATTGCATGATGTATTAACCTCAAATTTCCATATCACTCATCACTGCTCTTAAAATTCTCAAGACAAACCCAGCAGATGTGAATTCCACACCTGCACTCAATGTGGTTGCACCCATCAATCTTCTCTATCGTAAAATTACAAACAGGACAGTGCCTCACCGCCTCTTTCCCCTTCATCCATTCCTTCAATGACAAATCCGGATTGCGCTTGAACTCCTTTTACATTTCACACAACAAAAACGGATGGTATTCCAGGTGGCATTGAGTACATGTGAAAACAGTTTTCCTGAATGGAAATCTAGAGGAAGAAATTTACATGGAGCAACCTGAAGGCTTCATAGCCATTGGGCAAGAAAAGAAAGTGTGTAAACTTGTAAAATCGTTGTATGGATTGAAACAAGCTCCAAAACAATGGCACCAAAAACTTGATCATGTTATGCTTGATGTTGGGTTCAAAATCAACGAATGTGACAAGTGTGCATATGTGAAGGACACATCTGATGGGTACGTCATTTTGTGTCTGTATGTAGATAATATGCTCATTACTGGAAGTGATGACAAAATCATAAAATCTACAAAGAACATGCTAAAAGCAAGATTTGACATAAAAGACATGGGTCTTGCGGATGTGATTCTGGGAGTTAAAATCACATGAACCCAAAGTGGACTTATTTTAAGTCAATCCCACTATGTGGACAAAATTCTTGAGATGTTTAATGCAAATGACTCTAACGTAGCTAGGACTCCACTTGACACGAGTCAACATCTAGCCAAAAATAGAGGTGAACCTGTAAACCAGTTGGAGTACTCAAGAATTATTGCTAGCTTGATGTATCTTATGAGTTGTACTAGACCACACATAGCATATGCTGTGAGCAAGCTAGGTAGATACACAAGCAATCCAAATACAATGCATTGGAACGGTATTACTCGGTTGCTTTGATACTTAAGATACACTAGAGAATACGGGTTGCATTATAACAGATATCCAGCAGCCATAGAAGGACACGGCGATGCAAATTGGATATCTGACACGAATGATTCCAGAGCAACAAGTGGGTATGTATTCACACTTGGAGTTGCTGCTATATCGTGGAAATCGTCGAAACAAACGGTTATCGCTAGATCCACGATGGAATCAGAGTTCATCGCTTTAGATAAAGCAGGTGAAGAAGCAGAATGGCTACGTCAATTTGTTGAGGACATACCAAGATGGCCAAAGCCGGCAACGAACATTTGTATACATTGTGATAGCCAATCGGCAATTGGCAGAGCTCATAGCACAATGTATAATGGTAGAAACAGACATATCAGACGTAGACATAATACGATACGACAACTAATCTCTACAAGAATTATCACTGTTGACTACGTTAGGTCAAAGGATAATATCGCGGATCCGCTAACAAAAGGCCTAGGTAGAGAGTTAGTTCAGAAGTCGTCCATGGGAATGGGACCGAATCCCTTTAAAAATGAAGTTCATATGATGAAAACCTAACTTAATAGACTTGAGATCCCAAGAATTAAGTTCAATAGGAAAACCTAATTGTATGAACTTGTAATGTCACTGTGGAGGAGGTTAACCCTACGTGTAAAAAGGGAGTTTATTATAAAGCTTAATAAATCTCCGAGTCCATTCCTTAAAGTGACAGGTGAGAGGCTGAGCCTGTGGCTTTTAATGATTCGACTAAGGTATCCATACCTAGTGAATCACCTATGTGAGAGAGAAGTGGGGTCGCTTCGAAGGGTATTGTTGGGGCACAATACTTAATGGCTCTCGCAGAACCAGGCATCATGTTCATGACCATAACGAACATAACTATGAGGACTTGACTTTGTTAGGGAGTGTCTTGTATGAAATGTATTGTCGTCTACATAAACGACAGACGAGTTCAAAGACATCAATGCCTACTCAAATCTAGTGGGCTAAGTGCATTTCATGAGTGAAGATTCAAAGGGTAACACCTACCTATCTTATGCAAAACTCAACTGCTGAAATCTAATTGGAGTAATGTTGTTTGAGATCGACCTCCATTCATGTGGGGATTGTTGGAAATTTGAGTATGTGTGAATGAAGTCTCGAACTTTGTCCCACATAGGTGTGGGAACAAAGTGGAAGTTAGTTTATGAGGTAATGTTATACCTAACTAACATAACTGTGTGCCATGTTTTACCAAAACTCCTACGCGGGCGCGTAGGGGGGTGCAAAAGTTGAGCCGAATTTATTTGAACTCGTGTACGCCCGCACATCCTGCGGACACGAATACGGTTCTGAAAAAACCGGGCCCGCGCGGGGCTCTCTGCAGCATCTCCGGTTGTTAGACATCCCGTACTTCCAGGTTAGCGCCGTTAACCCTTTTCTGTTAATTGCAATTTATAATTGCACAAGTTAGTAACACACGAACAAACATATGGAGTTAATTTGATTAACTTTGCAAAACGAAGGACCTGTGTGTCATTTTATAAAGTTATGTTGATAACTTCTTGTCCAAGTTTGAGAATTGGAAAACTTGGAGGACCTTTTGTGCATTTGCTAAATATATATAATAAAACCAAACCCAACCCTAGATCACCCCCATTCCCCATACATCGACCTCTCTCCCTCTCGCTCTCTCTAGAAAACTCAAGAAGAAGTAAGGAAAACTCATTCTTTTCGGGTTCTTAATCTTCATCTCTATCACTCTAGGTAATCCCTCTAAAACACACTAATAACTTGTTATTCATGGCTGCATTTTGATTGATTTCTTGTGATTCTTGATGTATGATAACATGGATTTTATGTGTTAGGGTTTGCTAGAATCATGTATTTTAATGTGTTGATGATGATACTTGTTAGTTAGTAACTCTATGATCATGTATGCATGCTAGGGTTTTGATTATGTTTGATGTTGATGATGAAACTTGACGCTAAATTCGTGTATGTGGTGTTGTTGGGGTTTTAATTGCTGAAAATAGGGTTTATAGTGTCATAAACATGTTATAATTGAAAGTTGAATCCAAATAGAACATGATTAGAATTTACAGCCGACTTGTATTGGCTGTAACGTGGGCAGAACTGAACAAAAATGTGTGTTTCTTGAGTCTAAGATGAACTTCCAGGAAAAACCTTTCAAACCCCACTAGAATGGCATTTTCTCGATGAAAAATGAACGCTTTATGAATTTTTCCGTATTGAAGGTTCAGACTGTGTTTTCTGGCAGAATTTGCAGCCCATTACGAATGTCATAACTCAATACAGGAATTGATTTATGATCTCAAATTGTTACTATAGGAAGTTCCAGGAGGTCATGAAAATCTCAAACTAGAATTTCGTAAAAATAATAAACGAGGATTTTTAAATGATTTTTGGGTTAAACTGTCATCAGAAAGTTGTAGATCAGACCTAGGTGTAGAGAATGATTTTTAGTGATTTTTCTGTAAAGATTCAGGTTATGAGAAAAATACACGAGTATTCGAGGACTAAATAACAAGTTGCATTAAAATATCATAATTTTATGAGTTCGTTTAGTATTTTAAATAAATTCTGAAAAACTGTCTAGAAACTGACATGAAACTGCAATGAGCTGAAAGTAGTGTGAACGTTTTAAATATGCTTATATGTTGCACCAAAGTGTTATATGTTATTAGAAACGTTAACGGGTGTCTATGAATGCGTTATATGGAATTAGACGATCATATGCCCAAACTTACGTAAACGAGTAATTGTATGACAACGTGATTTTGTGAGTATGTGTTAGACTACGTGTAGGATTCATAAATTAAACTAATTGAAACGGTAAACATATCAGGAGGAGATTGACTTTCCTGATTACCTTTCAAGTTTACTACCGAGCAAACTGAGGTGAGTTCACAACTCTTTTCTAAAAGCATGCGTCCCTGGTTTAGGACAACACTTTTTACGGTATCCTTGGTTTGGGCTACGTGCGCATCCCTTGTGTGGACCACTGAAACATGCTATCCACTGGAATGGGATAGTACACTTAGACTAAACGAAAACTCTATCATGAAAGTCCCTACATTTTACCGATTAGATTGCCGGGTGGGCATACGCGGGGTATTAGTTGATAGCGCTATTAGGTTTGACAAACCTCACACCGTGCTGGAGGCTGGGCGTGAACTTCTAACCTTCACTCTTGCTTTAATGTTGATAGACATTATTGAGGGCACAAACGAAACGTCAGCATTCGGTACACAGTTTAGTCATATGATGAGGGTTAGCTACCCGAGTCATACTTAAATCAAAACGTTGTGAACTTTACTTTTACTAAACTTAAATTTTGTGAATTCGCCAACTTTATTGTTGACACGTAGTTGCATGCTTTGCAGGTCAGTAAGTACAGATTTGGACGGGCATTGCAATCGGCCGGAGTGGGTGGTTCATTTAAACGTATTGTTTTAAACATTTATTTAACTTGTAGTTTTAAGTTTCTGTTGGTTTTTAACTTTATTTTCCGCTGCAACACAAACTGTCTTTTGAACAAATTAAAACCTTATCGCTAATCATGTTGATAGTGATGTTTTTATTATTTTAAATGGTTGGATCAACATGATTAGTAGCTAGATCCTGGTCAGTCACATGCCGCGTGGTAAAACCCCGCATGTGGAATTTGAGGGTGTGACAGGTTGTCTTTCAGGCAGTGCGATGTTGCTGCTTCGGTGTCAAACACAAGCCCGGTTCACTGTTTTATTTGTTTCTGTCTTTAATTTAAGTTTTGCTCGTTTCTTCTGTGCTTCCGCACAACGGACACAGACCGTCGCCGAAGAGAACGTTTCGTGTAACCAAAGTTGCGGCCGTTAAGATTTTTCCGTCGAACGCCCTCCAACAGAAGTAGTTGACTTTCGGGACAACAATTTTACTCCAAACAAACTGCTGAGCCCATGTTAAATGTACTGAAAAAACAAAAAAAAACTATATTATCAAAATAATGATATAAACCCAACTGACCCGTTAGAGATACAACATAAACTAAATCAGCCTGTTTATACATAAACGGGTCAAAACCCAGGACTGACATCTATAGTAATTATCAAAAGCCACATGGGTTAAAACACTAAACCAGTTTTTGATTTGTGCAGTTTGGGAGGATGGTGGACACCAAACGAGTTTGATGAAATCGCAAAATGGGTCTGATCTTGAAGGATTTCTGATCTGAAACCGTTGTTAGGGGCCTACAGTCGAATGAACTAGAGGCTTACGAAACCTTCGAGTTTTCGCCTATATTTAGCACACACTTACCAGCAAGATACCATTGAGATCGGATATAGAGTTCACGATACAACCAAGTTTACAACTATCAGATATGGAGTTCATGATATCAACCATTTTCAACACTTTTTAATATATTTCCTTGAATATGAATGAAGATGGAACAAGGGTTGGTTCTACATGGTCTTAGATTGAGATAGATAGAAACACTCGGTTTTTCGCCTCTTATATTCGTTGCATCTCATGAACAAATATTCAAAATAATCGAAATCAGTTTCTGACATTTTCGCCTGCCATCTAGTGAATCAAACCATGAAGATAAAACATGTGTTCATAATATTGGATACACATTATATGGAAGAAAATGTTAGAAATTCGGCATGGGTTGTGGTTCGTCATAAACATTATAATTGAATCTGATATCGGTCGGGACACCTGCCGCAACACGCGGGCATTCCCTATTAAAAATGTTGAATTATAGTGTTAACATTTGTTGATGCATTAATAAGTTAGAAACATAATCTAGACGCTATAGCGTTAACATTATAATTGTATTATACTCATACCCGTAGGTATACAAGCGTACACCATTTTTCTACAAATGCGTAGCACTTTTATACGAGCACATGACACTTTTATACGACCGTTTTACACTTTTACAAGCATATAAAAGGTGTATACAAACATATACACTTAGTTGAAAAGATGAAATTACTATTCAATAAGGTCATCCATAATGGTTTGATGAATGTGGGAAAAAAAATAAACCCACATTGGCATAATAGTTTCCCCTCATCCCTTACGCTCACTAAAGATGTATTGGTTTAGTAAAGATTGAAAAGTGTGTAATAAACACTTGTAAAAATCATATTATACAAAAACACAAAATATATTAAAATCAAATGTAGTTCGCTCACCAAGCCCATTGACTCACAGAGTAAAGAACCACGCCCCGCTCATGAAACCACAACGCTATGTTCTGTGAACGTGATGCTGATATAATCAAGCCTAGGGGTGTAAATCATGTCAGGTTGGCAGTTTAAATTCTTCAACCCTAACCTAATCCATATAGTTATTCGTGTGTGTCAAACCCACTTAAATCGTGTCGTGTTCGGGTCAACCCGTTTCATGTTCATTTACGATGATTCATAATACGTAGTGACTTGGTAATAATTTAAACAATATTACTCCGATCGATATGAAACCTTTTTATAATTTGTCTTACTTTAAATGTTTTTCTTTTTTTTGTGTAGATATCACTCATTCTCTATAAATCAATTTCGGTTTATATATTTAGCTCGAGATTAGAATAATCGAATGCCATAAACGAAGCATGGCAATTAGAATAAAATCAAATTGTTGGAAGTGAATAGTTGATAAAAAAGATTTAAAACATAAATTAATCCCACTTCTAAAAGTTAATAGCAATATGAAAAATTGTAAATCAAAATATTTAACTTTAAACTAGAACAATTTTCATATCTGAAATCAGCACACCAACTTATTTAAAACACTGTTAAAGGGGTTAACAAGTCAATCTACCTTTTAACGGGTCGTGTTTGAATTGATCTATGTTTTAAAGGGATCGTGTTCAGATTTGCGTTGTGTCAAATTCAGGTCATATTAGGAAAACTCCAATCACACCCGCATCACTAGGCTGGCAATTTTAGACGCAGACATGAAAACTAGATACGAAATGACATGACCTTAACAGGTTTGTGTTTGATCATTAAAAGGTTTTATATCTTAAACAGATTGACACGATAAGACCGGCTAATTTTCGTGTCGTATTCGTGTTTATCTATACAGTGTTCATGTCTGACACGGTATGTCAGCCTAGACTCCAGATTCCACCCTTCCAGGGCGAGTACGTGTCATAACAGATCGTGTTCGTGTCTTAACAGGTTATGTCCGTATAACCTGTTTATTATCATGTTCGTATTTGCCAGTTTCGCATTCGTGTTTTAAAAGGCTTTCTGAAGTAATAAACCCAGATCTTGAACAAAGCCTAGTCTTCTTCGGCCGTGACTCGCACACTCCATCTTCTCCAGAATCACAGGTAAAGCCCTAAACCCTAGAAACCCATTTTCTATTTCTGGTTATCTTTGATTTGGGGTTTTATTATTCGTTATCGTTAGTGTATGTATACACACACACACTTCTGATTACTGCTTGAACGATTCCAACTGTAGAATTCTTTGTGTTCTGATTGTTGATCGATAGTTTAGAAAGAAACCCTAAAGATGCGTTTATAGCTTTATTCATCAAACAGCTAATCAATCACCTACACAAATCCTCAATTTACATTCTTGTTTTTGTTACTATTTATCAAATTAGGTTTCTTTATCATCAGATTGAAGTTTCAGTATTGAACATGTATTGATTTACGATTTTACCCCTTTTTGGTTTTAAAAGTTTCTACCTTTATGTAGTGATAAGAATTGGGTTTTGATTTATGGATGACAGGAGGAAAAATTACAAATTTTTTGTTAGTATTGCATATAAGTCATCTTGTTTTTTGCTTCTTTTTGGGGAAAATCGGAAGTATGAAATCGATTTACGTATTCTTTTACTGACTAGTTTGCAATTTGTTGTTGATTTTGAATACTACATTGTGAACCCTTGAGGATCGATAGATGGGAGTTGGTGTTTCATTAAGGCTGTAAACGAAACGAAAGTTCGTGAACCGTTCGGCGGGAAGTTCCTTTAGTTAATGAACGAACACTAACAGATATTCCGTTTGATTAATTAATGACGGACACGAACAAAGGTCTCGTTCGTTCGACTGCGTTCGGTAATATGTTCGTTTACGTTCGTTCGTATTCATTTGTTTATGTTAGTTTGTTAAAAGCTTTTAATGTTTTTAATAAGTTTTTTGTTCGTTTGTGTTTGTGACCAGTGTTCACGAACTGTTGCGAACAACTGAAATTCCTTAAAGAACGAAGACGAACATAAAATTCTGTTCGCCATGCGTCCACAAACAGTTCACGAACATAAGCATTTCCTTAACGAACGAACGCGAACATGGCCTCGTCCGTGTTCGTTTGGTTTGTTTACAGCCCTATGTTTCATAGATGCTTCAAGTTGTATATAACTTGGGGTTTGTTATTTATATTTATATGATAACATAAGTGGTATCATTTTGAATTCATGCTCATTTCAGACCGGTACATAATGGGATGGAAAGCAGCTCAGAAGCTCATACATCACTGGAAGATTTTGAGAGGAGATAATGTAAAAGATAGTACATCATTCTTTCACCATTAAACTTTGCACTTTAAACGATTATTATTTGCAAGTGTTTAAGTAACTCGTTTGTTACAGGTGATGATAATTAGAGGCAAAGATAGGGGTGAAACTGGCACTATAAAACGTGTCATTCGCTCTCAGAATCGTGTTATTGTTGAGGGAAAGAACCTGGTGAGTTATCTCTTACTCCATATATGTCGTGTTTTTATAGACATGTGACGTTTAATGTGAAATAAAATCCGTCGTGTTTCATATTCACTCACTTTGTATCAAAACATATATGCAGGTAAAGAAACATATAAAGCAAGGGCAAGGCCATGAAGGTGGGATCTTCACAGTAGAAGCCCCTCTTCATGTCTCAAATGTTCAAATTGTCGATCCAGTTACAGGGTACGCATACTTTCATGAAGAAAAGGTTATGTTTTTCATTGCATTAATGGTGTAGTGAAACTGTGAAACCAAACAAAATTTCAAACGTTTTGGTTTGGTTAACAATGAATGATGAAAAACTGTTACTAAGGGTTTGACTCGTGGTTTGACCTGAAAACTGTCAAACAAGACCGTGAACACCCCTAGTTCTTAACCATTGATTCAGTAAGATGATTGTTAATATTTTTTTTTAATTTCAGGCAGCCATGTAAGGTTGGAATAAGGTATCAAGAAGATGGTACTAAAGTAAGAGTTTCAAGAGGCATAGGTGAATCGGGTTCGATTATTCCTCGTCCCGAAATTTTGAAAATTAGGACCACTCCACGCCCAACAATCGGTATTCTCTTATTTTTTATGTATCTTTCTGTGGCAATTTCGACCCGTTTACTTATAAATGGGTCAATATGGGTTGTGTTTTGGTGAAATTAATATAAATACGTGAGCTAATAGGAGAACAGATCAAAGGGTTGCATGGGCTGAAAGGTGTCGTCCATATACGTAGATTTAAGAGTAGAATTAGTGGGTGTGAGTCAGCCGTTCTAAAAAAACCTAAATTATTTTTATACAAAGATAAAGTTGATTATAGTAATAATAATGTTTTATAACTCATCAACAATATTCTAAAGATTCTAAACACGGATAAAAAATTGTTTGCAGACCAAACTCAACCAATCTGACCATACAAAACCCAGACCTATTTTGACCCGTTAAACAACCCGTCATGCTTGCTGGTCAAATGGGCTGAAATTCATATGAAATGTACTTTAAAGCACACAAACTTCTAAATCATTGCATTTATTACTATAATCTTGGTTTTAAAAAGCGCGAGGCGCACAAAAGCGACGAGGTTTAAAACCGAGGCGCAAAGTGCAAAAGCAGCGGGTTTTTCGTACCCGAGGCGCACGGTGGTTAAGTAATTTTTTTATACGTCCCATAGGTATTTAGCTTCCTTTACTCAAAATAAGGTTTTTATATGATTTTACCTACATGTACAAGCCAGAAAACCTATAGTAGAACACTTTTCTGCATAAAAACGCCTCAAGTACATGAGGCGCGCCCCTCAGGCCAAAAACCCTAAAATCTGCGCCTTTTTTGGATTGATATGGGTAGCTTTTTCTTATTGAACGGGTCAGGATGGGTTAATTGAGACAACCCTTTCTAATGAAATGGGTCAGAATGGGTTGGTGTTATTTTTTCAAACAGGTCAGCATGGTTTAGACCATGCTGCCAATTTTCAAACCAGAGAAAACGGTGTATTTCTCTTTGTGCACATCAATTAATAAGTTGAGATAGAAGATAACATCTGTACAAATCTGATGTCGTAACCTGGTGCGTGCGTTACTCATGCGGAGCCGATTACGCGTCGAACGCTGGATGAAGCGCGTATCGAAGCTGGGTTACGCACGTTACGTGGCATTAGATGGGTTATTTTTTGCCCACAATACAGGTAACCGGCATATAAACCTGCGTAACCGACGCCTGCATAACCGACACCGAAACGTGAAGAACGACACCGGAATGCGTGTAACCGACATTAAACACGCGTAATCGGCATTGGTTACTCGTTCAAAGCCGGTTTCGTGTCGAGCGCTGCATTAAACGCATTTCAGGGCCGGGTTACGTATCCACGGAGTAAAAACATGTAACAGACACCGAACGCGTAACTGACTCCTAAACGCGCATAACCAATGCCGGTTATGCGTCGAGCGCCTAGTTAAGTGCGTGCTGGGGCCTATTAACGTGGCACTAGACGGCCGTTTCTCGATTTTGGTACATGTAACCAGCTTCGCACACGTAACCGACATTCAAAGATACGTAAACTGAGGCATGATCGCGCATAATTGGTGCCAGAAACCAGAAAGTCAGAACTTAGAAGTTGTACGGTAATGTTAAGATAACCATTTTTTTAAACTAACCCATTCTGACCCGAATCTGTCCCGACCCAAACCAAAATAACCCTTGATTAAATCAACCCGTTTTGATCTAACCTGCAACCCAAACCCGCCCGACCTACCTGTTTGCCATGCTGAGTTCTGTTGTGTAAAATTGAGGTTATCGAACTGGATGAAAGCAGTTGACTTCAAATGGAAATTCGGCCCAACATAGTAATTAATTTTTAGCTCATTTTGACCCAAACCCATACTGACCCTTTTTTTAATCGGCCCATCCTATCCCATACCCATCCTGACCCAAACTCATCCTAACCCAGCAACCAACGCAATCCAACCCACCCATTTTGCCACCTTTATTTTTGTAATTATATATATATCTCATTAAATCTTTATAGAAAGTTTTAAAAAGGGACAAAAAGTTTTTGCCTATTAGCCGATCTTGCCACCTCTAATCACAAGTCTCGTAAGAAACAAAACAAACAAACTTACCCAGTATAATCTCATTCATAGCAAAAGCTAGTCGTAAAGTGTGGGTAGGGTGGGACGAAGCAACTTTTTGACAAGTCCCATACACATATGAACAGTTGAACCCACTTATATTGGAGGACTCAAAATTATCGATAACAATCTGAGTCGACGTTCTATAAACTCTAGCTAGACTCTCATCTTTCGAGCTCATATATGTACACAGGACATTAATCTAATATTGGTTTTGTGTTTTTATAACAGCGGGGCCGAAGGATACTCCTCTAGAGCTGGTGCAGGAGAAGACATATGATTCTAAAACTGGAAAGGGTATGCCAGATCTTTAGAATACCAGTGAGGTAGGGCTTATATTTGTGTTAAGTGAACATGTTAGCAGACAAAGCATGTTATAAGTAACATTGCTAAAATCATGCATGAACATGTTGGTTTATTTGTTTTGTTTTCTGAATGTCATAAGATATATCATTTGATGTGTCGCAATGTTCTTGTACAAACTTACATTTGAACAACTTCGACCCGAAACCATAGAGTCAATGAGACCTATAAGTGTATGTAGGGCACCCAACGAACCGATTCCAAGTAGAAAACAACGCCAACCAATTAACACTAGCATGTAGTTTGACATATATGGTGAGAGAGAGGATTCTGTCATGCAGTTGCATAACCGCCTAATATATCATTGTTGAAACAATAAGTTTTTTAGATTGTTTTCTACTTAAAATGGGTTTTAGATTGAGCGATACTCGATATATGAATACCAATCAAGCAATAAATCAAACTCGTATTATAATAAATCGTTGAGATGATGTGTTTCAAACTCGGGTTCTGATGTCTTATGAGTTGGGTTGTATTTTTTTTTTTTGGCATTTGGGTTTCCATTTTAGTGTTATCACGGCTTCGGGTTTGTTTGGATGTCCTGAAATGGTGTTAAAATGGGTTCAGATCAAAACAAGTAGCTTAAGCTTATGAGTGAAACAAAACATTTTGCACTGCAATAGATTATATAAGCCTATTTTCTTCTAATCCCTCCTAATTTTAGGTCAAATCATCAAATGAGACTGTTGAGTTGTAGACTTGTAGTTGCTTCACCAAAGAACAAACCCCATTATACATATATGCATTTGAAATTATACATGTATACATTTGTAAGTTGGATGAATACTGTTTTTTTTGTCTTTTGTGGTTTTTTTTTAATTTTAACATTTAAGTTTCAGCATTAACTCTTACATGATACATATATACATTTGTAATTATATTATATTATATTATACATATATATATTTGTAATTATACATATATATTATATTATACATATATATATTTGTAAGTTGGATGAATGGTGTTTTTTTGTCTTTTTTTGGATTTTTTAAATTTTAACATTTAAGTTTCAGCATTAACTCTTACAACCCCTTAACTTTCTAAATGTTTTTTAATCGAGTTTTATGTTTTTTCATTTACGTGTCGATATAAACTTAAGTCGATTACATTTTGACATAATTTTTTTCTTTTTTTTGTCTTTTTGTGTTTTTTTTTAATTTTAACATTTAGGTTTCAGCATCAACTCTTACAACCCCTTCACTTTCTAAATACTTTTTAATCGAGTTTTACGCTTTTTTATTTACGTGTCGATATAAACTTAAGTTGATTTACATTTTGACAATTTTTTTTGTGTTCTCTCAGTTTTCAGCATTGACACTGACAACCCTTTAACTTTCTAAATACTTTTGTAATCGAGTTTTGTGTGTTTAGCTTTAGTTACATGCGGTATAAATTCAAGTTACGTTTTAACGTAAATTTTATTTTTTCCCCGGAATGAGTCTGGTTAGATACATTAAGTTTTCAGTTGGTTTACATTTTCATGTAAATTTTGTTTGGAAATGAGTTGGGTCAAAATTTAATACATTTTCATTAGACGGTATAAATCTGAGCCACTTTACGTTTCGACACCGCCGCAACGCGCCGTACCATTCTTTAACTTAAAAAAAAAATTCTTACGTGCTTACTTTTATGAACATGTCGGTATAAATTCAAGTTGGTTTATGTTTCGCGTAAATTTTATTTGGAAATATGTCAAATCAAATATAATACGTTTACGTGCTTATTTTTATGTACGTTTTTAGTTGGTTTACGTTTTAACGTAATTTTTTTTCCCGGAAACCAGTCGGGTCAAATTAAATTATAAATGACTTCCTATGCTGTAATCTATACATACATTTTTACAATGGCATATATTTTTGTACTTTTCAAATATATAGTTGTTAAGTGTGTTTTTTCTACGTTTAAATTTTATAACAATCACCCGTAACGCATAACTTTAAGAAAACATTATCCCGTCGTGAAGATCGGGTATAACTCCCGGTTTACTTACATTTGATCTTTGGAAAAATATGGAGCCCGAAAAAATTCATGTCTTTTTGGGCTGAAATACAAACCCAATTTTTTACATTTAATTTTCCTTCTAAGGGCCCAACAAATTGTATGATGCAACTTAGTGGTGCAAAAAAAAAATCTGAACCTGAGAAAAACCCGGACCCGGGTATTAAAAAAACTGGGTATTTTAAATCCAACCCGAAGAGTCTGGTATTTCAGCTAAGATACCGGGTAGGGTCTGGTTATGTGGAGGGCTGAAGTCGAAGACACAGGTTACCAAAGAAGCCAAAAAAGTACAAGAGAAGAAAACCAAACAAAGATCAAATTATAGGCTTCGTCTATTAGGACACCCACTTTTTCTATTTGAACACTATGTGACCCGCACAGGCCTCTGCGGGGCGCATGGGTATCAATCCCATGCGATGCTCTTGGGCCTCTGCGGGGCGCATGGGTATCAATCTCATGCGATGCTCTTGGGCACTATGCGACACCCACTTTTTCTATTTGAACACTATGCGACCCGCATAGGCCTCTGCGGGGCACATGGGTATCAATCCCATGCGATGCTCTTGGGCCTCTGCGGGGCGCATGGGTATCAATCCCATGCGATGCTCTTGGGCCTCTGCGGGGCGCATGGGTATCAATCCCATGCGATGCTCTTGGGCCTCTGTGGGGCGCATGCCTCTGCGGGGCGCATGGGTATCAATCCCATGCGATGCTCTTGGGCCTCTGCGGGGCGCATGGGTATCAATCTCATGCGATGCTCTTGGGCCTCTGCGGGGCGCATAATTTGGTATTTTAAGTTGTTTAAAGGTTTAAAGGTTGTGTTATGTTATTTCATATTTTAGTTAGAGATTAAGTTAGAGATTCACTATTTCAAGTACATCGATAATCAAAATTTACAAAGTAAAAACTGAAACACGCACGTATAATAAAATGAAACACACACGTATAATAAAAACTGAAACTGCATTAATATATAAAATTTGTTCAGTACATCGATAATCAAAATTTACAAAGTAAAAAAGAAAACAACCTAATCCTGACCACCCTCGCCTGGCTGATGCTGAGCCTGATCCTCCTGTGGCTGATGCTGAGCCTGAGGTGCCTGAGGTACCGGCTGAGGATGTAGTAGATGGGCCCGCATATGAAAATCAACTGGGGCATACCCACGTGAGCCATAATCGTCGCAATCTGATCAATCTGAAATCGCATCATGTACTGCATCTGTGCATTATGCAGCATCTGCATCTGGTAGAACTGATGCATATCAGGCGCAACATGGATCGACCACTATGGCGGAAGCGGTGGCTGTGGTGCGGCAGCAGCGGCAGGTGCGGCCTGAGCGGTAGGTGCGGCCTGAGCGGCAGGTGCGGCCTGAGGGACAGGAGCGGCAGGTGCGGCCTGAGCGGTAGGTGCGGCCTGAGCGGCAGGTGCGGCCTGAGGGACAGGAGCGGCAGGATCTACCGTGTCGTCTTCGATATCTACAACTGGGAGGACCTCCGGCAAACCGACAGGGACATACAACTCCCCCATGTTGGCCACCAAGCGGCGACCAACACCTGGAATCTTGCCCAGGATACCCATACCCTGTATGGTACGGGTGTCAAGCCTCCTAGGCAAGATAGCAGGACCGCAATGTGGATCCGCATCTATATCGATCTCTGGAAGCAGGGCCCTGGCAATGATAGTAATATACGCACCACGGTAAAATACTGCTCGCTCCTGCCGTATGTACGCGCTAGCGTAAAACATAGCCAAACTCCTGGCTAGCGCGCACGGCCTGCGCCCCAGCAGGCAGTATAAAAAGAAAAGGTCGCCGTTGGTGACCTTTTCCCGGCTATCAAAGTGGGGGGCGATAGACGTAGCTATGCACCGGTACAATGGATCGGCTATCAGGCTGACCTTCCCAAAAGGCCAAGTATACTCCTGCTGAGGGGCAATGACTGACCAAAAACCTAGGAGATCCCCCTTCGTCCTACTAATCAAAGCGTCGGTGTATATGGGCTGAGTAGTCTCGTGAGGTGTGTATAAGCCGCATATAACCGTAAAGTCGCTGAGGCTCATCTGAAACCGACGACCGCATAAACGAAACTCGATCTCGATAAACGGGTGGTCTGGGTCATCCTCTGGGTGGTCGGCTGAGCGTGGGGTGAATGTGAATGAAGAAAGAAACTCGATCGTAATGGCCCTATAGGTAGGGGTGTGCGCTAAGAGAAACAGTCTGTCCCACGGCGTACCCACGCCGATAAAATGTCGTGCTCGATCAGTCTCACCCAACGTCTCCAGCATACTCCAGTCAATCGACTCGTGCGCGCAAATGATGACTCGGCGTAGTCTGTCACATCGTCTAAAAGGGGAAGCAGAATCGTCATGATGAGGAAATACAAGAAACGCGTGATCCTCCAGCGGATCAATCTCTGGCCGCTCGCGCCTCCTACGACGCCCCCCTGAGGAGCCTCAGGGACATCAACATCCTCCATCGGCTCATCGATAAGAAACTCCATCTGCAAAACATTAAAATGATTAAAATTTTAATTTTAATAAAAAAATGATAAAATATTAATTTTAATAATAAAATGATATAAATATTAATTTTAATAATAAAATGATATAAATATTAATTTTAATAATAAAATGATTAAAATATTAATATAAATATTAATTTTAATCTTTACCTAAATACGGTATAAATCTACCTAAATACGACATGGATCTACCTAAATACGACATAGATCTACCTAACCACGGCATAAACTACCGAAATACCGTATGGATCTATCTAAATACGGTAAAAAAGTAACTAAATACGGTAAAAACTAACTCAATACGGTAAAAAAAGTAACTAAATACGGTATAAATCTACCTAAAAACGGCATAGATCTACCTAACCACGGCATAAACTACCGAAATACCGTATGGATCTATCTAAATACGATAAAAGATAACTAAATACGGTAAAAAACTAACTCAATACGGTAAAAAAAGTACCTAAATACGGTATAAAACTAACCTCTATAACGTAAGAAGTCGAAAAACGAGATCGTGCGGGATTTTCTTGGCTTGTTCTTCAGTGTCGTTTAGTGTGTGTTTGGAGAGGTTGTGTGTTTGGAGATAGTATGGACCTCTGCTGATCGCAGAGGCTTATGTAAATACCCAATGCGCCCCGCAGAGGCCTATGCGCAGCACATGGGATCAAAGAAACACAAAAGCACACGGATCACTGACGTCAGCGATCCGTGTGCTTTTGTGTTTCTTTGATCCCATGCGCCGCGCATAGGCCTTTGCGGGCGCATTGGTTTTTTTTTTAATTTAAAAATTAGATTGTTAATTTACATTAAAAATTGATAAGTGTAAATGTTAATAATAAATCTACAAATGTTCATGTGAGGTCTCATGTGAGGACTCGGGTATATCGATAGCGTTAAGATCTATTTTAGGGTTTAGTCGACTACGATACATATCTAGTCGGTTGTCGTACATTGTCAACCAGCCCGAAGCGGCGTTTTGATGAATCCCGGCCCATAAAAAGTTCGGAGTAGGCATTGGATACTGTCCTTCCAACTTCACATGTATCAAATGTTCGGATTCACGAAGGTACACAACCGTAACAGATCGATGAGGGAACACGACATCATCTGGACCCTTCGTAATTGGGAAACTAGTATCAGAGCCCCTCGTATCCAAAGTATGAACGATCACACCAAATCTATCAGCAATAAGAAGTCCTGTATAAGGCATATCCATCCAATGTTCAGATGATGCCATTTCTAACGAGTCGAAATTTATGCTGTCTAACAGGGTCTTATATTTTCCATACTCCATCGCCTCGAAAATTGAGAACCAAATGCTCTGGTTTCTTACCATCTCATCTACCAACTGCCGTCTTACGTCTCTGAAGTCCTTTTCCTCCCACCCTAAGCCCAAAGCTGTAGCTCGAAATCCACAATGACCATCTGGATTTACATTCTTTATTACGGATACGCACGGATGAAACATTCTAGGAATGTGATTCTTATACTTGGTAATTGTGTAAAGATCCGTACCCACGTGGATTAAGGGAAACTCAGGGTCATATTGTCGTTGCGTGGGAGTTGAACGACTACGTTGCTTTACAGGCTTTGTCACGGCGCTCGGTCTCTTAAAGTCTTCTGATTGTGTGTACGAGCTATGACGAGGAGCTTTGGAGGGAGACCCGTAAGTGCTTTGTTGGGAGGACACGTATGAGCTATGACGAGCAGCCTCCTGTCTTCTTTGTTCTTGGACCTTCAAGGTTGGTCGACCACGGGTATTTTGCTTAACGACAGGAGGGTTTTTTTGGGATTTTCCCGGTGTAATCGCTTGAATCATTTTCTCAAACATACTTTTTTTGACTTGGGTAGGGTGTGGCCTGAATATTTCTTTCAATTTCTCAAATTCGCTATTCAAGTCAAATTCTAGCTCTTTTTTCGTTACCGGTTTGAGATCAAGCTTTGTCCACATTTTGTCAACGGAAGTGAATGGGATTGCTTCCCCTGTAAATGAATACTGTCAATCATTTGCGATTATTTAAAAACAGTGTGATATATTGTCAAACTAGTATTAAAATCACCTGAATTTTCTAACTTTTCAAGTCGACAAGCATATGGCAAACCGCAACTCGTGAAAAGTTGGCAACCACATTTATGACCATATGTTCGCGTAACTGATGTCTTCCGTTCTCTAGCTCTGTGTATATTTTTTCAAGAGAAAAAATGGAAACCTTTTGAAGCAGGAACTTAAACATTGGACATTTTTTGTGGTGGTTCATGACTTTTCTGTTACTTTCTTCAAAACTCATCAAAATTAACGTCGTTGTTTCGTAACTTGCTGGTCGACAAAACCCACTAGTTTAACCAACATGTTGCGATTATTTTGAATGTATCTTTTAAAAGAAGCATGTTGGCTCTCGGCTCTGTTAGTTGTAGTTTGATGATATTTGATTGTTCGGTTAGTCCACGCAAATATAAACTTTGTCTGGTATGGTTTCAACCAGTTATTTACCATATAAGTAAAAACATCTGAAATGTAAAAACATACATGTTATTTGTATGTTATATATATATGTATGTATGTATGTATGTATGTATGTGTTGAAAAACTTACAACCATGAACGGCTGCATTTAGTGTTCGACTAAGCCGCTCGATTTGATACTCGTATATTTCCTCGGTCGCAGACTCACACAACCTCCCGAATGAGCGAAGAAATTCTTCCACTCCTTATTGGTAAAACAATTCCTGCAATTTCTAAATATATTCTGTGAAATGTGCCACCTACATAGACACTTGTGGGCATTAGGGAATATTATATCACACGCGTTCATCAACGCTAGTTCCCTGTCTGTTACAATGACCCGGGCTCCATACCCTCTTGCAACATTGACCTGATCTGTTCTAAAACCCACACATACGTTTCACAGTTCTCTTTAGATACGAAAGCATGTGCGACTGAAAACGACATGTTTGTAGAAGTCATACCAACAACCTGAATGAATGGAAGATTGTAGAGGTTGGTATTGTAGGTAGCATCAATAATGAGCACATGTGGGAATGCACGCCACATTTGGCCGGAATGCTCATGGACAAAGAAAATATCTTCAAGATTGTTTGTGGATGGATCCTCCCGAGTTTCATAAGTGAAACGTTTTGAAATAAGAAAGTTTTCTAGTTTTTGCATCGGAGAATCTCCTAAACTCTTCCCGGCGTTAATCTTCTGAACAACGTTATGTATATCTTTTGGAATGCTCTTATTATTAGGGTTCTGATTCCTTAATGTTGCCCAGATGTTACGTGTGGGAATGTCTTGCTCGGCCAGCTGCTCCACTAATCTGTATTCGTCCTCAGAAAGTCTTCTAGCATACGCGTGCCCCTCTAAAGTTTCAAGAGGAGAGTGGTTGTGTGACTCGTGCTTAACCTGTAGCCGCCAAACGTTATGCATTTCATCATAGAACCCTATCAGTTCAAAAGGGCAATGAGTTTTTTTGCTACCGGTTTTTCGAATAGTGGCTACACTCTTACGATCACCACTAAGGATACAATATATCCACACCCTCACGAATTCACCATGTTTCTTCTTCGATCTTCCACACTTAACGATGCAGCCGTGATTACGAGCCCTCCTATCTACCCAATCCTCCATCTCTTCACGGGAGGCAAAACCCTGATTAGTTGCATAGGAAACTATGATAGGGTGTATTTTTTGTAACATCCGTCGAAAAACGGGTTTCAAAACCCGCTTCGTTTATTAATCGAATAGTCAGTTATAAATTTCGTTGCATAAATATTGTCCATTTTAATTTTAAACAATATATAATTAATAAATATATTAGAATTTAAAAACTATAATTAATAAACAATAAAAACAAGTGAAGAAAAAAATAAAAGGAAGCTGCCGGGTTTCGAACCCGGGTCAGCCGATTCAACAAACAAACACTACACCATTCCGCCACTTGACTCGTTTGTGTAAACAATGAAACAAATAATACTTAAGTTAAAACTCGAATTCAAAAACCGGACTTCAGCGCGGCAGAACTTGCAATCACCGGAAAATCCGGCAATCCGCGAGTTTAGCCATTTTCCTGTTGACTATAACGTTATAACCGACGTTGACATCGGTCATAACCGACGTCTAACAGTAAATTTCGGTCGTAACTGCCGGAGAAACCTTGACCACGAATCAAGACCAAATTCGGACTCAATTCATCCTGATTCTTCCTTATAAATACCCACCCAAACCTCTGGTAATCTTTTCGCTCAAAATCGCACAAACTCTCGAAGCTTTAGCACTCGCCGGAGATATTTTACAGTCGCCGGACTTTCACCGGAAAACCGAGACTTACTTCAAATCGGTAAAATTCTCGACTCTTTTGCTGGTAATCCATTATTAGGCATGCATTAACTTAAATCCTCCAACCAGAATCTGTCCCAGACTACGCTGCCGGGAAATCCCACACTCGTCCGGAATTCCACTGAAACATCAAGGTCTCACTGTCGATCGGTATAATCATCTAAAAACTCTTGATATCTCTTACTCAGTAACTTAATTTCATAACACAAGAAACTAAACTGTTAATTGATTCACTCAGACGGAAGTCACAAATCAGAGCCGACGACTCTTGCCGAAAATCTGAGAAAGACACCCTGATCGGTACATTTAACTCCGTAACCCTCTTTATCCTATTCTTTCCAATCAATTATATGATAGATGACCGGTTTAAACAAGAACAGTCGGTCACCTTTGTTCTGTGTCTTTATTAATGAAGAAGACGAAGTCGAAATGTGTATAAGATTAACTAAAACTGGATATTTAACCGGGTTAGACACACAGTCCAGCGGTGGACTGTGTGCAATCATAAACGCACGTCACGAGTTCGAATCATACAACGTACCGACTTTCAGAAATAAAATCAATATTTTTAGAACTGAATCAGAACAAGTCATAGTAGGTTTATAAGAGTAATATAATCCATAAGTTAAACAGATGAGACACACAGCCCAACTGGTTGGGCTGTGCGCATACGAACCGAAGGACCCGAGTTCGACTCCGGGTCCCTGCAACCGGTTCGGCCATTTTAAATCATTTTAATATCAACCCAATAAAAATAATAATTAATTAGTATATATATATAATTAAAACAGAGAATGTTTCGGGTTAGACACGTAGCTCAGTTGGTAGAGCTGCGTGCACGCGTACGAGAGGTCTCGGGTTCGAACCTCACTTATCGCAGGAATAAACTGAATCCGACCGGTCAAACGGTCAACATTTTTATATTTTTTATTTATTTATTTATTTAATCAGAAAATTATTTAAAAATACTTAAAAATAATATTTTTAAAGTTAGAAAATGTCCTTAAACTCACAAAAATAAATCTAAAAATCCTATTAAGATCTATTTATTTACCGAACCACTTCGTTATTATTTAGGTTAGTTTTCCTCGTCGATCAAATCCCAACACTCGTGCGCATCCAACGTCATCAAAAGAACGCACCCAATGTGAGTGAATCTCTACCAAATTCCCCGTTTTAATCATGTTTTGGGGTGTATCATGTGTCGTACAATTCTGTTATTATATAAATATAAACACTTGTGCATTCATCATATCTGTGATCTAATGTGAAAAAAAGTAAGTACAAATAGTTGTGTGAATTATGTTTAGTTTGGATTTATCATTTTCAGTGCAAGCATTTCATTAGGCCCATCAGCTCCCCGTGGGATACGGGTTGAGTACAGGTGCCTCATTCGATCGGCTCCGTTTGATTGAGCCTTGATCTCACATACATCATCATTCATGTCATACGATCGGTTCCGTTTGATTGAGCCTTGATCTCACAGTCATCATCATGCATATCATATACTCATTGTAAGTGGTTTGTGTTTGTTATATAAATATGTTTGTTCACATATGATTATTGCACAAATTTTCAATATTAAAAATAACAAGAAATTATTAACAATGTTTTATCAAGGTTCACTCGCCAACTTTTGTTGACCCAAAATATCCCCCGTTTTACACATGATACAGGTGATCCAGTTGAGGCAAGAAACACATAGGAAGACTTAGAAGAATAAATCAGTTTAAGCTTTGGGTTGTATTACTTAGTTTCATTTTCCTTGTAATTGTATGAATCTGATTTGACTATTTAAGTTGTAATTTGAATTTAATAAATATGAAACATTTTAGTAAGCATCATGAGTTTTGATGATAACCCAATTATGCCCCAACTCTTATGCCCCGACTCTTATAACCCTATGCGACCCGCATAGAAGGGTGTCAAAATAAGAAACTTAAGTGTCCTTTTTGTTTGCTAATTACTCACTCTTTTTCATTTCTGACATTTTTCCAATTTCCACTTCTCCTTGGCATTTATTACTCAGTGCACACTCCCATCACTCTATTTTATTTTATTTTATTTTTAATAATAAAATGGACATTTATTAAATGTATAATAAATATATACAAGTTAATAATTGATCAAAGTGGATCTGTGATCTACATCCCTGCAAGTACCATTAAATATTTATTACATAAAGAAATTATGTATTGTATAGCCTTTGATTATGACAAAGAAGAAAACGTTCGCGACTTCACGGTTATAACACACACAACGCTATGGGGGTGCGTTTCTCATATATGAAAAAACTTTAATTTAGTCGTCACGTCATTTTTCACACCCGTCACATAGAAAAAATAGTTTTAAGATATCTCATTGTTTCACATGCCATATCATTCTTATTTTTTGTTACAAATAGTATTTTATGGTTAAGAATTTGTAACTAAAAACACACTTGAACGTTTACAAGTAACTTCTAAAAATAAAATAAACAAACTACTCCGTGAGCCATTCAAAGATGTAAACGTAAAACAAAATAAAATATATATATCTACCATTCATTGTTGTTGGGTAGTCGAAGTGCGTAAATATATTCCATCTAAGTTACCATACAAGTATGTGCTAAAGGCGTATACGAGTCCGGGAAACACTTTATTTAGAAACCAACTTGATTTTCAATAAATTTGAATCATAATGTTCATTAAAAAATAATAATAAACAACACTTTGTATTTAGATTTTTTAAATAACTTATCAAGTAAAACTTATCACCAAATAATTAATAAAGATGCTTAATAATTATTCAATAAATTAATAAAAAAATTCATTGTTTTGTTGTTGCCGTGAGAAAAGCCACGCCGTGGGCAATGCATACGCATCGTGGTGTTCCTCGCCTTGATATTTTTCGGGGGCGCCATATGATCTAAGAATTTAATACATTCACTAAAATATAATTAAAGATGTAAAAACATCTGTTTCTCACATACTGAAAACTAAATTATTGTGGAAAGTAAATAATAAATCTGAATTGATTTTTTCAAATTTACTAATATTTTATTATTTTATTTTACCTGCTTACTTGGATACATGTGTGTATGTTACATAAAAAACCATAAAACTAATTTCTTCATATATGTTTTAGTTTTGTATTGGTACCTATTCATATGTAGGTTATATGTATACATAAATGGATAATGAAACTATTTAGAAGATAAAAGTAAGAAAATGACCATTACATTTCAACTTTTTTTAAGAGTGGCTTTTTTTTCTCATAATATATTGTGTTATGTCTAGATCTCTCTCTCATATATATATATATATATATATATATAAATATAAATGACAGAGTTTTTAATAGATAGTTATTTAGTTATTTATAAGTTATAGTCGTGTGAGATTCATTGGGGAACACTAAAAAAGTGAAAACAGTGGACAACCGACTCAAGTGAACTCCAATTGTACTCATTCTAGCGCTGGAACGGCTCGTCGAACCCTAACTAGGATCTCTTAACCCTAAATCCTAACACTAGGGTTTGGTTTTTGGTGTCTTATATTAGGGTTTTGTTTTAGGGTTTATATAACGCTTCGCATTTCTGTATTTTCCTTATTTAGAAAGTTGTATTTGTATTTCTATTTTTGCAAACTTGTAATCATATTGTACTCACTATTCACTTCCAAGCTTGTAATCTGACACTTCGATCATAATGAAATTCGTCTTTTATACTTATATATAATTGTTATACTTGTATCATCCGCAAAACGATCATTAATACATAATTTCATGCAAACCAAGACTATTTATACGTCAAATCTTCATTCATACATACGTGATACGTAAACCATGCTTTTCAGATGCCTTGCATGCTTGAAAACACGTCAAAACACAATTTTGGGCATAAAATAACAAACATATAGAAGTTTGGGGGCCAAAGTATGGAAAGACAAACTTGGGCATGAAAAAAGGCTTCTCGCGGGATGGGGGCGACAGAGAAGCCCTTTCACGCCGCGGGTGGCGAGGAGGCCTAATCCGTAGAAAGTTGTTACCAGCTCCTTCATTGGCCAATTTTTCCCACTTCTTCACCTTATAACTCCATTTTAACCCAAACCCTAATCCACCATTATAAAACCAACTTTCTATACCTTCATTTCACTTTTACAACTCTCTAAACACTCTCCTACACTCTTAAAGTACTGAAAATACCAAGTTATGGCAGAATCTTCTAAGTACCAAAGTCAGCTCTCATTTCACTTGTCTTTAAGTTTCTTCACTCATTCTTCTTCTTTAAAGCCTGTAACACCTCTAGGAGTGTTTTCACAAGTTTACCATGGTAAACTAAGGTAAACATCACCATTTCGAAGCCCAAACCTTTTGTTTTGAAGGAAACTTCACTTAAACTTTAGTAAACTTGTGAAATCTAGTACCTACCTTGCTTTCTGTTTTGACAAGGTTCCAAACAACCATGTGTTGAAACCAATCCAAGTCTCCAATCCTCAATATTGAAAGACTTGTGTTTTTTGTAAGGTGTGAACAATGAAAACCTAGGTTCTCTAACCATGATTCCACCTACCTCACTTGCTAATTTGTCATGTTCATGCTATTAAGTCTCAAACGATTTCCAACAAAGGGACAAGACTACATCGCGTCCCCAAACACTTTCCATGTTTGGGATACACGCATCTAGTTTACTCACTTTGTCGTTTGTAGAATTAGTAGGCTAATGTTCTTATTATTATCATTCATGACCAACCGAGTTTATCAACTATGTTGATAAACTTATGCTTTGGTGAATCATACAATGAGGCTCAATCGATGTTTATCATCCTACCTCCTTCCATGGCCATCTTTATGGCTCCCTAAATAACAACAGACTAAACATGCATGCATAAACCTTAAACCCAATCGTCACTTTAACCAAACTCATGGTTAAAAGTGATGAATTATGGTATATTCATCTTTCAATTAAGTTTCCTCGTGATTTGGACTTCCAATGGGCGATTTGGTGCCCATGAAACACAACCGATTATGGTGTCCAAATGAGTGCTTAGACAAAGATGACTTTTCGTATAAATTCTTGTTATTTATTATACTATATTCATGTTCCTACTCTAAACATCCATAATCCACCGAACTTACACGCCCCCGTTTTCCTCATGAAGGTAAACTCTGCATTCCCCACACTAAAGACTCGATACTCGTGTGTCGTTTGGTAGCTTTGTAAATCGTGAGTGTACATGACCTTTTTTTTAAATTTAGACACTTTTGGGATGCAATATGTATGACTTAATTCACGCAATCAAATACAAACATGTTTGACACAAACAAACAATCCAATATGCATGCTTAATACGTGATGCTTAGAAATTCATACATGCTAGAAGCCTTACTTGCACTATTCTTGTCATTAACTTCGTATAAGCCTACTTTAACATGTATAGCGATCTAAGAGTAGCACACTGGCCGTATTCTTATGGTCATGTTAAGTTATACAAAAATGGTCTTGTCGTTGCGACGACAAGATTATGCTAGTGGAATCTTTGGGTTGACAATTATGTGATACATGCTAGTGTTGTAATGATATGTCTTAGTATACAATTATGCCATGTGGATTTGTTTAAACTTTTTATACTTGTGCTAATAATCAAACTTGTATGCTCATCGACGCTCTTTTGTGTTGACATGTACTTTAATATGTATTGCAGGATCTTGATGACGTCACGTTGAAAGAAATCTAGTAGGACGGCTAGAAACGAACTTTAAATTAGAGTTCATGTATTGTACTTTGATTTCTATGTTACAAGATGTAATTTGCTTCCAAAAATTGTATCTTTTCTTTAGTAATGAAATGAATTTTGCTTATTAAATACTTGTCACAAATAGTCATTATGAAGTCTCTTACAATCTTGTTTTCGTCTCACTTTGATGTTTCCGCTATCGGTTGGGGTGTGACAATTTAGATTTAGGGTTAATCATTAGTATTTAGTGTTTAGCTTTAGGGTTTAGGGTTTAGCTTTAGTGTTTAGCCTTTAGGGTTGAGCTACAGTTTTGATTTTACGATTTAGCTTAGGTTTTAGCCTTATTGTTTAGCTTTAGGGTTAAGAGATCCTAGTTAGGGTTCGACGAGCCGGTTCCAACGTCGCTGGAATGAGTCAAATCGGAGTTTGGTTGAGTCAGTTTCCCATTATTCCTAACTTTTTTAGTGTTCCCCAATCAAGGCCGGCCTAAGGTATGCATTTTGAAGCTTGGGCTTTAGGCCTCCAAATCAATAGGGTCTCCATCTTTAAAAAAAAGCTAGACTTATCTTTACATATACAAAAAATATAAAAATACAAAAATAGAAAATAAATTAACTTCGCCAACAATAAACCTTTTAGTTTATTTTGTTGTTCCCAATCCTAAGTAAAGAAAGATTTTTTTAAAATAGTATTTTTTTTTTGAAAAAATGCGTCAAGTTTTTATTTCGCTTTAGGTTACCAAAATAGTTGCGCCAACCATATCCCCAGTGACCTATCATAGTTAAAGGTAACCATATATACACACAAGTGTATCCTAAAAGCACTTCACATAATTATATTTATATAAATTTATATTACACAAAATATCACTTCAAAGTTTTAAAATGTATGAAATTCTCTTGAAACAAAAGCATATATTAACCATGAAAATGGACATATTTTCTGGTTTTATGTGTGACAAAAGGTATCTTATAAAATTTGACATATTGGAAACGACGATGATGGGGGTGGGGTATCCTCTTCATCTCGTTTCACACTCACTTTCCTTTTTGGAAAATCAAGTGTACGAGGATGATGGGTACAGTCATCTTTTGACGTCACGTGCTCATCACGTGTCTGTCTTTCATTCATAGACTGAAACGTTGTCAGGGGTGTCCATTCATCAATGATGTCACCACCACTTTGTAGTATTGTAAACCAAAGCGTGCATCATAGTTAACTAGCGTACAACCATTTATGCATAAGATACAAGTTGTCGAAACGAATTGATGAGAAATTGAGAATACTCAATGTCTCAATGTTCTTGCGGCAATCTCATACCAAAACGTCGTAGGAAGCAACAAGTGACTGACTTACTGCTCTAAAGCCAGCCAAGGCATTGGGTTCAAACTGCTATCTCTACCCCACAATTGCGTTTATGCTCGCACCCTAGCTAAATATTCTACGATTATAGCCGTCGCTTGGCAACCAAAAGTGTTGTTACCCTTCGTGGAGTTCGTACCCAGGTCTCCATCCAAGAAATCAAACCTCCTAACCATTAGGCCACCTTGGGTGGTTTTTTTAAATATCTCGGTTTTGTGTTTAAAAAACAATACGTATGGTTTTTTTATTTGTGTATTATACGCTTTCTACCCTAAGAGTGATTTCACTTCATGTTGAGACAATTTATATTTTATAACATATATACTTGATGATATATATATATATATACATATATTCGTCAAACATATCAACTATTTTGCTAACAGGCATTCTAAATTTCAGGTTTTAGTTTAACTAACGGACTCGGTGGTTGGTTTTAGGGATGAGCATTTGGTATCAGATACCGTACCGAGACCGATACCGATCCCGAAAATACCATACCGAATTTTTTCGGTACCGGATTCGGTATCCACTTTTTGGCATTTTCAGTATCGGTACCGGTTCGGTATGGTAGCGGTAAAATACAGAATTTTACCTTCAGATACCGACAACGTACCGATACCGTACCAATACCGGTACGATACCGTATATTTCGGTATCGGTATCCAGTTTTGACGAGATTCGGTATCGGTATTTTCAGGATCGGTACAGTATAGGGGTATCATGTTTATCCCTAATTGGTTCGGTCTTTATTTTCATTGGGATAATCGAAGGACTTAATCAAACTTTAGAAGGAATGATAAGACTTTTGTCTAAAAATAATACTAAAAGTTACTATTTAAGGGGGTGGTTGCCCCCTTCTTCATGAGTAAGTCCACCCTTGATTAATACGATAAGGTTGTATATTTAACTTAATTTAGTTTTCTAAAATTTCTAAATTTCCTAATAAAATAAAGAGAAAGATAGAGAGGCAATGCCACATGTCAATACTTATTATTTTTTCCCTAATTTTATTCTTAACTCTACATGTAAATATTATATATCCACTATATCTTACATATGGATTATGTTTTAATAATCTTACAATTCTCAAACCTAAAAGGATAAATAATAATACTAGTAGTATCAGTGACGGATGTAAAAAAAATTTATAGAGATAACATTTCAAGAAAAAAGGGTAACAAAATCGAAAAAATGTTAAAAACATCAATTTTTTTCCAAAGTTAGCGGGGCTACCCCTTATTATAAGATAAGTCCGCCTCTAAATAGTAGATTATCTTACAATTCTCAAAACTAAAAGGATAAATAATAATAATTACTAGCAGTACATTATTATATGAAATCTCTGGACGAAGCTAGTTATAGTCAAACAATTACTTAAAAAGGTTACATTTTTCGGTTTTCAAAAACATGTTAAGCAAGTTAAATATGATTATACAAGTTTTTAACCCTATCATAAATGTGTCGACCTGTTTATAACTTGAGTTAAATTTACCTTAAACTCAAAAATCTTATAACTTTATGCCGAGTAATATCGTATTATGCTTAAATATGATTATACAAGTTTTTAACTCTATCATAGATGTGTCGACCTGTTTATAACTTGAGTTAATCTACCTTAAACTCAAAATCTTACAACTTTATACCGATTAATGTCGTGTTATTGAATTATGTCATGGTTGTTTGCTCTACAGAATACTCATCATTGGACCTTGCTACTCATATAAAATACTGAATTATTTTGACTTTAAAATCTTATATATTGTGATGATTATAAGGGAATAGTGAATGGTTTCTGATCAAATAATTTATGGAGGAGCTTGCAATGGTAAGCATGCTAAATTAGCAATAATTGTGCATTTTGTTGTAGATTCTTGAGCACTTCAAAAAATATATGACCCATGTTTTTTATTCTGGTTTTGAGTGCAATTTCACACTATTGGTATAATTCTGTGAGCTACCATTAAAGTAACCTTTTGTCCTTACCTTCTTTACTCAAAAACACACCTCCCAAATATAATGAAACATATTTTTTTTAACTTCAAACTATATTACTCTTAAATACTTTTAATACCTAAAAAAACTAGTAAAATACTCGTGTGACGTAGCGAAGTTTCGGTTCAGTTTGGTACAACAGCGACACTTGGTATGGAACCACATAAAATTTACATCGGACGATGTCGTTGTGGCACGTTAAAGCAGAAAATATTAACGTCTACGATTTATCTAGAAAACAATGCAAAAAGGTGTAAGTCAAGTATCATCTATTTGGAGTTATTTAAAATGTATAAATATTATAAAATTAAATGTTGTAAACAAAAACAAATTTGTAGAAAACTAGAAAGAGATGAATAGGTTTTTTTAAAGTTTCTTTGTTAAACACTTGTTGTAGTTGATTTATCACTTGTTAACAACCTAACAATATACTTGTAAACAATAAACAATAATATATGCAAGTATTTAAAAAGGTTAGGAAAGGAATGACAAAACCGATTTACAGAGGTTCGAGAGAATTAACTAATTCCTCTAATTTCTCCCCAATCCTTCAATCTAGAGTTTCTCCACTACTCATCTCCCTAAATCGGTAGCCCAACTATTATTTTAGACTTAATTTTCATTTCATTTCATTTAATTTCTTTTATTTTTATTCTGTTAATAGTGACCAAAATTCTATAGCCATAAACAAATAACATGAAGATGTTTTCTTTTTGTGATTTTTGTAAACTGTTATAATTTAGAAACATATTATAAGAAATAATAAGGGTACATTACAAGCTTATGGTTCATTCTCAAATGATACCATTTGACTTTTTGAAAGTCAAAATCTTTGCTCTTCTACGTATGGAATCTACTAACAGATATATCGAATTACATTTGTGGAGTAAACCATGTCTAACAAATAGCATAGTTTATTTAATTTGAGGATTTTTTAAAAATATTTCTTTTAACCCAAGAACGTGTATTACACGGGATCAGGGGCGGACCTACCTTAATAGAAGGGGTAGCCTCCGCTACCCCTTCGCGCTCTGGCGGTAGTGTAAATTTTGGAAAAATTTGACGTTTTTTTCGATTTCGTCACATTTTTTTATAAAACGTTACCCCTACGAAAATTTTCTAGATCCGCCACTACACAGGATTTTAACCTAGTTAGATATGTAAATGGGGTAGCATTGTATCTATAAATTTATAATGGAAATGCTCGATTTATATCAATTATGTTGTTGATATTTCCGGTATATAGATAGGTCGACATTCTCATATTTATATACTATATAGATTAGTAAGTTTGTATGCATAGAGTGTTGTAGTATATGCTTTGGGTGGTTTCCAAAAAAAAGTTGAAATTTTACTTTTACCTAAATCTTTGAATTTCTTGCAATTTTAATTTCCCAAAATTGATTTTTTTACTTTAAACCCAAAACTTTTCTTCTTTTACAATTTAACCTCAATTTTTATATATTTAACTTTGATCCCCTGTACTTCTCATCTTTTGAAGATTTTCGTTTTACGTTTCGTACTAAATTTTGCGAGTTACCACGAAGCAAAGTGTGTCTGTGTTTCAACGTTTTACGTTCGTTCATAAGTTTGCGAGATAATACGGCGTAACTTCCACGTGTAGTTCAAGATCTTATGTCTATTGTTTTTCATTTCATAGGTTCGTCGCAACACGTGAGTCATTGATTGACTTTGTTATGTTCTAGCTTTTGGTTTCTTACAATTTTAACCTCACAAAATGATTGTTTTTTACTTTTAACCCAAAACTTTCTATCTTTTGTAATTTAACCTCACAACTTTTTGACTTTCTACTTTGGTCCCCAATACTTTTCATCCTTCCCAAATTTTCGTTTTACGTTTCGTACTTACGAGTTAAAACAGCGCAACATGCGTGTGTGATTCAATGTTTTTACGTTTTATTCATAATTTTGCGAGTTAACAGGGTGCAACGTCCATGTGTTGTTCAATGTTTTTACGTCTATTTTTTCTCATTTTGACAGGTTCGTCGTAACGCATGTGTCCTAGATCGACTTAGTTATTTTAAAATGTTTTACATTTCGGTCTATTTCTTCGCTTTAACACGCTACAACTTCAGTGTTGGTGGTCGCTAACAGTTGTGTGGGATTAGTGCTATTTAACATGCTTTTACACTCCGTCGCAACACGGGGTGCTTAATTCTATTTTTTGGTTAAATTGTAGGATTTAATTGACTAGTTACTTCACGGGTCATTCTATAACCGAGCCCAAAACAAATTCGGCAAGAGACTTATGCTAAAACGGAGCTCTAGACAAGTCCATCAAGAAAATATATTTTTAATTATTTGTAGTTCTAATTTAATGTTGAAAATTAGAATTTATCCGAATTTTCAAGATTTATATCCAACATCTATTTATAAAGGAAATATAAATATACTTTAATTTATAAGAATTTTCAAGATTTATATCCACATTCAACTTACAATCAAAACCAAACCAATAATTGATCATTACGTGAATGTTACAGTGTTTCAACCTATCCAAATCACTCCTTTTTCAACACCTTGAAAAAAGAAAAAAAAAGAAAAAAAATTTAAAAAAAGAAAAGAAAAGAATCCCAAATATATCTGAAAAAGTAACACAATGTACCTAAACATAGACATTGCAATGGCAAAGTAGAAGATTGATGATATATCTTTCCTTTTGGTACAATTTACAACCCAAAGGAAAATGAAGCATCAGTGACACTATCAATAATAATCTTTAACTTTATCTTTTTCAGTAAAAATTCCACCTTTTCACTATAAAATCATCAATCCCTCAAACCAAACAACAAAAGCTTCAAATCCCATTTCTGTCCCCTCAACTTTGTGCAGAAATTCCAATGTACAACTCTTAATGCACAATGTACAACTCATTGTGGGATGTCAAAAGCATGATGAACACTCATGTCTGCAGAAGCAATGAGAAACTTTGATCATAAAAGTGAATCCACTAATCATCAAGAAAGAAACATGTTTAACAGAATAAATCATTGATATAAGTTTTTACCTGATCAGTGAACACCAAACACTTTTTTCATCATGACACACGAGTTCCGTTTGATCAAGAAACGAAATGCGTGTGTGTGTGTTTTGATCATTAGATCTAGCAAAAGGTCAACCTTCTTGAAGAACTTGATATCTTGATCCTTGAAGCATTCTTTAGCCAGAATCTTCAAAGGTGAAAAAACAGATAATAAGTACATAAAGCGAAATTTCTGACACAACACGAACCTAACACGGTAATAAGTAAAGCAGAATTTCTAACATCACACGATCTAACACGGAATTTGTAGGTTTGAGCTTTTAGACTAAATGGAACACGTTTAGATAAACGGGTCATGTTCGAGTTGGATCATAGGTTGACCCATTTAACCCGTTTAATTTTATATTGATTTTTTAAAATATGTTTTATGTTATAATTTATTCAGATTGGGTAGTATTTTACTATTTTATGCCCAATGTAAAGTATAAAAGAGAAAGGAGTCTTATAGTTTAAACATCATCATTTAATGTACATTTGTATTTTCTTGTTGTAGTGTGTAATTTTAGAGCAATGATAATTTGAGATACAAAACAGATAACATAAAAGAAAATATTATTTCGGGTTAAACAGGCCGTGTTCATGGAATCCCGTGAAAACTTATGCCGTTTCGGGCTCAAGTCGGGTAGGAATGAGCTCGGTACTGGTACCGAATATCGCCAAATATGGGTACCGGTACAAAAAATGTTCGGTACAGTACGGCACCAGTATTTGTATGTAAAATTCAGGGAAAAAAGTATCGAACCGAAAATTCTGGTACCGAAAAAAATTCAGTATGGGAAATTCGGTACTGGTACCAAATGCTCATCCCTAATATCGCGTTCAGGTCCAACCTGCCAACCCGTTTAACAGCTTGTGCATCTTAAAAAAGGGAGGGGGGGGGGGGGGTCTGAGCATACCCTGGTTCAGAATCCCGGATCTTGTAATCGAAAGTTCAGAACTTGAAACATTCCAATTTGTTCAACAAATCCAAAATGCTAGATTTCCTGAAGAGAACATGAAGAATCTTGAAAAACAATTCAGGATGAAGTTATGATCTTTTTAACAAAAAGCAAGAGTAGAGATCTTACAATGCTAAGTAAGTCCTTAATATACGTTAAGATCACCATATCTTCTTGAATACGGTAGTAGTTCTTCAACCTCGATTCGTGAAGAACCGCTTGTAGTTTTCTTGATTCTGCTAAGGTTAATTGATTCAACTTCCGCTATAAATATGCTGTAAACGGGCCTATGATCCGAAAATCTTGATTCCCCACGAACATATGACATTTGATGGAGTCCTCTACCATACCACAATATCCGATCACACCTTCACACGAGAAATCACTTAACTTTTAGTCGTTAATGAAGATCACAAACGGGTTTTCTTCTTTATTCAAGTTTTTTTTTAAGATTTACCATGCGGGAGTTCTTCGTTTTTCTTTCGGGTGCATATCATCACCCGCGTATCTATCCGAATTATTTGAATATTTGTAAGTCGGAGGGAAATATATCTTCCCTTCACTCCATCCTTTAAACGCGCGTCCCCTTCCTTGTTCTATCCGAAGCTGATCTTTTTCCAATAAAGCCCTCCAATTTCGCATCTCGACGAGCGCCTTTGCAGCTCGATACGAGAGCGCGATCCGGTAATTCAAATCACCAAGCCATATGATTCGACTACTCGCACAAAAATACAAGAATTGGTTAACATCATTAAGCGATACAAAAAAACTAGAGTGTTTAACAATCTTGTGAACATTGACATACTCATGCTCGAGGATCGTTTGAGGAGAATTCTCGTCTCCCGTTCTTTGAACGCGTGGAAACCGAGTTTTTCTAAGAATTTCCATAATGTCAGAGTTTCGCCTCAACTCATCGCCTTCCTTTTGACCCGAAGTCAAGTGACTACATATGAAGCAAAAGCTCGTTTGATGCAACGACATGCTAATTGAGATCGAACCCTACAACCGTTTAATATAAAGATCAGCATAAATTGCTTTAGGATTGTGTAATCGTGTTTGAGTACTAAAATTGGTTTTATATTAGCTATCTATATATTTTTTTGAACTTTGAAATTATTTATGATGTCATCCGATTTGAAACATGTGTGATCGGTCGCATTATGAAATGATCGGATAAAGTGTTTACCTTGTTTCCGAGATACCCCATCAATCCTCTACCAACACAGGATACTTTCATGTTACGAACATCGTCTCTAAGATCACTTTTGACCCATATCGTAAGATAAATCCCGACCATTTGCTTACTTGCAACCAAACAATACATCGAGTTCCCAACCGGTTTATCTCTTTCCTCCATCGAAAACGATCCACTAAACGGAACCTGCGAGTAATTACTATAACAAGGCGAATCATCCGGCCCGTTATCTTCATCCGAAGATCCACCACCCCACCGAGAACACGGATCGCAATCACTCGGCCAGTTTCCGAACATCGCTCGATCACAAACACTGTATCTGCGTTCGAACTGGGGCTGCGAAACCGGCAACCCGTACTCGGTCATTCTCATGCTCCGGCTCAACGATTGGAAAGACCGACGTTGGAAAAAACGACGAAGATCTTGGTCGTGTTGATCCTTCGAAATCGGAGTCTAGTTCGACTACTGGATCAGGAACCGGTGATGGGGTCTGGCATCCACCAGTTGTTCCCGGAAGACTGTTGAGCGTTTTTCGAATCAATGCTAGCCATTTTTTTGCCGGAATGTTGTCTTCGGTGCCCAAAACGTTGCCAGCATTCAACGGAACGATTTCTTGGAACCTGATTCGATATCAGCACACTTTATGTTATCTGGATTACTATACTTTACATGTTAAAAAATTATAAACAAAGCGGTTTATGGAGGCGCGGGTCCCACCCTCCCCAAACCCCACCGGTACTTTAATTGCTATGATGTAATTTTACTGGGTACGTTTATTTTGTTTGTTTGTTACGAAAATAAATACTCACCCGAGAACATAAATGTCGGCCGGAGGCGAAGTGTGTAACCAATCTTCAAGATTCAAACTACTGGTAGGCGATTTTCCGGCCACATTCCAGGTGGCTGCAAAGATTCTATTACAAAATTTTTGAAATAAATTACAAACATGTAAAACATTAATAACATCCCAAATAGATTATCTGAATCAACAAACCTGTAATTATTGACATCTGTCACTTGACCAGCATCAAGATTGATCCTACTGCGGTTTCGGCTATTAACATTCTTTTTACTTGATCTTTCTGTGATAAAGTTTTGATTTTTAGCATTTTTTTGATATTGATTTGACTTATAGTTATGTAAATTGAATTGGGTATTGTTAAATTTATGAAATTTAACCTGTTCTTTTGTTTTTCTTGATGTTGAAAGCTTCTCTTTCATTGATATTGTTGACCCATTCTTCATCTCCATCTGCAAAATAAAAGAAAAAAAAAACCATCATGAATTGGATTTCAAGAACCAACTTTTAACAAAATATATGATTAAAGAATGTATTATAAAACCATAAATAGAATTAATTTTACCAAATAATGTAAAAATCATAAATTTTACACAGCTGTTCATTTATAATAAAATCATGATTAAAAGATTTTTGGAACAGAATAATATCTAACATCAATTTATATAAAAAGAGAGTGAACAACAACTACTGAAGACCAAAAAAGGAAGAAGAAAACAAAGAACAGATCTTGAACTGCAAAGAGAAAAAAAGTGGATAAAAGCCATTAAGATTCCAAATAAAATATGAACTGAAATATTCAGTCATTGATACAGAAATAAAGCAAAAACTGCAAGACAATTAGTGTTGTTCCCTATACATAAACACAAAAATGAATAAAAATAAAAACAAAAAAAAATTAAAAATTTAACTGATGAACAAAATCACAAATTACCTCTAGAGCTAAAATCATCAGCATGAAAATCTTCAGCTTTGCTCTTAACACTAAACCATCTCTTGAGTGTTTTAGGCCAAGAAACCTTCAATAATCCAACACCATTAAAGTCAATCATATCTCAATACATTCAAACAATCAAATGTCTCAAAAAAAAACACACACACACACAAACCTTGTTTTTCTTGCATTCATCTCTCATTGTATCAAAACACCAAAAAGATTACTACCCAGAAACTAATTTACAGAAAACTAAGTTTAAATGATGAAAAAAAAGGGGATTAAAGAATAAAGATTGGATTTTTATGGATACCCAGAAGAGTGTTGGATCTCAAGATATAAAGAGGAGAAGAAAGTGGCAGTTTCTTGGCATTTTGGTTTCAAAATTTGCAAACAAAGAGTCAAATCAAAGAGAAACCAAACCCCAGTTGGGTGGTGTTGTTTCTGCAGGAGTCTATTCTTACACCTATTTGTTGTGTACGCAAGAAACAGAAGAAATAAAGAAAGAAAACAAAGTGAAAATTTTCAAGAAAATGTGTAATAAAAAGATGAGTTATTGGGGAAATGGGAAGAGGGTTTTTCTTCTCTGCAAAAAACCTCGTTCTGGGTACATCAAAGCATGAAAGTTAAAAGAGAATAAAGAGGGGGGGGGGGGGGGGGGGGGGTTGGGTTAGGGGTGGGGGTGGGGGGTCCTCTCTCTCTCCTATTTCTTCAACAATCGAGGCTTTGAGTCTTTTCCTCAACTTCATATAAGTTTCTAATGAGAAAGATGAACATTAATGAGAGTGATTATGGCAATATTATGGAATAATTAGTTGGTTACAAAATGTATAGTTACTAATAATTATGGATTGTTTGCATAGTTGTATTTTGTTTCTTTTTTTGTTTATGATTCTCTAAATGGTGATGTATTTATAGTGCGGTTTAATTTGGTTGTTTGGTTTTTAAAAATCTTTACTAAAAGTATTGTGATCGTGAAAACTGGTTATAATAAGCCGTTTTGACCGAACATGTAACATGTTGATGAAATAGTGTGGTGTTATGGTTTTATATGTGTTTTCAGAAACGGAACGATTTTAGTAATAATTCGAAGATTATGGGCTGCAGCGCAGCTTGTTGTCCAGGTAATCTTTATTGTGTAATTGTATATCTTTCAAATCTGTAGGGAATTAATATGAATTTGAAAATTAATAACCATATGGTGTACTTTACATTTAATTTTAGTGTGATGAGTGGTTTTTCAATTTTTGATCAACTTGGTCAAACTTTTGATGAATCTTGGGTTCTACATTGCATAATTAAAAGTGTGTTAATGGTTTTTCAATTTTTATAAAACTTGGTCAAACTTTAGATGAATCTTGGCTTTTACATTGCATTTCAAGATTTGTCTTTTGTTATGGTGGGTGTGTTTACACTTTGCATAGAATATGAATCTAAGGAATATTTGAGCACAAGTAAAGATGGGTCAAATAGATTTTCATTGGGGTTCGAGCAATACATACCTTTATAGGGTTCAATCTGCATGAAAATAACTATAATGTGCTTGTTTTGGGGTTTTGGGAGATTTTGTGGAGTGTTTTTAGGATGTTAGCTTTTGTAGGTTAGGATAATAGTTTGCAATCTCCTCAAAGTCTTCCTTTTGTTTGCAAGCAATCCAACAATGTGTTCTTTACCATAGATCAAGAAACTTGTCATTTTAAAACATAATCAATAAATGGTCCCAACCCCACTTCGGAATTTAGCCTTGTAAAAAAGCGCATCAAGATTCGTAATAAGCTAACACTAAACTAGTGACAACCTGTCCATTTATAATGCGATCTCGTTATGAAATTCAACATTTATAGCCTTAAATCAGACTTACTATATGAACCACACCTTCTTTCATGATCCGAACTATCATCAGGAAAGGTTACCACGACACCAACTTTCTAAGTTGTAACCCATTAATATTTGTAATTGGTTACGGTTATGACACTCTTACCTTCTTCCTTTCAAACCATAGTCCCTCATTGTATGTGTAACTGGTTAAGACATTCAACTTCCTTTAACGTTAAACTCGACTCACAAATCAATGCAACCTCCTAGAGTTTCGCGTCGCGACTTATAAATAGTGCTTTTAATATTGTTAAAATATTAATCTTAGCTTAGCTAGGTTAAGAACAAAGTTAAATCTGGGACTAATCCAAGTGTTAACACATGGTTTTGGGGAAGTTCTAATATTCTAAAATCACATGGTGCATCTGGGAGACTGTGCTTGGTCTTTAACCAAGGGACTTGAATGAAAAGCATATTACATGCAAGTGTTTTAAATAATAATAATATTTTTGAATATAAGGGCTAAACTATATTAAATCAACACTTGTAGCCCTCCAAAACTTTTACAAAAAGGTTTGGAACAAACATAGCGCATGTAGCCCACTACTACCCCTACACCATCCCCTATTAAACCTTCACCCAGCATAACAAAACCAGTTGGTCTCTGTTTAGGTTGTCTAAGACATGTCCCAAATTATAAAAAGTAATACATTTTCATAATAAAATATTATTTACTTCACCTTTAGGAATATATATATAGACACCTTATCTTAGGGTAAAATGAAAATTTATACAAATTGTAAGAACTTAGAGAACTCGATTTTACGTAAGATTTTTTCAAAAGAATTTTTTTTACCAAAAATCCTAAAAAAATCAACTTTTTCAAAAAATAAAAAAAAATAGTTTTTGTTTCATTTACGGCAGCTGTAAATGCTGTAAAAATGATGTCATGCTAATGTCGTTAGCATTTTACAGCTGCTGTAAGGGGCCGAAAATCACCATTTCGATTTTTTTTTATTTTTTACAGCAGTCTTTTCTAATATTTTTAATTTAGGGGTGTGAAAAAACGGTGGCAAAACTAGCACATGAAAACCGAGTTCTCTAAGTTTTCACAACTCGAAAGGGTTTTCTCTTGATCTTTATATATATATATATATATATATATATATATAGGTGAGGTTCAGCTACAAAGTTCATTTTTCCTACAAAGTGTACAAAGTTATAAAACACCACAATTTTAGCTATAAAACACACTCAAAACCCACAAATAACAGAGTGAAGATCACTAAAACATAATATTCAAACCCCAACAATCCATAAAAACTTCAAACACACTATCCTAGGACTATGAATATAAAACACAACAGGATAATTAACATAAAACACAATAATGTTAGTCATTCGATAATCAAAACCTTATAATCCAAAATATAACACAAAACCCACAAATATGACGTTTTAGTAATCTTCACTTTGTTATTTGGAGGGTTTTGAGAATGTTTTATGATTGATATTATAGTGTTTTATGATTTTTTATACTTTATAGAAAAAATGGACTTTATAGCCAACACCAGGATATTTGAATTCAAAGGTGTGTAAATATGGTACATTTTGATTATTAAAATAATAAGTTTTAAAAGTGTTATATTTTTACATGTTCGAAATATTCCAATTCCTGAATGAAGATAATAGTGCACCAAATATTATTTTGTAGGAAAATGCAATACTATCTAAATATTACTAACTTTATTAGTTTCGTCCAAGTTAATTATCTGATATTTAATTATCATTTATCATGTAAATCGGTTGAAAATAATGTCCCAAACCTCTCTTAATGCATAGCTTAACTAAAATTATTTTTAGTCATCAAAGGGACATCTTATGGTATACTCACAACTAAAACATTAGAAGTTTAAATCGTGAAGGATGCATGTATCAGTTTATTTATTCTAAAAATTTTGAAATTGTTTTTAGACTTTTCATGAAAAATGAATAATGAATAGTTATAAACCAAAATCAAAACTATGATTACTAGTGAACAAAAAAATTGAAATATTACGAGATGTTTTTATATTACCCATGGTATAACGAAGTTTGCATTTTGGGACAAAAGACTTATTATTTCTGTTAATTAGTTTGTTATAAGTAAAAATAATAATAGAACTTCATAAATGTTTCATTTAAGTTAAGTCACTTATGTTGCTCAAGTATTACATGGTTTGTTAAATATGGTGATTCAAATAAAATATAAAAGAAACTTTGCTACTATTTAATAATTATTATATACGTATTTATTTAACTTGAAAAGAAACAATAGTTAGTAACGAAGATGTATAACTGTTTAAAAGTAATTAGATTATACATCTACTAAACGTTTCATAATAATGAAACAATATAGAACTTTTAAATTGATTAAATGACAGATTACACGTTAACTTATACACCATCACATTTTCCTAACATCAGTGACGCACACAAAAATTATTTTATGGGATGCAATTGTATTTTTTTCCTAAAAAATACACTAATTTTTTTCTGAAATGATTTGCCCATCCGCCCACCAAAATATTTAGATCCGTCCCAACCTGACATAGATTACACGTTAACTTATATACACCATCACATTTTCCTTTGTTATTTTGATATATTTTTTTTGCATTGTTTGTGATATGATTTGACCATAACACTAAAAGTCTCACAAGCTAAAAGTTAGATTTGACAGATATAAATGATGAATATAATAGCTGCATATTTGTATAAGAGTCTTATTGACTTTATATAATACTAGCGACGGATTTAGAAAATTATTACAGGGGTAACGTTTCAAAAAAAAAGTAATAAAATCGAAGAAACATTAATTTTTTTTTAAATTTACACTAATGTCGAAGCGTTAAGAGACAATGAAGATTACCCCTTGTTACAAGATAGATCTGACCCTGTAGACTTCAATAATTATAGGCTCTTAGAATGAAGAATTAAAAAATGATGCACCCAAATAAAACCTCGAAACCTAAATATTAATCTTTATTTAAGGTAACCCAAAAACTAAAGCTTTTAATTGCTGACGGATAGCTTTCAAAACTTCTAAAAGATTTCAAAAAAAACAAAAAAAAACTAGTGTTAAATTAGTCGAACTAGCTTTTGTTTGTAGCTACGTTTACCATAAGTTTTGCATCACGTTTTGATTTTGTTACATTTTGATTTTGTAGTCATTTTTATATCATGATATTGGCACATTTATCCGTCATAGTATAAATCTAATGTAGACGACATTTGGTTAAACAACAAATAGGGTGGATTTAACGATTTAGAGTAGGGATGAGCGTATGGTATCCGGTACCGAATTTACCGAACCGCGTACATTTTCGGTACCGTCTTTTGATATTTTCGGTACCAGTATTTACTGGGTTTTACCCTTAACTATCGGTGTCGGTACCGAATCATACCGTACCGGAATATTACCGATATCCACTTTTAAAGATTTTCAATACCAGTTCTTTCGGTACCGATAGATTCCTAATTAAGAGAACAAAATTTACGCTAGAAAAATACAAGAATATGGGGTCAAAAAGAGATTTTCTTGAACAGTGTGAAATAAACACAGAAAAATAGGAGAGAATCTCAATTACATAGACATGAAATGCCACCAAGTCACTTTCATCTTGTGTTGGCTTAACTATTCTTTTATAACTAAAATATGAAAGTTATATTGTAATTTTGAAAATATAATTTAATTAGTTAAATGTATCGTTATTAAGATTATTTTTAAAAGAGTACACTACGATTTGTCTTCTTGTGGTTTGGTCCATTTTACAGAATAACACTTTTCAGTCTTCCCCATCCCTCAATCGGTCCACTGAGCTCTTTGAAGTCACCTCTAATCGAACGATAGAACGGAAGCAATGTCTCAGTTTCGTCATCGTCTACTACAAAACGGAGCTCATGTAATGATAGGTCGGAGAAGATTTGCTTAGTGTGTCGTGCAGTTACATGCTATAAAACGTCGAAGAATGAAGCTAATCCTGGCCGGAGATACCTCTGTTGTGTAAATGTTGCTAATTTCGCTTGTAAATATATTGATTTATGTTTAGTTAATTGCAGTAGTGTTGGTTGTGGATCATGTTGAACTGCATGTGGTTTACTTGAATTGTAGCACTATGATCGGTGTGTTAATGTGTGTGATGGGGCACTATGATCAGCGTGCGATTTGCTTGGATTCTAGCAGTGTTAATATGTGTGATCAGCATGCGTCATTATCATGTGTTTGATCAGATCGTGTGTTCAACAGAAGGGCAAATATGGTTTCCTAAGGTGGGCCGATACTCCCATTTATGACAGATGTGAAAGTCTAGTTCTCGCTTTGTTATAGACTATCAACAAGTTATACGACATGCTCAAAACAAAGCTAGGCAGGTCACAATGTGGAAGATCGTTTTAGTGCTTAGATGGTTGTTGTTTTTATGTATGTTATTATCGTTTGAAACGTACTGTAACCAAAGCTATGCAAGTGACAATGTGGAGATCTGGTTTAGTAGTTAGTTTATCGTTGTTGGTTATCGTTTGAAACATACTGTAACCAACATTGTAATGGATTTGATCTATGTTTATGTTAATTATGTTGGTTTCAGTTTGTCTAATATGTTGCTTATGTTGATTAATATGTTGATCATGCTGATAGTGTTGTTGTAACCATGAGGTTGAAAAAGAAGTAAACTTGGAAGACAAAGAAGTGGTTGAAGATAATTTTGTTGCTCGGCTATAAATAAAAACATCAAAGATTTTTAGAAAAGGTTTGAATTTTGACTAATATCAATGAACATGTAAATTTGAACGTACTATGTATGCAGTATGGGTCGAAACACTCATCGAAGCCATGGATTTTCCAATTTCCACCAACCATTACACGAATTGAAGATGGAATCGATTTTTGGTTTGTATTATGTTCTTATACATAACGACTCTAAGTGTAAACGAATTGATTTGGGGAATAACATGGGGTTGCATTTGTGAATCGAAGATAAGAAATGACGTTCAAGAGGAAAGGTATGCAAATTGACGATTTTACCCCTCAGTTGGACGGTCAAACAAACGTTTGACTGGCGGCTGGGGCAGAGTGTGATGAAACGTTGGGCACGGGGAGCCACAAGGCAAAATCCGGAAAATAGAGTGTCATTCTACAAAAGAGACCAAACCACAGGGGGCAAATTGTAATTTATTCTTTTTATAAAGATTTTGAGTTTATTCTATGTTTGAAGACAAATATCATATTAATTTTATACATCTAACTTAAAGTAAACTTCCATTCATTTCTTTATAAAAATGACATCTTGATCTTATTTGTTATTTTAAAAATACCACAATGCAATTTGCATTCTTGTGCTTTCTGAACGAAGTCAACTTTAGTCCCCATAGGAAGTTTTTCGATGCCTAAGTCCATATTGTTTGAAATTCGTTACACTTTGAGGCCTTCTGTTAGTTTGACTGTTTGAAAATTAGTGAAAAGACCATTTTGCCCCTTATTATTATTATTATTATTATTATTATTATTATTATTATTATTATTATTATTATTATTATTATTATTATTATTATTATTATTATTATGAGTTCATCTTCAAATAGTCAAAATTCACTATGACAATCAGATTCATCTCCCAAAATTCAAAATTCACTAAGAACATTAGACTCATCACATTAAAACTTTATTGTTTCTTTGTGCATGTTGTCAAATAACCACAAAACCCTAAATTTCTTACAGCCTCACCTATTAACAATTCTTCTTCACGGAAAACCCTAGAAAACTATATCACAACCGTCTACCAGCAAAAAATGTAAAGTTGCTTTTCTTTAACTCGCCATAACAACAAACGTAAACTTGTGTTTCTTCTAACTCGTCATGACCGGCGAGTTCTACACCAACAACGTTAACAACGAATCGTAGTCGCAACAGCAGCAACGCTTCAATTTTGTTTTCATTTCATTTTGTCGTTTTATCTAATTACATTTTGTTATAAATAAAAATTCTTGCATTAGATATATATATATAATTTATAAACTATGATAAATAATCATTTATAAATGGTATAACTAATTAATTTTAAATATTAAACAATTTTAAAGCTTACTCTATAAGTTTAAATATTTGAAAAGTTATAAAAGAATTAAAGTTTTATAAAATTTAAAAATATGGAGGACTAAAACTGCCTTTTTATAAAATTAAAAACAAAAAGTTTAAATCTGTTTTTAAATGACTTAAAACCTCATGCACTAATGTTGTAAAGGTCCCAAACTTTTAAAAACAACACCACCACATCCTTGTGGCGGATCTAGAAAACTTTCATAGGGGCAACGTATTAAAAGAAATGGGTAACGAAATCGAAAGAACGTCAAATTTTTTCAAAATTTACGCTACCGCCTGAGCGCCAAGGGGTAACAGAGGCTACGCCTAATTATGAGGTACATCCACCCCTGCCACCTCCTTCGCTTTTCTTGCGATAACATCTATCTCCACCTAATCCTAATCTAATTCTAATGCCTTATACCACAATTCGCTATATCACCCTTATCCCTTAACCCAACACCCCACCTTCTCAAATTTGATTCTCATATATATCTGTTTATCTCTATACTAGGTTATGTCCCCGTGTGTTACATAGTTTGTACCATAAAAAATTATAAAAGTAATAGTATAAATAAACAAAATATAAATAAATTACATTAACTAAAAGTTAATATTTGATGTACTAATGTTGTTTTGCAAAGAAAACTTGTTAAATTATCACAGTCAATAGCAGCCAAGATGAAACAAAAAATAACAATAGCAAGTCTAGATGTAGCCATGGCTACGGTTGAGTTTGACATTATGCTATGAAAATAATTACGTGAAATGGAATAATCAAACTCAATTAACTAAAATAAGAAACATTAAGAGTTTTATTAGAAATCTAGGGGTATTGGAAGTCAGAAAAAGTAGGAGAATTTTATTAATTGGTAGGGCAATTAAGTTATATTAATTCATGTATTAGATTTTTTTAAATAAAGATCAAAAATAAAATTTTTATTAGAAATCTAGGCACAATTAAAGTAAATTTTGGGCTTCAATTAGTAGCTCAGGGGCAATGGAAAGATTTAAAAAAACATAACTAAAATTAAACATTTTTATTTAACTAAGATAGATTTAAAATTTGAAAGAGGTGATGAGAGATTAAATAGGAGTGATTTAAGGAGCACAACTAATTTGTCAATTTTTTTGGATAACATATTTAAGCGAAAAATATATATTGTAATGCTCTCAATAAATGATATGTGTCCCTTAAACGGTTCTTTTATTATATTATATATACGGGATTAAATACGAGACTTGAGACCCTATTCCAACTCACCACAACTCAAAATCACTCTCAATTCTCTCTCTATTCTATTATGCCACTCACCGGAATCCTTAGACTCCGGTTACACTATGATAATCATCTATCGAAGCTCCTTAGGTATGCTTACCATATGCGTTTTGTTCGTATTGTTTTGCTAATCAAAAGCCCTCTGCTAATTTTGATTAACAGAGGGCATAATTCGTTCAATTTGAAAATCAGGGATCTAGGGTTTACATAATGAAATTGGGGATTTGGTTGAACTGAACATTGGTATATAAATAATTTAATCTATTGGACTACTAGCGATGAATGGTAGCCCAATTGGTTATTGTTTGTGCGTGAAGGTGTTGGACCATACAAATGCGGGTTCGGGCCTCGGGAGATCGTCAATATTGTACCGAGGGCGTCTTTAGAGTATACCAAATCAGTATAGCTATCCTTCTTCTGACACAGCAATGCACTTTCGATCAGTATTGGAAAAAGGTGCTAAATCATTTCTTTCTTCCTTTACTTGTTGTTTGTCGATGTAAAATAATATCCCATTCAATAGAAAATTATTGAAGTGAAAAAAATCAATTTCTCGCCATTATGCATTTAGCAGTCTCCTTTTTTCCGTTTTAGTTAAAAAAATAATAAATTCTAATGTCAATTTATGTTAAAATTACATTTAAATAATTTAAAAAAAATGTTTTATTCATAAAAACTGAACTGAAGTTACTGTTTTATAATTTTTATAAATTCTGATTTATTTTATATAAATTAAAATTATTTTTTTAAACTATTATATTATTTATAAACTTAAAGTTTATAGACAATAGACTTTAAGATATGTTTTATTTTAGAGTGAATTACAAAATTTATCCTTTATGTTTATATCAAATTTCAGTCGTTGTCTTTTGCCTTTAAAACTTATTAAATTTGTACTATATGATTCAAAATGTAGCTCGTTGTGTCCTTTCATCCTAACCTAGTTAAAAACAATTTTGTTAAGTCAGATCACAAAAAAGGAGTGTAGTCTTTTTATCTATTTATTTAAAAAAATTATAATATATACAACAAAAATAAATCTTAATATATTTTACCAATTTATAAGTTTCTCTTCAATTTTTGGTAATCAAAATCATCATCATCAACAGCAGCTTCAAATTTAGAAGTTGGGCTTTCTGAAGATGGGGTAATAAGGCTACTCGGTGTGGGTGATGGGCCTCCCTTTCGGACGACCCGCTACGTCAGCATCCACGTCAGAGGCCTTGGAGAACGCCCCTCCAAGGATGGAAGCAAGGAAATGGGTGACGACCCGACCCCACCTAGTTAATTTATTTTTCTTTTTTTTAATTCACCTCCCACGCCACCACCACCACCTTTTTCTGTCAAGTTCATACACCACCGCACACCACACCTCTTCTCCCTACAAAAACCGCCACACTTCTCTCTCCACCTACCAAACACCATCACCACCACCTCTTCAGTTTCGGCAGCCACCACCACGACCTTTTTCTGTCAAGCTCATCATACCACCACCTCTTCTCCCCTACAAAACAGCCACCTACTCCGGCAGCCACCACCACCACTACTCGGCAGTTTAACTTAAAGAAGAAGACAAAGAAGAAGAACAACAACGGCGGTTTGTCCTCTAGCGCCCCGTCCTCAAAACGGCTTGCACTCGCCGTTCACGATGACGCCGGACCACCCGGCCGGTGTTAGGGGCGTCGCCAGGCCAGGCCAGGCCATGGACGACCCCCAACACGAGTGGCCTAAGGGGTTTTGAATCATCAAGATTTGAGTCACGATTTACCAAATGGGTCAAGCTAGCGTGCATCAGTAACAACATACTTCAAAGGATGATGATTCTAGGTTCAGAGGGCCAAAGAAGTTTTAGAAGAGTTATTCACATTATGATCGTGATGGTCAGATTGCTCCATGATGGTGTCGCTGATCGCCGTATAAATCTCCGCCATACCACCTCGGCTTGTTCTCCGGCGTGAGGAACGCTTATAGATCTTTAACAAAAATAAATTAAATAATGAGTTAGCTAAAGGAATAACGTGCACATTTGAACATACAAAACTATCATTTTAAGGCTAAAACACCGTCTGAAGTTTGATATAAAGATAAAGGATAAAACTGGTAATTCACTCTTTATTTTATAAACAAATAATAAACCAGAAAAAAATTAATTTATAAAAGTTTACTTTTTTTAACTATTTTTTAATAAGTTTTACAATTATCATTTTTGCTTTATCTTTATAAATTTCTATATGTTTTACATTTATAATACCTATATAAACTTAAAAATCTAAATTTAGTTTATGAAACCCTGTAGCCCAAATATCCCTGTAGCTCAAAATCCCAACAAAAGGCTGTATGTGGAAACCCTACCTTTGTGCAACCAATGTAAGCTACACCATACAACCAATGTGTTGTACCACCTATGCATCAATTGTTGTGCTTGTTGTACTCGGATCGCCATCAAACTTTACATGGTTGTTCATAGGCATTGTTAGCGTGGTCTTGGATCATCCAGACCAAATCCAGTTGCTGCCAATGCCCAACCTATTACTCTTGCTCGAACTTTTCACCCTGTTGGTACATGCTACGAATGTGGTGACCCAAACCACTATCGCAATCGGTGCCCAAGGCTCGCAAATGGGAGTCAAGCTCGGGGACGTGCCTTCAACATCAACGCTAATGAAGCCCGAGCCAACAATGATGTGGTGAACGATACGTTTCTCATCAATAATGTCACACCCCAATCGATGGCGGAAACATCAGGGCGGGGCGACATATATTGCAAGAGACTTCATGACACTAAATGTGACAAGTATTTAATAAACGATATTTCATTTTATTGCTAATCATCAAGTACATTGTTCGAAACAAAGTTACAACAGATTTGAAACAAAACAAAATACAAGTGCTAAATTCACAGGTACGTTTCTAGTCATCCTACTAGATTTCGTTCGTCATCATCAATTTCCTACGATGCTTATTAAAGTATTGGCGAGCATACAAGTTTGATTACTAGCATATGTATAAAGTTTAAACGAATCCACATGGCATAATCGTTAACTTAAAACTAACATACAATACTAGCATGCAACTATACATGTCAACCCAAACATTCCCACTAGCGTAATCTAATCATAACAATAAATAGATCGTTTTGTTTACTTAACATGACCTCAAGAATACAGGCGATGCGTTAATCCTATAGCGCTATACATGTTAAGGGAGCCTTGTACGAAGTTAATGACAAGTATAAAGCAGAAGAATGGTCTAGCATATATGAATTCAAGTATAACGCATCAAGCATGTATATTGGATTATTTGTTTGTGTTTTAAGCATAAAGTATGTGATTCTGTGAGTTTTGTTAGCATGTACGTATTGCACCCAAAAGTGTAAAAGTAAAAATGGAGTCATGTATACTCACGGTTTTTCAAAGCGTTCCTAGCAGCCGAGGGTTCGACAAGCGTTTAGAGTTTGGAACACCGAAGTTACCCTATATGGGGAAACGAAGGTGTGTGAGTATTCGGGTTTGTGGAGAGTTCGGATTCGTAATTCTAAGTATAAAAAAGAATGTATACGAAAAATAATTATCTAGTCTTAAACACTTGTTTTTGACACTATTATTTTCATGTGATTTCATGGGTCGAAACTTGCCCATTAGAATCGTAACGAGAGGTTTAAAACATAAATAATATAACCTACCTTCATGACGTGTAACCATAATCAGGTCAACATCAAGAATTCGTTTATGTTTATACTTATATATTATGTAGTATATTTTATATAATAAGGCTAGCATGAATATCATAGAAGTCAAGCATGGAGGTAGGGTGATAAACATCCATTGAACCTTGATATGTAAAAAAATATACATATTAGCCCCCATTTTATATATTTTTTGTTACAAATTCAAATTTATTTGAATATTGTAGTTTTGGAAAGCTTGTTGGTGATTCACTGCGAAAAACTCGAGAAAAAAATGAAGCTTGTGGAAATTTTGCCCCAGACACACCTGTGTTGGATATCTGGGTAAAAGGGCACACAGTGTGTTAGCCTTGGCCATACACCCTGATCTCAACAGCAAGCAACAATGGTTCACACTACAGTGTCACTTAACAACACAGCTGTGTGCGGTGCCAAATCTCATATAACCTAATTTTTAGCTCCCATCTCTTTAGTCCAACTTGGGGGGGGGGGGGCGAACTCAGTTCTTCCAAGTCCCAAAAGTCGGTTCCAAATATCTCTTGAAGAATTTGAACCCAAGATTGAACATTAAGCACTCCAAGGGAAGATCAAACACCACACAACCCACTTTAACTTATTTTGGTTTGACAAACTCTAGATCTACCATGTTTTCTTCCATGTTTATGAGTATGGTTGTGGTTTTTGTTAGCCTTGTGGGCTAGACATTTGTAGTTGCTTAAATCATCTTGAAGCTTTTGTTAACATGATGATTTGGAATTATTTGTGATGACATGTTTATGTTAATCTTCATGATAATGTTATTGGATTTTATATGCATGCTTAAAGTTGGATTTCATGAATGTTTGATTGTTATTAACTCATGACATGTTTGAAAACCCATGTGTAGATTATGATTGTTTAATCTTGCTACTAGTTAGTTTGATTCAAGGCATGAGACCGGGAATGGTAATTGTTAACATGAAATGGATGAAGATTTGAGCATATGTATGTAATCTTGCACTTGGATTTGAAAATATCATAATAGTGTTAATGTGAATTCTAGAGTATGTTAGTGGTGAAAGATTGATGATTTAGGCCAAAAGTGTTATGCTCATGGTTCATATCAAGAACAACAGTAGGATAACATTTGTGTAAAACGGGTTTCGAAAACCCGCACCATTTCCATTAATCAAGTGTATATTTATGTCGTTTATTTCTAGCATTTTTTTATTGTTTAAAATATTAGAATCTTATATATATATAGTTAATAAATAACAAATCATTTAAAATAATCTTAATGAAATAATAAAATAAATAATCAATTAAATATTTATGATTAATAATAGCACATGATTTAAAATAGAATAATAAAGTAAAAAGGGGGTAAACCGGAGTCGAATCCGGGTCTCCCGGGTAAAACACACATACTCAACACCACTACGCTACATATACATGATGTGATAAATCCCGGATATCAATATATTTATTCAAGCTTGTCGAGAAACCTGCAACAAACACCGGAGATTTCGCCAATCTCCAACACGGTTTCTCTTGAATTGGCGACAACTGTTTCAGCGTTTATTTTTTGGTAAACTCCAATCAATTCACGCTGTCAATGATTTCCGAGATCATAGTCCTGCAAAAAAATCGAAATCATAGCATAGCAATTCACCTATAAATACCACCCCCTGTTAATCATTTCAAACTCGCTCCTTTCTTCGAACCACTCTGCTCTCTTAAACCTCTTCGACGCCGGAACTTAGCCAGTCGCTGGAAACCGCAACTTATCGCCGGAATTCACTCGCCGGAGAACCCACTGTCGACCGGTAACAGTTCCTTACCTTCTAATTCAGTCGTATGTTATCTCATTCATTTCGGTAACCGCAAAAGTATAGTAATCAAGCTTAAATAAAGTTTTGAAATCAAGAACATGTTCTGGCTAAATTTTTAAACGAAGAAGATGAAGTGTATAGTGGGTATTTATATAATATAATCGAATCATAACCGGGTCAAGCACCCAGCCCAACTGGTTGGGCCGGGTGCAAACCAACTTCAGGTCGCCGGTTCGAGACCCAACCCCACACCAGTCTGATCATTTGAAAAACCTTTTTTTTAAGAAATTAATTATTCTGAATTAACTTAGCTTTTCTATAAGAACAATTAAAACCCAGATTATAACGGGTTAGACACCCAGCCCAGTTGGTTGGGCTGGGTGCAAACCACATTCAGGGTCACGGGTTCGAGACCCTTAGTGCGCGCCGGTTCAATGTTGTTAAATCTTTTTAATTTAAATTAATTTCTGAAATAGTCTAAAGAGTGTACTAATATAATTAAAATCAGGATTCTTTCGGGTTAGACACGTAGCTCAGTTGGAAGAGCTGCGTGCACGCAACCGAGAGATCACGAGCTCGAATCCGGATACACACTGCCAATTCCCTCGATCAAACCGGTCTGACACCACTTGTCAGACTGACAAGTTTTTTGAAATATTATTTTAATTCTTATTTTTATTTTATTTTAAGGATTTATATTGAAAATCAATTAAAAATGTTTAAAAATATAATTTCAAAGGTTTTAATATATCAATAAAAAAGTCACAAAAATAACTTAAAAATCTAAACAAAGGTTTTTAACCAAAATATCAATTTATTTGTTTATCGACATATCGCGTTATTATTTTAGGTTATTACTCTTTCGTCGGTTAAATTCTCAAGTCGTGCGCTCTCATCATCAACCAAGAATACGCACCCACTGTGAGTGAATCTCTACGAATCCCCCTTTTAAATCATGTTTTGGGGTGTATCATATGTCGTATTTTTTATTTATTTAAACACTTGTGCTAACATCATCTCGTGATCAAATGTGTATAGTTGTTGTGTGATTATGTGTGATGACATTTTACCATTTCAATGCAATCATTTCATTAGGCCCATCAGTTCCTCGTGGGATACGGGTTGAGCATCAGGTGCCTCATTAGATCGGCTCCGTTTGATTGAGCCTTGATCTCAAAGTACTTCATTCATCATGTCATGTGTTCATTTGTGGATATAACATGGTTTGTGATTGGTTATACGTATACATCTGCTCACATATGATTTATGCACAATTTTTATTTTAACAACAAATATAACTCAACTGTTTAAATGTTTTACTAAGGTTCAATCGCCAACTTTTGTTGACCCAAATCTTTTGTTTTACGCATGATACAGGTGAACAAGCTGAAGAAAGAAACACATATGAATGGCCTTAGAAGATTAAACAAAGTTATTGCGTATTGAACAATGTTTTGTTTGTTTGTGCTTTTATGAATTCTTGTGTTTGAATATTTGAAGTTTTAATTCAAATTTAATAAATATGAAATTTATTAGTAAATATCATGAGCTTTGGTGATAACCCAATCATGCCCCGACTTTTATATTCCGCTGCGGGTCGGGGTGTGACAGATTGGTATCAGAGCTTGTGACTATAGGGATATATGATAGGTTGTTAGACCCTTAGAGCCTATACTATAGTTGATTAGATTTTAATTGTTTATGTGTTACATGCAAAATTCGTGATGTTTATATGTTTCATGTTTATTTTCACACACAAATATATGCAAGCACTTTCACAAGTACATGTTAATATGTGATGCTCATATAGTTCATATCTCAATAACATATTATGCCTATGTAAGCACACATCTCGTGATTTCACAATTTCCATGATTTCCTTTCAAAGATTTTGCAATGTTTTCATACTTTTCGAATCACATCAAAGTGAGTTTTTCACGACGGGCATGTAGTAATTGGAAGGGTACGAGTACCGGTAGTCGGAAAGTCCTGTCTAGGCTTGGCATTCGTATAAATCCAAAATAAAGGACCAGTTTTCCTACCTGGGGAATAACGATGAGAGTACGAAGGACCTATTAGGCCAAAGCATGCTACACCAAACGTCGTGTGAACTAACATCACTTTGAGTTGTCATTGTCTCTACACCTGGACACTCTCCGACCTTACATCTCGCAATCATGTTTTACGATTTTCATTCGGGTGATGCGAGTGTTATCAAGCCGACACCGATGTGAACCCTACCAAGCCCAATAGTCATGGGGGCCCACATGACTATACAGGCTATGGTATGGGAGACATTTGGAGGCCCACATGAGCAAGCCCAAGACATCCTATGGATGTAGTTAAGTTATTTTCTTCAGTTATTTGTAAATGTTGTTTTTCATTCCTTTTACGACACATGACACCTAGAAAACTATCAAACTCACAATCTCCCTACATATATTCCTGTAGATGTCTGCTAGACACTTACGAGGTGGTAGAAGGTCAGGAAGGTCTAGCAAACGCACAGCCACACAAATTGCTCAACAAATGGTTGCGGTACTTCCTGACATTGTTTTGCAAGTTCAACAAGCTCTCGCCGCCAATCCCATCAACCCTACGAATCAAGAAGGCCAAAACGCCGCCAACCCTCCTCCCAAACCTACTAAATGCACCTACAAGCATTTCAAGTTCTGCGATCCCCCAAAATATGAAGGGACTGAAGGTGTCACCGCTCTCCTCCATTGGTTTGAGGAGATGGAAAACACTTTTCTCAATTGCAACTGTCCTGAGGATCGCAAGGTGCGTTACGCTACTGGACGTTTGTTTGGGGTATCACTTACCTGGTGGAACACAGAAAAGGGTAAGCGAGCTGTTGAAGATGTCATGGCCTTTGTCACACCCCGGATTTCCAACCCCGAAATCCAAACACCGGTGGGCCCGGGTGGGGAGTATTGTGACAACAGTTGATAACATCATAGTCAATTAAACACGGCACAGCGGAAGTCTTGGAGTAAAATTACTATTACAAACCGAATGTTCGAAAATACAAAATAATATACAAGCTTGTAATAGAAGATCCACAGGCGGATCATAAAATGTACATAGAAAGAATACAAAACAGACTTTGGGAAGATTTAGGATTTGCAAGATCCTCTATCACTACCGAGCACTTCCGGCCTATTTTCGTATTGTACCTGCAGATTAGTCTTTTGAAAATACGTCAGCTTTCGCTGGTAAATACACCCAACTGACTCCTTTTGAAAACATTTCGAAAATGTTTTAAGTGCGTATCAGCACAAAAATTCTTTTTATAACTTGGGTTAATTGACCGTCTAACCTTGTTAACAGATTTACATGTTTGTCATACATACGGGTCTCAACACGAAAACCGAGACACAATTAACGTACACCCCACTTTGGACTCACGAAGGAGTCAATTCCTCCCAACCTTGTGGGATGCATAATTGAGCGTCTATCGGGTGTATGCCTACACTCGCGCTAAGGTCGTGGCCATTTCGATTGTACTGAGCCGAGGATATCCAGGACACGGTAGTTAACCCCCGATGTTTAATTTATCAAAAAAACTGATTAAAACAGAATATGCGGATCTCTATTCCGAACCGCCGTTCGATTAATCCCATTTCCGACCAAGCGGTAATAATTTACCGTAACCCAAGCCCGTATAAGGGAAATAAGTCGAGAGTATATACCTGAGTTAGTCTTCTTTAATTTTTAATAACTCAGCCGTACACAAAAAGGACTAAGTGTAGATAGCATTTACCGGCAAGTCTCTAGTCTGGATTATGGCATAAACTAACCAATTAAATACTAACGGTCTTACTTAAGTCCTAGACTTAAACCGACTAGCGTACTTGATCAAAACGTATGACGCTAGATTAAACGATGATTGGATAGAATGTAGTTTAATCCCAACAAGTAGCTTGACTTGTTTAATATGGGTAAACTATTAACATTCTGGATTTTGAGACTTAAATGACAAGGTTAAACCCGTTTCGGTTAATTTCCGTAAAATAGTTACACATACGTAACCGTGTGCATATTAGCGATATCGGGTAACCGGATAAGTCATGGACAAGTTCTATATGCCATTATACTTTAAAAAAGTTAAGATATCAGTAGGATATCAACTTGTATGCCCGTTAAGGTTTTAAAACGAAATTATGCCTCATAAGGGCGTTTTGGTAATTTCACATCATATAAAAGAAACTTGAATATAATTTAATATTATGGTTATAGTATTCTGGAAAAATAATTTATTTATGATATAATATCCGTAGTATATCAATTATATGTGTATTTTACCTTTTATGACCAAACTATGCACCGAAGGGGCATTTTGGTCATTTTACACATAGTTTATAAATTATTTGGGATTCTGAGTTTATAACATGTACCTACTGTAAATATGTTTAAAATAAGTTTAAAATCAGTAGGTAACAAGTCTTGGTCCTTAATATGGTTTAAAACCATACTATTCGCCGAAATGACGCTTATGTCGTAATATGACGTCTTTAAGTGATGTTTATGAAAACTGATGTTATAGTCAGTTAAAAATGTTTAAAATATGTTATTTAGTATAAAATATCAGTAGGTAAATGATTTACCTTGAAAATATTTTATTAAAACTATTGTATAAGCCACAAGGGCTAAAACCGTCATTTATCGATATAGTTTAAGGACTAGCTTAAAAACTCAGTTTATAACTTGTTCTAATATCCCAAATAATCCTAATTATAATATTAAATCAGTAAGAAACTCATTTTCAAGTTTATTATCATTAAAACCTTGATTTATGCAAAAAGCGCATTTTGGTCAAAATGGCGTAATTATGGAACTTGCGCATAAACTTGGATTTTGATTATGATCATGTAATATAACCTCAGAGGATTATGCTACATTATATTGTGATCATAATGAAACTTTAGATCAGAATCTAACTAATCTAAATCGGGTCAGAATCGAAAGTCAAAGTAGAAGTCAAACTTTGCGACTTTCGATTGCGAACCGACCCTAGAACTGAAATTGACGAGCCGAACATGTTCTTACATGTTCTAATAATTATTACCAACTTGTTTAAGTGTCAAAACAGGTTTCATAACATGTATAAGATCAATTTATAATTTTTTCAAAAAATGACCTGTTTGACTTTTTAATATCATAACTTTGACCCGTCAATTGGTCTAGCAAACGTGATCTTCAGGAGGTGCCCTTTATAGGGATTAACACCTACCTTATTATGATCACTTAGCCATGTTCATTTCGAACAATGGCTGGACCATAATGGTCTTAACCGAAAGTCAAAGCGTTTTACGAAAACGCTTGACTTTTGGCTATAAAAGCCTATAAACGAAAATGCAAGAGCAAGGAACACTTACAAGAGGTTCCTACAATGCAAGAGATCTAAGTTGGATGCTCCTTTCAGCTAGGAACTTCCAGAGGAGGGAGAAGAGTGATTTAATGAGAAAGGTGCAAGTTGGAATGAGAACTTATGCACCTATTTATAGTTGGAGAGCTCAAAGGAGGTGAAGCCAGGTTTTTAGGGGAGTAAGAAGAAGCTTACAAGTGTCCCAAAACGTGGCATAGCAGTTTAGAGAAGCCATGGTTTCATTTCAATGGTTTTGGAGCTTTGCTTGGTCTCCAAACAAATTTTCTGCGTCAACCTGTTCTCGTGGGGCGCGAAAGGCCCAGGCCAGGTCTCTCGCGGCCCGCGACCGCCCCATGGCCAGATTCAAAATTTGACACTTTTAACCCCTTAACTTTAAAAAGCTTATAAAAGCCTTCTAAAACACCTTTTGGCACTTTTAGCCCTCTGTAGCCAGTACTTGGTATATCCGGGATTACGCCCGGACATTGTTGAGCTCTCGGTTCGTTAAAAGGTCACTCAGAGGTAAGAATTTATATGTTGACACTTTTAATCCCTCCATTATCCAATTTTCACACATTTACAAAAATTGAACCCTCTTGTCCAACAAATGGCACGTATGAGAGTTAGGACTTCACAAAGGATCACTCAGAGGCTTATTATAAGCATGTTGATTCCGATGTCACTTAGAGGCTGTTATTTATGGATGTTGACATCGAACCGTCACTCAGAGGCTCAGATTGAGCTTGTTGACGCCCTCAGTCCTTATTGGTCTTTAACAGACTTTATTTAAAATACAACACGTGTTACTATATTATTGGACACGATTTTACAGGGTGTTACATCCTCACCCCCTTAAAAGAAATCTCGACCTCGAGATTTTATTCAAAAAGATGGGGGTACTTTGTCGCATGGCGGACTCAACCTCCCATGTATACTTAGGACCTCTAAAAGCGTCCCACTTAACCTTTACTATAGGTATCATTTTTCTTCGGAGCTTCTTAACGTGTCGATCCTCAATCGAAATTGGTTTCTCAATGAACCTCAGGTTTTCATCAATTTGCACCTCATTGTGCGACATTGCTAGTGACTCATCGGCTAGACATTTCTTAAGATTAGATATGTGGAATACATCATGGATTCCACTAAGCTCCTCTGGCAATCTGAGCTTATAAGCCACAGTGCCGACACATTTGACTATCTCGAATGGTCCAATATATATTGGGCTCAACTTCCCTTCTTTCCAAAACGCATCACATCTTTCCAGGATGATACCTTTAACATGACCTTGTCCCCTGTTTGGAACTTAAGAGGTTTACGCCTCTTGTCAGCATATCTTTTCTACCTATCCCTGGCAGCTTTGAGACGATCACGGATTTGCACAATCTTTTCTGTGGTCTCCAGGACAATCTCAGGTCCTGATAGTTGGGCCTCCCCAACTTCTGCCCAACATACGGGCGTTCTACATTTTCTCCCATACAAGGCCTCAAAAGGAGCAGCCTTGATGCTAGTATGATAACTGTTGTTGTAGGAGAATTCTATTAGGTGTAATTGGTCATCCCAACTTCCGCCTAAATCAATCACACATGCCCTAAGCATGTCTTCTCGAGTATGTATAGTACGTTCACTTTGACCATCAGTCTGCGGATGGTAAGTCGTACTAAAGTTTAATCGTGTGCCTAAAGATTGTTGGAAACTTTTCCAAAAGTGAGAGGTATATCTAGTATCTCTATCGAAACAATAGATATCGGCACACCGTGTAGGGACACTATCTTGTCCGCATACAACTTAGCCAATTTATCTGAATTATACGTTTCTTTAATTGGCAAGAAGTGTGCTGACTTAGTCAACCTATCCACTATGACCCAAATAGTGTCATTACCACTTTTGGTCTTAGGTAACTTGGTAATCAAATCCATCGTTACTATTTCCCATTTCCAAGTGGGAATTTCAAGTTGTTGTAGAAGTCCTGACGGTTTCTGATGTTCGGCCTTAACTTGCGAACACGTCAGACACTTGGCTACATGAGTGGCTATGGATTTCTTCAAACCCATCCACAAATAATTCTTCTTCAAGTCTTGATACATCTTGTCACCACCCGGGTGAACAGAGTATCTTGAACTATGCGCTTCTTGGATGATTAGATCTCTAAGTCCTCCAAAGATTGGAACCCAAATTCTATCATTAAATCTTAGGATTTCATCCTTTCCAGGCGCTAACTGATCAACAGTTCCGCCTAATCCCTCATTAGAGATATTAGCCTCTAATAGGGCTTGTTTCTGCGCACCTATTAGCTTTTCACTCAAGCTATTTCTAAGCTCAATGCTCTTAGTGTTTATCCTTATAGGTTTAACCTTTTCCTTGCGACTTAAGGCATCGGCAACTACATTTGCCTTGCCTGGATGGTAGTGAATCTCGCAATCATAATCATTAAGTGTTTCCATCCATCGGCGTTATCGCATGTTCAATTCTTTCTGATTGAACAAATGTTGGAGACTTTTATGGTCTGTGTATATAACACACTTTGTGCCATACAAGTAATGTCTCCACAGTTTTAGTGCAAATACAACGGCACCAAGTTCCAAATCATGGGTGGTGTAATTCTTTTCATGCACCTTTAATTGTCGTGATGCATAGGCAATTACCTTACCATTTTGCATTAGCACACAGCCCATACCGGTGTGTGATGCGTCACAATAGACAACAAAATTCTCAATACCCTCAGGTAGAGATTACACAGGAGCGTTGCTCAACTTGCGTTTAAGAATCTCAAAAGATTCTTGTTGCTTTGGACCCCAGTTGTACTTAACATTCTTACGGGTTAAGGAAGTTAAAGGAGTGGCTATTCTTGACAAGTTCTCAATGAACCTCCTATAGTATCCAGCCAATCCTAAGAAACTATGAACCTCCGTTGGGGTTTTGGGCACTTCCCAATTCATGATGGCTTTAATTTTAGCGGGATCTACTTGGATACCACGCTCACTTACAACATGACCAAGGAATTGGACTTCTCTAAGCCAAAATTCGCATTTTGAGAACTTTGCATAAAGTTTCTCCTGCCTTAATAATTCTAGGATGCACCGACGATGTTTCTCGTGATCATCTTGATTACGGGAATAGATAAGTATGTCGTCTATAAAGACAATGACAAACTTAGCCAAATACGGTTTGCAGACTCTATTCATGAGATCCATGAATGCTGCAGGTGCATTTGTAAGCCCAAAAGGCATCACCAAAAATTTGAAGTGACCATAGCGGGTCCTGAAGGCTGTTTTGGGAACATTTTCACTTTTAACCTTCAGTTGATGATATCCTGATCTCAAATCTATCTTGGAAAAGTAGCTAGCCCGTTGAAGTTGGTTGAATAAATCATCGATCCTAGGCAGAGGATATCTATTCTTAATCGTTAGTTTATTCAGCTCCTGACAGTTGATGCACATTCGCATTGATCCGTCTTTCTTTTTAACGAAGAGGATTGGGGCTCCCCAAGGCGAGGAACTAGGTTGTATAAAGCCTTTCCCTAGAAGTTTATCTAGTTGCGTCCTTAATTCCTTCATTTCAGTAGGTGCTAGCCTATATGGAGCTCTAGCTACGGGTGCTGCCCCTGATATGATATCTATCTTAAACTCCACTTGCCTGTCTGGAGGTAGGCCTGGTAATTCTTCAGGGAAAACATCGGGATACTCTGAGATAACTGGTTGATCTTCAAGGTTCGGCTTTGGTTCATTTATAGTAACTTGTGCCATATAAATGACACAGCCTCTTCTCAAACACTTGGATGCCTTAAATAATGGCATCTTGTCCGGCAATCTATAGTGTGAGTCTCCAGGGATGGTGATCATTTTACCAGATGGGGTTTTGATTTCGATGAGCTTTTTATCACAGGCAATGCGGGCTTGGTTACGAGATAACCAATCCATGCCTAAGACAACATCAAACCCCGCCAATTTCATTGGCAAAAGAGAGATAGGGATGGAATGATTCTTAATGAATATAGAGCATCCATCAAGAATGGAAGAAGCAATTTCTAAGGTTCCATCGGCGAGTTCTATCTCATAAATTTTGTTTAGAGTTCTTATGGGTAAGTTTAATGTTTACTAAACTTATGGTCAACAAATGATTTATCTGCACCTGAATCAAAAAGAACTCTAGCATAAATATCATTAATGGGGAAAGTACCTGTTATGACGTTGTTGTCATTAACGGCCTCCTTGGCATTCATTTGAAACGCACGGGCATTTCCCTTCTTGGCCTTCCCAGGCTTTGCCTCATTAGTTTTAGGTTTCTTGGGGCAATTGTACGTAATATGCCCTTTTTCGTTGCAGTTATAGCAAACTGCATCCTTGAGATCCTTGCAATCTAAGGTCTTATGCCCCTTTCTCTTGCAGATACCACAAGGTTTGGTTTGTGGATTTATACTAGATTGTCCCCAATGCCTATATTTACAATTCTTGCACAGAGGTTTGTCACTAGACACGTGCTGGTTATTTTTGAACCCGAAATTTCCTTTTTTCTTAAATCTTTGGGAGTTATTATCCTCCCTTTCCTCTTTCCGTCAGTTTCAGTCCTAATTGACTTTTGTCTTACCAGATCTAGGGTGAGGGAAAGAGATAGATCTACAGCAGACCTATAGGTATTAGGCTGTGCAGCCTTTACCATGCCCTTTATCTCGGGCGCCAACCAATTTATGAAACGCGCAATGCGTTTAGATTCGGGGGTGATCAAATAGGATACCAACCTAGATAGGGAGTTGAAATCGGAGACGTACTTCCGACAGTCTAGGTTTTTCATTGATAGAGACAAGAAGTCTGTCTCTAGCTTCTCCACCTCATGGGTTGGGCAGTAAGTTTCCTTTACCAAATCAACAAACTTGGACCATCCCAAGTTGTACAGGTGTACCTTACCTGTTGATTGAATCATGGCATTCCACCATGTTAGGGCATCGCCCTTGAAGGATTGTGATACGTACTTGACCACATCTTTATCAGCACAATTGCTGATATCTACAATCGTTTCCATCTCAACAAGCCACTTTAGGGCTTCTACCGCTCCTTTCTCCCCGTTAAAGTCTCGGGGCTTGCATGAGACAAAATACTTATAAGTACATCCGTCCTTAACAGAACGGGACTTTTCAATAAGATCTATTTTCTTTGGTTCACTCTTCGCATTTGAAGAGTGAGCAGAGCTCTCCCTATGAGCTGAAGATGGTGGAATAGATAGGGGTCTAGAGCGGGTGGCACTCGGCTCTCTTAGCTTTTCTATGGCCTTACTCATGGCCCTTTCCACAGCCGCATCAATGCGAGATTGGAAATCATTATCATTAATATTTCTATTTTCAGCATTGCTGGGTTCAACATTCTTGTGGCTACTTTGTGCTTCGTTTGAGTTAGCCATCTTTAAGTCTTGGATTCTATATACCAATAAAACTTCATTTAGCCATGGCGCATCGACCATATTGGCTTTTAGTATTGGATATAACAATTCATTTGTGAATAACATCACAACTCTTAGGCTTAACATATCTATATTTGGCCTAGGTCTTAATAGGACCATCATAGGCAAATTACAATTTGGACGCAGTCCATATATTATTGGACAGTGGATCACAATGTCACAACTGTCATTGTCATCATTGACAATTATATAGCTCATAGGCTTGTCCCTAATGGACATAATAGTTGGGCACATTGGCCAGTCATATTGGTCATAATATATATATGGCATATCAGCCTGTCACTTAAGACGTAATACATATGGCATGTCAGCCTGTCACATTGGACAATAATTGGGCACCTTGGCCTACATCATATCAGATGTATATGGCATATCAGTCTGTCCCGTTGGACAATTAATTGGGCACACTTGGACATTATCATGCATATTAGATGTACATGGCATATCAGCCTTCCCGTTTGTGACTTAATTAGTATGTACATGGCATATCAGCCTTCCCTTGGACAAATTGGGCACATGGCCTACATCATATCAGATGTACATGGCATATCAGCCTGTCCTGTTGGACAATTAATTGGGCACATTGGCCTACATCATAACAGATGTACATGGCATATCAGCCTATCCCTTCAGATAATTGGGCACATTGGCCTACATCATAACAGATGTACAATGGCATATCAGCCTATCCTTTCAGATAATTGGGCACATTGGCCTACATCATAACAGATGTACATGCATATCAGCCTATCCCTTTGGATAATTGGGCACATTGGCCTACATCATAACAGATGTACATGGCATATCAGCCTATCCCTTCGGATAATTGGGCACATTGGCCTACATCATAACAGATGTACATGGCATATCACCTATCCCTTCGGATAATTGGGCACATTGGCCTGACGGCTAGTGTGGTTCCTCAAGCCACACTACCAAGAGTATGAACATTTCTTAATGTTACATAAGAATACCTTAATAATTGATTAATGGTCCCGGTCACCTTCGACCTTAACGACCTTGGAGGTTTGGACTTAGTCCCTTACTCCTGGATAGAAGGATAACTTCCCTTAACTATCCTGATAGAAGACCCCTTCGTACTTAACTATCACTTCTTGGCCAATGTGTGGTCTGTGTCACTTGGCATAATCAATCTATTAAGGTCTTTTAGAATTATATAGCGGAGCATAAATTCGAGTAAAATCGAGAAGCTTGTTTTCAAGATGATGAATTACATATATATATATATATATATATATATATATATATATATATAATTCCAAAAGTACTTCATTAAATTTCCATAAGAAATTACAATACCAGAAAGATGAAATAAACTTGTCCATGCAAGGAATTAAAGAAATAAAAATGTCCACGTAGGGACTAAAGAAAATAACAATGTCCTCGCAGGGACTACATATTATTAGTAGAGGTTTCACTCGTCCTTCTTTCCATTGACCAATTTGGAGAGTTTCTTGAAGAACTTATTCATCTTCTCCGTTTTATCCGCTTGTTGCTGCATTTCTTTCATCTTTTCTAAGGCCTCATTAATGGCCTCTAGTGGTGGCGGAGGTTGTGGTTGAGGTTGTGGCATAACCGGATACTGGTACCCATAAGTTGGATATCTAGTTGGTGGATAAGTGGGTGGGAAAGGAGACGGGTAAAGTGCATTGTGCATAACCGCCTGCATGTAGGGGTCTTGCGACCATGCTTGATAGTCTACCGGTGTAGACGGGTTAAAAGGATCATATCCAAACGTGTCTGGATACGTGGGAATTGGGTTAGTATAACCCATTGGTGGTGGTTGAATAGCATGTGTTGGTGTTGGTTCCACTTTAGGTGGAACATTAGAGGGTCCACCCATTTGTGGGTCCTCTTGAATGGTGGGGTAGGAGTTGGGCAAAGGTGGTAGCGATCCCGACCTCTGTCCGGCACGTACTGACATACGTTCTCCACGCTTCCTTCTTGGTGGTTCAGGTGGTGGTTGAGGTTGGTCCACCGGTTCCATGTGGACATCTTCTTGAATAGGGGGTGGTTGAGAGTGATGAGAAGGAGTGTGGGAAAAAGTAAATTGATTCTAATATTGGTCCCACTCGTTGGGACCTTGGTAGGGCGATCCGGCGTATGAGTTTGAATCGCTCGAAATTTCAATGGGATGCACATTTGATCCCGACGGCGGCATCTCCGGATCGGAGTCCTCGTCCATAGGTTGTGGTTGGTCTAACTGATTTTGATCAGCTGGAGGCGTCTTTAGATAATGGTTGGGGTTAAATTCTTCATGGTAGGAGTGGTGAGAATGGGAATGGTGAGAATGGTAGGAGTAGTGTGAGTGGTAAGAATTTTGGGAATGTGAGGGCGAGTGTCTATTAGAGACGGAACGTCTCGCTGGTTGCCATGGAGACGAATCTCCTTATTCTTGGTATGCATCTGAATTATGAGGTTGAGGAGGAACACGCCCCGATGGTCCTCCCCTCATTGGACCTTTTCCTCGTCCACTTTGTTCTCTCACACGTGGCGGCATTTTCCTGTTAAAAATCAATTCAAAAACATACTAATAACTTAATAATGAAATGAGTAAATCCTAGGTCAATGCCTAGACTCGGAAGTCTAAGGAATGTGCTCGTGTAAGTTTGAGATTAAACACAAAAGGCTAGTGTTTAATTCTCTCAAACGTTGGCTCTGATACCAACCCTGTCACACCCCGAATTTCCAACCCCGAAATCCAAACACCTGTGGGCCCGAGTGGGGAGTATTGTGACAACAGTTGATAACATCATAGTCAATTAAACACGGGACAGCGGAAGTCTTGGAGTAAAATTACTATTACAAACCTAATGTTCGAAAATACAACATAATATACAAGCTTGTAATAGAAGATCCACAGGCGGATCATAAAATGTACATGGAAAGAATGCAAAACAGACTTTGGGCAGATTTAGGATTTGCAAGATCCTCTATCACTACTGAGCACTTCCTGCCTATTTTCGTATCGTACCTGCAGATTAGTCGTTTGAAAATACGTCAGCTTTCGCTGGTAAATACACCCAACTGAATCATTTTGAAAACATTTCGAAAATGTTTTAAGTGCGTATCAGCACAAAAATTCTTTTTATAACTTGGGTTAATTAACCGTCCAACCTTGTTAACAGATTTACATGTTTGTCATACATACGGGGCTCGGCATAAAAACCGAGACACAATTAACGTACACACCACTTTGGACTCACGAAGGAGTCAATTCCTCCCAACCTTATGGGAATGCATAATTGAGCGTCTATCGGGTGTATGCCTACACCCGCGCTAAGGTCGTGGCCATTTCGATTGTAATGAGCCGAGGATATCCAGGACACGGTAGTTAACCCCTGATGTTTAATTTATCAAACAAAACTGATTAAAACAGAATATACGAATCTCTATTCCGAACCATCGTTCGATTAATCTCATTTCCGACCAAGCGGTAATAATTTTACCGTAACCCAAGTCCGTATAGGGGAAATAAGTCGAGAGTATTTACCTGAGCTAGTCTTCTTTAATTTTTAATAACTCAGCCGTACACAAAAAGGACTAAGTGCCGATAGCATTTACCGAAAAGTCTCTAGTATGGATTATGGCATAAACTAACCAATTAAATACTAACGGTCTTACTTAAGTCATAGACTTAAACCGACTAGCGTACTTGATCAAAACGTATGACGCTAGATTAAACGATGATTGGATAGAATGTAGTTTAATCCCAACAAGTAGCTTGACTTGTTTAATATGGGTAAACTATTAACATTCTGGATTTTGAGACTTAAATGACAAGGTTAAACCCGTTTCGGTTAATTTTCGTAAAATAGTTACATATACGTAACCGTGTGCATATTAGCGATATCGGGTAACCGGATAAGTCATGGACAAGTTCTATATGCCATTATACTTTAAAAAAGTTAAGATATCAGTAGGATATCAACTTGTATGCCCTTTAAGGTTTTAAAACGAAATTATGCCTCATAAGGGTGTTTTGGTAATTTCACATCATATAAAAGAAACTTGAATATAATTTAATGTTATGGTTATATTATTCTGGAAAAATAATTTATTTATGATATAATATCCGTAGTATATCAATTATATGTGTATTTTACCTTTTATGACCAAACTATGCACCGAAAGGGCATTTTGGTCATTTTACACATAGTTTATAAATTATTTGGGATTCTGAGTTTATAACATGTACCTACTGTAAATATGTTTAAAATAAGTTTAAAATCAGTAGGTAACAAGTCTTGGTCCATTAATATGGTTTAAAACCATACTATGCACCGAAATGGCGCTTATGTTGTAATATGACGTCTTTAAGTGATGTTTATGAAAACTGATGTTATAGTCAGTTAAAAATGTTTAAAATATTTTATTTAGTATAACATATCAGTAGGTAAATGATTTACCATGAAAAGATTTGATTAAAACTATTTTATAAGCCACAGGGGCTAAAACCGTCATTTATCGACATAGTTTAAGGACTTGCTTAAAAACTAAGTTTATAACTTGGTTTAATATCCCAAATAATCCTAATTATAATATTACATCAGTAGGAAACTCATTTTCAAGTTTATTATCATTAAAACCTTGATTTATGCAAAACGGGCATTTTGGTCAAAATGACATAATTATGGAACTTGCGCATAAACTTGGATTCTGACTATGATCATGTAATATAACCTTAGAGGGTTATGATACATTATATTATGATCATAATGCAACTTTAGATCAGAAGGTAACTAATCTAAATCGGGTCAGAATCGAAAGTCAAAGTAGAAGTCAAACTTTGCGACTTTCGGTTGCGAACCCACCCTAGAACTGAAATTGACGAGCCGAACATGTTCTTACATGTTCTAATAATTATTACCAACTTGTTTAAGTGTCAAAACATGTTTCATAACATGTATAAGATCAATTTATAATTTTTCCAAAAGATGGCCTGTTTGACTTTTTAATATCATAACTTTGACCCGTCAATTGTTCTAGCAAACGTGATCTTCAAGAGGTGCCCTTTATAAGGATTAACACCTAACTTATTATGATCACTTAGCCATGTTCATTTCGAACAATGGCTGGACCATAATGGTCTTAACCGAAAGTCAAAGCGTTTTACGAAAACGCTTGACTTTTGGCTATAAAAGCCTATAAACGAAAATGCAAGAGCAAGGAACACTTACAAAAGGTTCCTACAATGCAAGAGAACTAAGTTGGATGCTCCTTTCAGCTAGGAACTTCCATAGCAGTTTAGAGAAGCCATGGTTCCGTTTCAATGGTTTTGGAGCTTTGCTTGGTCTCCAACAAATTTTCTGCGTCAGACCTGTTCTCGCGGGGCGCGAGAGGCCCAGGCCAGGTCTCTCGCGGCCCGCGACCGGCCTATGGCCAGATTCAAAATTTGACACTTTTAACCCCTTAACTTTAAAAAGCTTATAAAAGCCTTCTGAAACACTTTAGCCCTCCGTAGCCAATACTTGGCATATCCGGGATTATGCCCGGACATTGTTGAGCTCTCGGTTTGTTAAAAGGTCACTCAGAGGTAAGAATTTACATGTTGACACTTTTAATCCCTTCGTTATCCAATTTTCACACATTTACAAAAATTGAACCATCTTGTCCAACAAATGGCACGTAGGAGAGTTAGGACTTCACAAAGGATCACTCAGAGGCTTATTATAAGCATGTTGATTCCGATGTCACTCAGAGGCTGTTATTTATGCATGTTGGCATTGAACCGTCACTCATAGGCTCAGATTGAGCATGTTGACGCCCTCAGTCCTTATTGGTCTTTAACAGACTTTATTTAAAATACAACACGTGTCACTATATTATTGGACACGATTTTACAGGGTGTTACAGCCTTAACATGGGAAGAATTAAGGGAAACCATGATGAGATGCTTCTGTCCTAGAAGCGAAATCAAAAAGTTAGAAGACGAATTTTACTCCTTAAAGCAAAAGGAAGGAGACCACACCTCATACAACAAGAGATTTCTCGAGTTGAACCAGATGGTCCCCAACCTGTTCACTCCGTTATACCGTTTAGTCGAGCATTACATTCAAGGTCTTCCCTAAAAAATTCAAGATTCGGTTTTAAGTACTTCTCTCGCAACGCTCGAAGCTGCCATGGAATTGGCTACTCAACTTAAAGATGAGAAGAAAAAGACACCTGTGGAAGCTCCAACTCCAACCCCATCAGGTTCGTCCTCTAAATTCGCTGGTAAGAGGAAGCGAAATGGCAAAAATTTCACCGTTACCCAAACCAATCCTCCTATCAATGTTGTTCCAATCACACAAGTCGCCCCTCAAGCCGCCCCATTAAAAAAGCCATACACTGGTCCACACCCAAAATGTAACCGATGCCAATATCATCATCCCCCTGAGAACCCTTGCCAATACTGCACAAGTTGGGGCCGCGCAGGTCACACAATCCAAACTTGCCGTACACTCCAAAGATCAAACCACAATCAGCCTTCAAGCCCAAACCAATAATTAAATGGTGGGCCAAGCCCAACAACCCTTACTTTTACCACCTGCCCAACCAGTGGCTCAACCTTACTACCAACCCAACTACCCAATGATGCAACTCATAAGAGCCTGTTTCAACTGTGGCGATCCAAACCATTTTCGAAATACCTGCCCCCGCCTGGTGAACATCTTTAATGCCCAAGCCCAAGCCAACCCGGTGAACCAAGCTAATCAAGCTAACCCACCTGCTAGAGGAAGGGCTTTCAACATCAACGCCAACCAAGCAAGGGCTGATAACAATGTGGTCAACGGTACATTTCTCGTAAATGGTAGTTGCGCATCCATACTATTTGATACTAGTGCGGATAAGAGTTTTGTGTCTTTAAAATTCGAGTCCATTCTTGATCTACCTCGTGCTAGTCTCGCTGAATCATTCACGGTGGAAGTTGCTGATGGAGAACCCATTACGTTAAATTCGATTTACATGATTGTACTCTTACCATAAATGATCATGATTTCTCTCGATTGATCTTATTCCTATGAAATTGGGAAGTTTCGACGTCATCATCGGTATGGACTGGCTCAGTCAATATCATGCCGAAGTAGTTTGTCATAAAAAGTTTATTCGAATTCCCCTCGTTGACAGTCGGGCACTACGTATTTTTGGAGAAACTTCTTCGAAAGGGCTCAAATTGATGTCATGTCTCCAAGCTCGAAGATATCTTCGCAAAGATTATGGCGAGTTTCTAGCTCACATTGTCAAGAAGGAAGGCAAGGAAAGGAAGCTCGAAGATATTCCAATCGTTAAAGAATTTCCTCAAGTTTTTCCCGACGACGTTTCAGGACTTCCTCCTGTGCGAGAAGTCTAATTTCGAATCGATCTTGTACCTGGTGCTACACCAGTCGCAAAATCTCCCTATAGGTTAGCCCCATCTGAGATGCAAGAATTGGCTAGTCAGCTGCAAGAGCTGACTGACAAAGGATTCATACGTCCTAGCTCGTCGCCTTGGGGTGCACCTGTTCTTTTTGTAAAGAAGAAAGATGGAACTTTTCGCATGTGCATTGATTATAGAGAGCTCAACAAGTTAACTATCAAGAATCGTTATCCATTGCCTCGTATTGATGACCTCCTAGATCAACTTCAAGGTGCCACCTGTTTTTCAAAAATCGACCTTCGTTCTGGTTATCATCAGCTTAGAGTGCGCGATGAAGATATTCCAAAAACTGCCATCCGAACTCGTTATGGCCACTATAAATTCATGGTTATGCCTTTTGGGTTAACCAATGCTCCTGCTGTCTTCATGGATTTAATGAAAAGGGTGTGCAAACCCTATCTCGACCGTTTTGTCATAGTTTTCATTGATGATATTCTTATCTACTCGAAGACCAAATCCGATCATGAGCGACATCTTCGACTTATTCTTACAATCTTGAGGACTGAAAAGCTTTATGCTAAGTTCTCGAAATATGAGTTCTGGTTAAAAGAGGTATAATTTCTTGGTCATGTCGTTAATGACAAAGGGATTCATGTCGACCCTTCAAAAATCAAGGCAGTACAAGAATGGCAAGCGCCACGTACTCCTACCGAAGTTAGGTCATTTCTTGGCCTGGCTGGTTATTATCGATGCTTTATTGCAAATTTTTCTCGTATCACCGTTCCACTCACAGCCTTAACTCACAAGGGAAAACCCTTTATTTGGGGACCCAAGCAAGAGGAGGCTTTACAAAATTTGAAGCAAAAGCTTTGTGATGCACCTATCCTTACACTCCCTGAGGGTTGCGAAGACTTTGTGGTTTATTGCGACATGTCAGGGCAAGGGTTAGGTTGTGTTCTAATGCAAAGAGGAAAGGTGATAGCCTATGCCTCGAGGCAACTCAAAGTGCATGAAAAGAACTATACCACTCACGACCTAGAAGTTAAAGCAGTCGTGTTCGCTCTAAAGATATGGAGACACTATTTCTATGGCACCAAGTGTGAAATTTACACTGACCACAAGAGTCTTCAACATATCTTCAATCAAAAAGTGTTGAACATGAGGCAACGATGATGGGTCGAACTCCTAAATGATTACGACTGTGAAATACGATATCATCCTGGCAATGCAAACGTGGTGGCTGATGCACTCAGTCGAAAGGAATATGCAAATTCCGTTCATCTTCTATGTTCTCAAATTGTAACCGACCTAAAAATCGTATTCGGGCAGCTCAACATACTTCTGTAACGGAAAATGACGTACGCGATGAGCTGTCTTGCGGAGCCAAACTCAAAATAGAAACCAATTCCGACGGTATCCTTTACTACTTAAACCGTATTTGGATACCCGATCGCGATAATCTTCGTGTTTTTCTCATGAATGAGGCGCACAAAACACGATACTCTATACATCCAGGAGCCGATAAGATGTATCAGGACTTACGATACACCTACTGGTGGCCTGGCATGAAGAAAGATATCGCTATCTTTGTTTCCAAGTGTCTTACATGCTCCAAAGTGAAAACTGAACATCAAAGACCTTCAGGGCTTCTTGTCCAACCCGAAATTCCTGTCTGGAAGTGGGAAAATATAACCATGGATTTCATTACCGGGTTACCACGCACCTCTAGTGGGTATGACACCATATGGGTAATCATTGATCGTCTTACTAAATCAGTTCATTTCATTCCAATTCGCAAGGACTTCAAGAACGAGTAGTTAGCTCGTATCTATATCAATGAGATCGTAAGCCGTCATGGTGTACCTTTAAGTATCATCTCAGATCGAGACGGTCGCTTCACTTCACGAACATGGCAAGCCGTACAATCCGCTTTGGGTACACGTTTAGACCTCAGCACTGCCTTTCACCCTCAAACTAATGGTCAATCTGAGCGCACCATACAAACCCTTGAAGACATGCTGCGAGCATGTGTCATAGACCTCAAAGGTAATTGGGACACTCACCTACGTTAGTTGAATCTTCGTACAACAATAGCTATCACTCAAGCATCGGTATGGCTCCTTTTGAAGCTTTATATGGTCGTAAATGCCGATCTCCGGTATGTTAGCACGAAATTGGTGAAGCGCAAATCACTGAACCTGAGCTGATTCAAGAAACGACTGACAAAATTCTTCAAATTCGATATAATCTTCTAGCGGCACAAAGTCGTCAAAAGAGTTACGCCGATAAATAACGAAAGCCTTTGGAGTTTTGTGTTGGTGATCAAGTCCTTTTGAAAGTACCACCATGGAAGGGAGTGGTTCGTTTGGTCAGAAGGGCAAGCTAGCACCACGCTATGTGGGACCATTCAAGATACTCGAAAGAGTAGGTCCTGTAGCATACAAGCTTGACCAGAAGAACTCACCAGAATTCATCCCACGTTTCATGTATCAAACTTGAAAAAGTGCATCGCCGACGAAAACCTCCATATCCCTTTGGAAGATATTCAAGTTGATGAATCAATGCACTTCGTTGAAAGACCAGTGGAAATTATGGATTTCGGTGAAAAGCGTTTGAGACAAAGTCGTATTCCAACCGTCAGGGTACGTTGGGAGTCAAAACGAGGACCCGAGTTTACTTGGGAACGTGAAGACTCAATACGCGAAAAATACCCGCATCTTTTTCCAGTTACAGCTACTACTTAAATTTCGGGACGAAATTTCTAAAAGTAGGGCATACTGTAACATTTGTGTAAAACGGGTTTCGAAAACCCACACCATTTCCATTAATCAAGTGTATATTTATGTCGTTTATTTCTAGCATTTTTTTATTGTTTAAAATATTAGAATCATATATATATAGTTAATAAATAACAAATAATTTAAAATAATCTTAATGAAATAATAAAATTACTAATCAATTAAATATTTATAATTAATAATAGCATATGATTTAAAATAGAATAATAAAGTAAAAAGGGGGTAAACCGGGAGTCGAACCCGGGTCTCCCGGGTAAAACACACACACTCAACACCACCACGCTACACATACATGATGTGATAAATCCCGGATATCAATATATTTATTCAAGCTTGTCGAGAAAACCTGCAACAAACACCGGATATTTCGCCAATCTCGAACACGGTTTCTCTTGAATTGGCGACAACTGTTTCAGCGTTTATTTTTGGTAAACTCCAATCAATTCACGCTGTCAATGATTTCCGAGATCATAGTCCTGCAAAAAAAATCGAAATCATAGCATAGCAATTCACCTATAAATACCACCCCCTGTTTATCATTCCAAACTCGCTCCTTTCTTCGAACCACTCTGCTCTCTTAAACCTCTTCGTCGCCGGAACTCAGCCAGTCGCCGGAAACCGCAAGTCGCCGGAATTCACTCGCCGGAGAACCCACTACCGACCGGTAACCGTTCCTTACCTTCTAATTTATTCGTATATTATCTCATTCATTTCGGTAACCGCAAAAGTATAGTAATCAAGCTTAAATCGAATTTTGAAATCAAGAACGTGTTTTGGCTAAATTTTTAAACGAAGAAGATGAAGTGTATAGTGGGTATTTATATAATATAATTCGAATCATAACCGGGTTAAGCACCCAGCCCAACTGGTTGGGCCGGGTGCAAACCAACTTCAGGTCGCCGGTTTGAGACCCAACCCCCACACCGGTCTGATCATTTAAAAAACCTTTTTTTTTAAGAAATTAATTATTCTGAATTAACTCAGCTTGCTATAAGAACAATTAAAAAACAGATTATAACAGGTTAGACACACAGCCCATTTGGTTGGGCTGGGTGCAAATCACATTCAGGGTCACGGGTTCGAGACCCTTAGTGCGCGCCGGTTCAATGCTGTTAAATCTTTTTAATTTAAATTAATTTCTGAAATAGTCTAAAGAGTGTACTAATATAATTAAAATCAGGATTCTTTCGGGTTAGACACGTAGCTCAGTTGGAAGAGCTGCGTGCACGCAACCGAGAGGTCATGAGTTCGAATCCGGATACACGCTGCCAATTCCCTCGATCAAACCGGTCTGACACCACTTATCAGACTGACAAGTTTTTTTTAAATATTATTTTAATTCTTATTTTTATTTTATTTTAAGGATTTATATTGAAAATCAATTAAAAATGTTTAAAAATATAATTTCAAAGGTTTAATATATCAATAAAAAAGTCACAAAAATAACTTAAAAATCTAAACAAAGGTTATTAACCGAAATATCAATTTATTTATTTATCGACATGTCGCGTTATTATTTTAGGTTAGTACTCTTTCGTCGGTTAAATTCTCAACTCGTGCGCTCTCATCATCAACCAAGAATACGCACCCACTGTGAGTGAATCTCTACGAATCCCCCTTTTTAATCATGTTTCGGGGTGTATCATGTGTCGTATTTTTTTATTTATTTAAACACTTGTGCTAACATCATCTTGTGATCAAATGTGTATAGTTGTTGTGTGATTATGTGTGGTGACATTTTACCATTTCAGTGCAATCATTTCATTAGGCCCATCAGTTCCTCGTGGGATACGGGTTGAGCATCAGGTGCCTCATTAGATCGGCTCCGTTTGATTGAGCCTTGATCTCAAGTACACATTCATCATGTCATGTGTTCATTATGTATATAACGTGGTTTGTGATTGGTTATATGTATACATCTGCTCACATATGATTTATGCACAATTTTTATTTTAACAACAAATATAACTCAACTGTTTAAATGTTTTACTAAGGTTCACTCGCCAACTTTTGTTGCCCCAAATCTTTTGTTTTACGCATGATACAGGTGAACAAGCTGAAGAAAGAAACACATAAGAATGGCCTTAGAGGATTAAACAAAGTTATTGCGTATTGAACAATGTTTTGTTTGTTTGTGCTTTTATGAATTCTTGTGTTTGAATATTTGAAGTTTTAATTCAAATTTAACAAATATGAAACTTATTAGTAAATATCATGAACTTTGGTGATAACCCAATCATGCCCCGACTTTTATATTCCGCTGCGGGTCGGGGTGTGCCAATCTAATTAAAAGCAACTTTAGGTGATTAGTGTGTTTTTCATATTAGTTTTCCTTAAATTGTCGAGTTAGAAGTTTTGACAAACTAGTAACTTTTGTCTAAAGATTAACATTTACTTACAAACGAGCTTAAAAAGAATGATTTTTAGGTGATTAAAATGTTATTTCATTCTAAAATTTCCGAAGAAATTAGAAAACTAGGTGTCCTTGACTTGGACTTAGTTACTTGAGAGTTTGTGTCATCATTAGTGCTTCCAATAGATCGTTACACGAACATTAGTGGATACTTGGTTTAGGCAACTTCTCATAACTTATTATTTTTATTATTTGCATGATAATTTAGAAAACCCAACTTATTATTTGAAACGGCTTTAGAGTAACAAATGTTTAGTATTAAAAGGTACTGTGTCCATGGATCGATACTTGGTTCTTACCGATAGTATACATGAACCGAGTGTGTAAGCCATACATTGACAAGTTCGTGATCGTCTTCATAGATGATATTATGATATTCACGAACCAAGGAAGAGCACGAACAACACCTGAGAGCCATTTTGGAATTGCTGAAGAAAGAGCAACTATACGCCAAGTTCTCAAAATGCGAATTTTGGCTTCGCGAGGTGCAATTTCTTGGCCATGTGGTAAACGAGAACGGAATCCATGTCGACCCTTCGAAGATCGAGGCAATAAAGAACTGGACCACGCCAAGAACCCCCACAGAAATACGGCAATTCCTAAGATTAGCGGGATATTACAGGAGATTTATTGAAAACTTCTCCAAGGTTGCACAACCGCTAACCTCGCTAACCCAGAAGGATAGAAAGTTTGATTGGGGAGAGAAGCAAGAATCGGCATTCCAAGTATCGAAATAGAAGCTATGCAAAGCACCAATACTGTCCCTCCCGGATGGTACCGAGAACTTTGTGGTGTATTGTGATGCATCACATCAAGGTTTGGGTTGCGTGTTAATGCAACGAGAAAAAGTCATCGCGTACGCGTCTCGACAGTTAAAAGTACATGAAAGGAATTATACCACGCATGACCTGGAGCTAGGTGCCGTGGTATTTGCCTTGAAGATCTGGCGTCATTATCTATATGGCACTAAGTGTACCATATTCACTGATCATAAAAGTCTTCAACATATATTCAACCAAAAAGAACTGAATATGCGCCAACGACGTTGGGTGGAACTGTTGAATGATTATGACTGTGAGATTAAGTATCACTCGGGCAAAGCAAATGTTGTGGCAGATGCCTTGAGTAGAAAGGAACGAGTCAAAACATTACGGGTGCGAGCCTTGGAGATGACAATCCAGACGAACTGCACAACCCGAGTGCGTGAGGCACAACAAGAAGCATTGAAACCGGAAAACATTCCAGCTGAATCATTAAAGGGAATGGAAAACCAATTGGAACCAAACAAGGATGGAACTCTATATTTCATGGGAAAGATTTGGATTCCCTATTATGGTGAGTTGCGAGACTTGGTGCTGGACGAAGCGCACAAGTCTAAGTACTCAATACACCCAGGATCGGACAAAATGTACCAGGATCTGAGAGAATATTATTGGTGGCCTAATCTCAAGAGAGATATTGCGACCTATGTTGGGAAATGCCTAACTTGTGCAAAGGTCAAGGCCGAATACCAGAAGCCATCCGGATTATTACAACAACCAGAGATTCCGGTTTGGAAGTGGGAGCAGATATCAATGGATTTCATTACAAAGTTACCACGGGCCTCTCGAGGTCATGACATGATCTGGGTCATCATCAACCGACTAACCAAATCAGCTCACTTCCTGCCCATCCGCGAGAAACTACCACGGGCCTCTCGAGAAACTAACGGAACTGTACCTGAAGGAGATTGTGGCACGTCATGGTGTGCCAATCTCGATAATCTCTGATAGAGATGGTCGCTTTGTGTCACGTATCTGGCTTCAAAATTCATTTGGTTCTCGCTTGAATTTGAGCACAGCCTTTCACCCGCAGACCGATGGTCAGAGCGAGCGAACCATTCAAACATTAGAGGATATGCTTCAGGCCTGTGTGATGGATTTAGGCGGAAACTGGGATACTCAATTACCGTTGGTAGAGTTTTCCTACAATAACAGTTATCACACCAGTATAAAGGCCGCGCCATTCGAAGCACTATATGGACGAAAGTGCCGATCACCGCTATGTTGGGCGGAAGTTGGTGACAGACAACTTATTGGTCCCGAACTAGTGCAAGAGACCACAGACAAAATATTTAAAATACGTGAGCGTATTAAGGCAGCCCGAGATAGACAAAAGAGCTACGCGGATCGAAGACGCAAACCATTATCCTTCAAGGTGGGAGATAAAGTATTGTTAAAAGTCTCACCTTGGAAAGGCGTAGCTAGGTTCGGGAAGCGCGGGAAGCTCAACCCGAGATATATTGGACCTTTCGAAATTATGGCAAAGATTGGTACTGTGGCTTACAAGTTTAAACTGCCAGAGGAACTCAGTAATGTACATGACACCTTCCATGTGTCTAATCTGAAGAAAAGTCCAACAAATGACACCGTTATCATTCGAGCCAATGAAATTCATATTGATGACAAATTACAATTCACCAAAGAACCAGTTGAAGTCATGGACTGGAAGATCAAAAAGACAAGAAGAAGCCAAATCAAACTAGCGCTGGAATTCATGTCACGGTCCCGAGTATACGTGGGAGCGTGAAGATCAAATCAAGTTAAAATACCCCCACCTGTTCGAGAAGACTCCTTCAGTGGATGCCTCAAGCTGAATTTCGGGACGAAATTCTTTTTAACAGGGGAGTATGTGAAACTGGCAAATAACTAGAAATTCCATACAATGTAATCACTAATTTCATATTATAATCTCATGCATGATTATCGTAATTTAAATTCAAACTGAGTCGTACGTTGTTAGGACAAGTAAATCTGATCATAACATATACTGGTTTCCGTTACGATGAGAAACAGACCAAAACAATGCCCTAAGAGTGTTGGTAGAAAGTACTGAATGCACTAAATGCGGTGACACTAACCGTGTCGGAAAACCCGCTGAAACGAATCCGAACAAGAAATGAAGGCATGTAAATGCCATACCTGAGTCCATATGCAAATCAAAACACATATTTGAGAACAACTATTACAATAATACATAACTTTCCGGTATAACGCCTAAATTGCAAAATTGTCTGTTTCGACCGAAAAGGCGACAAATGGCGATTTGTCCGCAAGACTAATTCGGAGGATTCCGGATGTCAAGATAAGAATAAAACAATGCTAAACATCCTAAAATAATGTGAGAATAGCAAAAATGCACATAACACGTCGTTTCCGGTCATTCGGCAAACAGCGCATAATTCGACCGGAAAGCGGCCGATTGTCGAAACGACGAATATTTTAGTGGCCAATAGCCTCATCTGAGCGTCTAGTGAACTAGTTAAGCATTATTTGGAACTCGGAATCCATTCAACTAACATGAGGTCACGGAAACACGACTTTCGGAAAAGTTCGACGGCGGATCATAAAAGTGCCGATATCGATCGAACGGTCGAAAGGAAGACATATCGGCAACCCTAATTCATCATGTATTCATCTAGCGAACTAGTCGTGAATATTTTTGGACCGGAAATGCACTAATTTGACACCATATTAGTTGTGGTAATCGAAATCAAACGCTTCCGGTAATAAATATATAGTTCCGTTTATTAGCGAATACTTCGACGACGAACGATCTAGCGACATATCCGTCATCCGAAACTTATTTTGGAAGATCATATGGATTAAATACTATGTAATTACACCCTAAACACAAGTCTTATGCTTAAGATGCTAGAAGATTAACCCTAATCACCATAATTAACTTAAACACCAAAATATCTTTATTTTCAACATGTGGTAAAAAAATAATTTACACTTACCCCCCCCCCTCATTTACACAGCTACAAAGTGGGTCCCACCCACTTGATTTTTGCTGAAATTTTGTGATCTTAAGTATGGCTTGGTTAGATCTTGATGGATATTGAAGATGTGATGTGAATATATAATCATCCCACATTATGTTCATCATTTTTTTTCACAAAAAAAGTTGCAAACATCTTCCCCCTTTGCTCTCTACACCCCATGGCTCCAACACATCCACCACACACCACCATTAAGCCACCTTAGAACACCACTTTCATACACTTTGAAGCTTGATCAAGACCTCTAAGGGAGCTTGCATGGATGGAGCTTATTAGGGCCTTCTAAGGAGCTTATTTTCTTCCATAATCTTCAAGAATCTTGTGCACCCACTGTGAGCTAATCTCCTCCATAATCTAACTTATTTTTACGCTTAGATTATTAGTGTCCAAGTTGATCATCTTGAAAATCAAGAAAAGATACATCAAAAACCCTAAAATACAACATAATATTTACAATAAATATTGATTATTTTGTGTTGATTACATGCTTATATGATTGAATGTATATTGAAGTTGTTTATGTTGATATTATGAGATAAAAGTAAGATGATCTTGCATGATTTAGTATAAAAATAAGGATTTAAACATGATAAGGTTTAAATCTAAACAAGATCATCACTTACATCATCCATGTAAAATACTACAACTTAAATATAATTTTTATACATAAGAATGATTTTTATAAGAAATAAACATATATATTTAAGTTGTAATCACATTAAAAGTGGGTAGTAATCAAAGAGTTACATGCATGAACTTATTTAAATAACATACTAAAGTATAGTTTTGAAAAGAATAATAAACACTAAAAACCCTCTTGATTTATTAGGGTTTTTAACAACAAAAGTCATGGATGATGATATGTCGATTATGTTAAATAAATAGTAGATGGTTTGTTGATGATGATTATGAGTTTAAATAGGTTTTAAATACGTTTTTAAAACGTGGAAAACGCCATAGTTTAGGGGAAACTATGACGAAATTTTCTAAAAATCTAATCGCGATTAAAGCATGATTAGTGAGGTGATTAGTGGGACTAAACGTGATTAGTAACTTAAAACGTCATTAAGTGGACTCTAATGACGAAGGTTATTCTTAAATAACTAAGTGTTTAAATAAAGTCACAAATATATATTTATAAGAAAAATAAATACTTTTACAAATATATATAGGGGTAACTTTATAGAATAGTAACCAAGTTTTAAAAGTGTTCCAATTAGGTCACTCAAGTTTCAAAAGTGTTCGATCAGGTCACTCAACATTCATTTTTTATTAAAATTAAGGGTTTTTCATCAATTTCATAGGTAACCGTGGTGATGTGATTTTTTGTTTCTTTTTTCCCTTTCATTTGATGCTAACGTCCAGTGATGACGTGGATTTTAACTTGTTTTTTTTAATTTTTAATGTAATTAAATTGTTTTTATTTTTAATAAATAAAATTTCATATATTAATATAATCCGTCCCTAGCATCTTATGCTCCATTTTTCTCTTGACACATGAAAAAAATGACATGACTCGATTTGAATGTTAAGTTATCTAATTGGGACAAAAACGATACGAGTAACCTAATTAGAACACTTTTAAAACTTGGTTACTATTCTGTGGCATTTTCCCATATATATATATATATATATATATATATATATATATATATATATATATATATATATATATATATATTCTTATATGGAAAATAATACAAGTGTTTGTATAAATACATGTTGCTAATAAATAATATGTATACATGTGTGTATTGTATATGTATGTATTAGAAACTTAGGGTGTACACAAGAAAATACCCAATCTTATACAAAATACAAACACTTAAACAATATACCAAGTATTGGTGACATAATAAATACACTCTCACAATGCATCGAAACAACAAATCGGACAATTAAAACAAATGCGAACAATAGGCGGACATTCAAGATTTCACCTTCACGTCGACGACAATGGACGATTCTCGACGAAAACAAACATGTAATAAACAACGCCGACGACAAGTCTAAATATACATTTAGGCATACAATATATATATATGTGTTATCGAAATGAAAAATCCAGAAAGTTAAGTGTATTAAAAAGTTAGAAAAATTATAAGTAAACACTTATAATAAAAATGGGCTTACATATATACATTTGGGCTAGGCCCAAATTCCATAATAGTTATGAATGAGGCCCAAAACTAATAAAGGCCCAAAAACATATAAAAATACATGGGCTAGGCCTAAAGACACAAAAACATGGGCTAAGCCCAAATACATAAAATACATGGACTAGGCCAAATGACATAAAAACATGGGCTAGGCCCAAAGACATAAAATACATGGGCTAGGCCCAAAGACATAAATTACATGGCCTAGGCCCAATAACTTGTGAAGGACAAGGCCCAGTACACACATTGCTTGAAAACAAATATATATATATATATATATATATATATATATATATATATATTTAAGAAATATATATAACGATATTCATCAAACAAACAAACTACCAACACCATAATAACATTATAAGTTGTTCAATCATAACAAGTAAATAAATAACAAGAATTCAAGATGAACAACGAGTACAAAGTCCATTAAGACCTAGGTGTCTAATGAAACCAATACGCATGTAGGTTACAATACGTTGTGGACACCAAAAGTTAAACAGTACGACTTAGAGGAACGCAAAAACTGTGAGTTTCATGTCCTCCTTTCAATTATTTCAAGTTTTGTTTTTAAATTATCGAGGGGAAATACATGTCATATCAAAATAGTATGTTAGCTATGGGTTAGCAGATAACAGATCACTGTGCGTAAGTATGATGATGACAATAGTAACCATTAATCACTTAGTGACCAAGGTGCAAAAGAAGTAGATCTATTGAGTTTGAGACCCACTCCACTCCTTGTTGGTATACCCTTCGGAGTGCTTTTGTGATCCCAATGATGTCAAACTAGTCTCAGTTTGGTTACTTACTTATGGCACTAGTATGTCAGGGTGCTCGCGACACACTGATAGATCCCTTAATTAACTCATTTATGCTAATAACATACTTGGATTTCAATACAGGTTTTCAAGGATGACATTTTGATACGAAAACATTAAACTACATGAACTCGCCAACTTTATGTTGACTTTTTAAAATTACATGTGTTTTAGGACGCAGGACTTGAGCTGGTGATGGGATCCGGGTTTGGGAACTGTCAAGACAACGATGTATTATCTTTTGGAGGGTTTGCCTTTTATATCCCAACTTCGTTTGGTATATAGAGGTCAAAACCTCAGCATGAAATTGTGATGAAAACACTATCCTATTTTGGAAAAATGTCTTTTAAACTATGTTTGTACGAGTGATCTGAAACTGATAACCATGTGATTTTATCTTTTGATGGTTGTAAATATGAAGTGAAACTTATGAATGGCATGCATCGTTGTTTAATTATAATGTTTACTATATTGGATGCAATGATTACCTAATAGTCACACACTTGCGTTTCCGCTACGACCAGGGTGTGACAATATTATATTTGAACGTCTAAATGTTACACTTTGAAACCATGACCTCCTCCTATTTAAACACCTGCATAGTCCTACCCTCTTCTTCTTTTCTTTATTATAATATAAATGATTAAACACATAATTAATTAATACACCCCTAATAATTAAAAAAATGCATTCCAAAAAATAAAATAAAAAATCAAATTCCTAATAATTATAATTAAACATTATAACACACAAATTTTAACTAATACATTACCAATAAAAATAATTAATCCCAAATACCCAAGAACAATGGAGGCAGGGAGACGAAACGATCAATGTCATGACCGTACGACCTGGACAAGTACGGATTTCGATGAGGCGGGCTTTCGGGTGTTGGGAGCGTATATCCTCATCCCACCATCTTTTTACATATGCCTCCCCCGAGTTAGTTTCATAGCCTTCGGCCCATGCTGGGACGTCTTGAGCTGAGTACGGGTTTGTTGGTAGAGGGTTTGGCGGTGCAGGATGAGATATACCCGCAAGTTGAAGTCGACTCATGGTTAAATTGTATGCCAAGTTCAAATCTTCAACGATTAAATCGTCAGGATGTTGTGGTTGGTATTATTCAGAAACAACAGGTTGATTTGTAGGCGTTAGGTTTCAAGGCGGTGGATTTGTGCGTTGTTGGTTTGCAAGACGTCTTGATCGTCAACGATTGGACGACGGTGAGTTTGAAGGTTGCGAGTTTAAATGGCGACGTGTTGATCGGCGACGGGTGAAGATTCCGCCAATTCAGTAAGAAACGAATAACCTCCACCTATGTTAATAGATGTTAATGATGAGAAAATATTGGGTGTAGAGCAAAATTTTGTTGTAAAAATATTGGAGTGGGATAAAATATGAAGTGGGTTGGATTATATAGGAACGGTAAATAATGTTTGAAATGTAAATAACATAAATGAATATAAACTAAGTTGATGTATTTGTTTGAAATCGGGTTACCCGCTACCCCTTATCCGGGCGCCCGACCCCCTTATAGCAATATATATAAACTAAATTGATGTATTTGTTGTGTAAAAATTAAGGGTTGGTTAAGTTAAATGATTATTTTCTTGTCTTGAATAGTTAAATTTGTTTAAATGGTTAAATACAAGAAAAAAATAATATAAGAAGTGTAAGAACCAATCTAAAAGGTTCATTTATTTATGTATTTATCTTAAATAATAATATAACTATTAAAACACGCCATGGCTGTATAAATATACTTCAATTAATTTATTTACATATGCGTAAATTGTGTGATTCACGTATTTACATATAAAGTTACTTAATTCTATAATATACACATGTGTATAAAACTTGTTACAAGAAAAGAGATGGAAGAAAGTTGAGAAATTATTTAATTATATAATTTTTATTTATTTTTTTACAATAAGAAATGTTTGATATTGATCACAATTCTTATATTATGTGTGTCATGAATCCTCCCCATAACAAAAGCTGAAAGGTTTTGAGTTTTGACATACCAGATAATTGACAGTTTTATTTATTTATTTTTTTTTTTTTCAAGCAGCTTAGCATTAAAACAAACAGAAGCAAATAACAAACAAGCCCAAGCATATAATTGACAGTTATTATGGAAGACTTGGTCAGCTATAGGGGTGTTCTTTTTAACCGAAAACTGAAAACCGAACCTGACACGAGATGAGCCGACCCGAAAAACTAGTTTACCCGATTAACCCGAAACCGATAAATGGTTATACCCGAACCCGACTATAATTTATTGGGTCGGCGTTTGGATTAGAAATCTATGTTTCGGGTTCACCCGAATAACCCGAGGAATTCAAACATAGAATTAAAATGTGTCTTTCCAATTTATTGTTTCCTTGATTCTCTCCTACTTCCTAGGTAAAATTTTATCACTTCATAATTATTTCCTATTTCATCCATATCTTCTTAAAAGTTTAAGTTAATATAATATATAATGGCATGTTTTGATGTGTTATGTGTATGCCAAGTATTCAACAAACCTAAGTCTACATCACATATCCCTTTTGCAACCCAAATATAGCCAGACAAACCCTTCTAAATGGATAGAAGAACACCTCCTTTTTAGCCGATTTTCTAACGCGATCTAACGCGACCCGATAAAACCCGAACACCGAAGAACCCGAACCTAGAAAGGGTTAGTTAGCGGGTTATATATTTAGCTTTGAAAATCCGAAAAACCCGACCCGAAAAACCCGAAACCCGATTAAAAAACCCGAAGAACACCCTACTCAGCTACTCATGCAAGCCTTAAACACACGTACTCCCTTTATTTATGATTTCTTTGATATGTTTGGTAATATCATTTTATAAAATCAATCACTTACAAATATCCAAATATTAATCAATAACACAATATGTTATTTTTTTTTAAAAAAAATGGGATTACATTTATTATCTCTAAAAGGCATATAAACCATTATTTACATAAGACAATTGTGTGTCTATGTATATATATAGAGAGAGTGTGTGTGTAATATTTCACTTAACTTTCTTATTTTAGCATGGTTAGATGTAGGTTTTGTTTTTATATGTAGTCTATGTATAGCCACGACAATATTGAAAAAGTATCAATAATTTATAACACGATGTGGACATGTATTGAAAAAGTTTCTAAAGCTAGTTTCATAAACCACAAAACTATTTCACAAACTATAAAATACAACTTTAGACTCGAACCATTACTTATAAAATAAATCGATATAAGTAAGAACGTTGCTTCTAACAAATACTAATATCACCCAGACACAAGAATAGGCCACCACCATAAAATAATATTTGACAAGATACATGGTGGCTTGACTGCTGACAGAGACCATAAATATTACATCACAGCACACGCGTGTGTGTACGCCTACACGTGGAATAATCGACATGTACTTGCTATAGTAACCCACCCAACTAAACACCGCCAAAAGAGGCGGGAAAGGGTGTGGGGGTGGGGAGTGGCGTTGAGGGGGAAACGGCATGGAGGAGGTGTTCGTGGTGGGCCCCATCTTTCTCAACCAATCAAAAGATTTTATTTCTTTTTATGCTTTTAACTTTATTTAATATATATATTATTTTAATAGGTATCAGTTAGTGAAAGGGTGAAAAACCATAGTAAGGATTAGTTAAAGAACGTGAAGGAAAGTGGGGTGATTATGTGTCAGTTATGTGGAGTAAAAGGGCGTGAAACGATAGAAGATAGCCTAACAAGACACTGATATTCTGTCCAAATAACATATTTATAATAGAAGTCACTACTGTCAACCAACGTTTGTAAACATCCCTCGACCAACTACATTAACTCTCTAATACTTTGCAACGTGTCCACCCTCATTACAATCTACTTATTCTCACACCGGAATCGTGACTGGTTCTTGCGAAAATACCTAACTCCACAACTTAATATTACTATAACACCAACAAACTTATGTACAATATATTTTGGTTGATTGGTGTACACCTTTTGACCATGTACAATGTTTGTACTTTGTAATGACCCTAAAGACTTTTCTTTCTTTTTCCTTTAGTAGAGTTGTAATGTTGATCAAAACCCTTCCACAGGACCACAACTAGGCCACGTTTATTTAATAAAATACATTTATAAAAAGTCATACTAGTAAAGATGGGTCCCACAAAATGAAAAAAAATTACTAAAAAAAAATTCTAAAATGAAACCGATCTTTGCACACAAACTAATACATCTGCACAAGGTACAAAGAGTCGACTACTGACTACTTGAAAGAAAATAGAAGTGATGAAGAAGCTTCTCTAATTAGTTGATGTGAAGGCTTTTCACCTAGGTAAAAAATTGGAGTAACTTTATAAATTCAAATATTTTAACCATAACTGAAATAAATGAAAGAAAACAAATCAACTAACCAAGTGAGAAAGTAATGATTCAAATATATATATTTTTATAGCTAAGGTTTATGGTTTAGTTATGCTTTATATATATATTGTAATGTAATTTACCATAATAATCAAATCATGCCACCCTTTATACTTCTTTTATAAATAGTATATTACTTGCCCCTCATTCAGTTTTATGAATTTACATGTTTGTTTTCTTTTTAGACTAAAATGCCAAAATGTTCCCTAAATTTATGTCATTTTTGCTACTTCAGTTTAAAAGGGAAACGTATTTGGGTCCATGAGGTTTCATTTTTTTTGTCATTTCCATCCAATTGGCACTTTGGTTAGAAATTTTTGCCTTTTTTGTTGTTTTCCTCATTTAAATGATGAAGTTCAGACATAAAATGACGATTATACCCTTTATTTAAATGAGGAAAACGGCAAAAAGAGGGGTTAACATAAATTCTAACCCAATTTGCCAATTGGATGAAAATGGCAACAAAATGAAACCTTGTTGACCCAGATATAAAAAGTTCATTTTTAGACTTAAGTGACGTAAACCCGAAGACCATTTTAGCATTTTACTCTTCTTTTTATTTAAACTAAATTTTGATTTCGAAATGTGCTCGAATTGCCCATGCCTGGAAGAGTCATTTGACGGATCCGCCTTTCCCAAAACCAAAATACCCGAACCATTTAAACCAAAAGTGATCAGTTTTGAAAACCAAAACGGCCCATGAGCACCCCTAAATGTTATTGAATCCAAACAAAAGATCTTGTCATTGTCTTAAACTCATTTGAGACTTGACCTAGCAACACCAAGTACAAGAGGACACCAATACCATTTCATTCCCATAACTTAGTCTGTTTTGGAGTGATTATTTCTACAGCCATAACTTGTGGTATTCTTTTTTATATATACCAACTTGGCATGAGGGCAATGTGGATGTATATAATGATATCCCTTGACCCTACACAAGATAACTTATTATATTTGAAACCTTTACATACACTTTTTATGTAAGATGCAAATGACTGCATAATACTGCAAAAATTCTACACTTTGACAAACAGTAAAGAACAAATTTGGATCATATGGTGTAAGTACGCATGCGAAAGTTGCATTAACAAAACTTAATATTATGGCTCACGGTAAAGCAAGATAACAAGTTGCATTAAATTTAAAGGTGATCATGCAATCTTTAAACCAAGTGGGACTAAGACATGAACCAACTACAAGGTCCACTAAATGCACTACTCGTGTTATCGCTTTCGGGATATTACTAGATATGATTATATAATACAAAATACATTATGTACTACGGCTATTGTCTTGTATTGGTGACGTGAGACGGGTTGATAAATTGGCTAGCAGACAGCAAAAAGAGTATGCCAAAAATCATCTCAAATGAAATAATAAAATAAAAAAAAGTTTTTTTGGCTGCAAATACAAAAGACTTAATAAGATATTCTTCATCATCTGCATAAACAAATGATAAACTTTGAAACATAGAGAGAAGTGAAAAACCTCTACACTTCTGAAATTAACACCTACCAACCTCTCATGGTACTATACAATTTTCACTGAGTAAATTCTAGGTTTTACCTGTGTAACTCCAGTTGTGGATATAGTTGCCTAACCCCTTCTTTTACTCAATTTATTTGTTCATTCACATGGATTGTCAATTAACTATTACAATTTACAGTCCTGCAGTCAGCTAGTTAAGACAATAGCCTAAAAGTTAGCAGGGGGACTAGAGCATTTTGTGTGCTACCTACAATTCTACGCAATTCTCTTCAGCTATACGCACGGATACATACATACATACATATGCAAGTAAATGACGGTTCTATATGAAATGACTTAACATTACATGGAAGTTAGTAAAGACCACAAAAAAAACAAAGCAATTAAACCAATTGAGAAACTAGTATTTCAAATATGATTTTCTTTTTCATAACTGAGGCGTAGTCAATAGCGAATAGCGGACCATAGCGACTGGCTACCTATATGCCACGTAGCGATAGCGACGAAATAGCGCCCACTGTTTCATGTTTAGTGATAAAGGGGTAAAAAATTATGAATAAAAGATAAAACATACATTTAACACCAATAATGTATAAAAGTGCTAAAAATACGCTAAAATACGATGTCACTAATCATCTAAATAAATAAAAAAAAACTTAAAAAACCGCTATTTATCGCTATAGGGTTTGTAGCAACCCTTCACCCATACGCTAAGCTATTCGCTATAGATGGCGCTACCAGCGCTACTGACAACTATGAACTGAGGTATATAGTCTTGTTATGGTTATATATTATAATTAACTGAAATAATCAAATCAAACCACCACTATACTAGCCTTTATGTTTTTTTATAAATAATATATTATCTAAAAAACATATTTCCAAATTTTTCCAAATGATATATTACTTGCCCCCTCCTTCAGCTTTATGAATTAACAGGTTTGTTGTCTTTATATTTGAAGTAAAACTTGATTTCGGAATGAGGTTGAATTGGCCAAAATCAATTGACCGGCCCGCTTTCCCAACAACCATACCATTTGAAACCAAAACAGATCGGTTATGAAAATCTAAAAACCAAAACAACAGTCATAGGTTCGGTTATGGCTCCTGTAAAATTCATAAATTTCTTTTTCACCGAACAGTAACATCTTGAATGAAGGGTATGGACATATGGTTGGTATGTTAATCCATTTCCATGTACAAATGGATTGCACTGTCAGCCTACTACACAAGCCCATAAAAATCTAGATGCGCCACAAGGCCCAAAAGCACAAACCATATTACCCAAACAACACTCATGTTAAAATTGAAGGGAAGATATATAAGATTGATGGCAGTTAGTTTTTCTTTTTTGGCCGTGCAAACATAAAAATACTTTCATATATTAATGTTTAATGATTAATATTTAATAATGATACTAATCACATTTGTTTTATTTAATTTTGATTCAGTCAACTAAGCATAAATCAATAAATAATATAATGACCGAAATAATAAAGTATTTTTTGAATTTTTTGTATTATCATTAACCTGTTGAAATTAAGAATAAGTAGTTTTTTTTAACTGCAAATTTCTTTTATTCCTTGTTGTCTGTGAGACTTGAACCCAAGACCTCCCCCTCCCATGGTGTTTAAAAGCTTTGACTTTGCCAATGGACCACCACCCCATCATAGTTGTTACGAATAGCGACAAATAACGATAAGGTACCTATATGCTACATAGCAAATAGCGATAAAAAGGGGGCGCTATTTTATAAATAGCAATAGACTAGAAAAAAAAAATAATTTATATGTATATGATATCAAAATACCCTGCTATATACACTATTTTACATATATATTTAACAAAAACCTAAAATCCAGCAACTTTATAGTTATATTTAATCGCTATTCATATTTAAAAAAAATTAAGAACTGAAATCCCGCTATTTATGGCTACATACCCTGTTGCGACCTTCGACCTATACGCTATAGCAACCGCTATTGACAACTATGCACCCCATTGGTAAGAATAAGTAGTTAAATACTTAAATTGATTAATATTATAGAAAAGTGATGTCACGAGTCACGACACGACCCAAAAAGTATACATATATGATTGATATTAGCAATTTAGCACAAACTTGTAAGAGACCAATTATTCATCACACATTCACACAACATGACTTAACATTTCCTTTATGATCTAATTTTATAACTTGTTATGGTTTATATCTTAGTTAATATAAACACAAACTAAGATGCGATGCACACTTTAAATCAAAATGCAACAACTTTGTCTTTAAAGTTTAAGCACACAAACTAAACAAGTTAATCTAGAACTAAAATGATGGCTAATGTGACATTATATGTTTTCCAATGTAATCGTCTGAAAAACATTATCCCAATGTATTTATCAGCATAGATACAATCTTAAGGAGTTTAGCACATACCGATGAAGGATATGGGTTTCAAACTGAAATACTTTACTCTAAAATGGGGAGCCAGAAAGCACATTAGCATTGTGACTTCATCCAATCATGGTTCGTTTTCTACCTCGTAGTCTCACTGTGACAAGTTAAGAAGTAATTACATGATCAAATAAACCACCAAGCCTAATACTCGTCCAAACCAAAATAAATGCAAGAATTGATTCTACACGTGATTTAGTAAAGAGATGCAATTATTTAAAAGGTGGAAAAACGGGTATCAAGCATGCGTCAAAACGAGTAGTATTTAGGACTGCTTGGGCCACAAAGCATCGTCTTTTTGTTTAAAATTTAATAAAGAGTAAAAGTACACAGATGGTCCATGTGGTTAACCAAAATTTGGATCAAGTCCCTAGCTTTTTTAAAGTACAGGGATGGTCCCTATGGTATGAACTTTGTAACGCACTTAGTCCCCAACTTTTGCCAAAAGTACATGGATGGTTCCTGTGGACTGTGGTATGCACTTTGTAACGCATTTAGTTTGGTTGTATAAGTTTTTGACTTGAACAGTTTTTGGTTTGTTTGGATTGATAGGTTAGCTATGTAGTACTTTTATAGTGTGGGCGGGGCCGGGCTTTGAAAGTCCATATTGTTAGGCCCATTGCTCTTGGAGGTGGTGAGTTCCTTGGGTATTATGTCCCGGGAACCTAAGCCCCTGTAGGTGTGTATAAGTTTTTTCGTTATTAATAAAATTTACCAGAGGTGCCACCCTCTTTTACCAAATAAAAAGTTGGGGACCAAATATGTTACAAAGTGCAAACCACAGGGACCATCCATGTACTTTCGAAAAGCTAGGGACCAAATTCAAATTTTTGGTCAACCACAAGGACCATCTGTATACTTTACTCTTTAATAAACAATTAATGTGTTTAATAAATATGATTATATAAAACAATATGTTTGAACTTTTTTTAATATAATGATCAGGAGGTTGTGTACTTGTGTGCATTAAAAATACAATTTTTGTGTCTATTGAACCGTTTGACCACTTTAACCCGTTACCTTCTAGCTACATTTTTTATTTGACACACTTGAGATAAAAGATAACGTAAATCAAGTCATTCATATCTAAAATATCCTTATTTAGATTACGCTATAAAAATCAAGAAAACGAAAAATAATTAGACAAGATTACAAGAATAGACAGTTAACGAGTATATATTATACCTTGACCGAGTTTGTTAAATGTGGCTGACCATTGCTTTGAAGACTTCCTATATGCTGCAAGTATCTTATCCATCTGTTCAATAATATCAAATCAAGGTTATGTCAAATTATGCCTATTATTGTGTCTTTACACGTTACAGTTTATTTAGCGAATTACAGGGTGTTTGGATGTGTGTTCTGAAAGTGATATTGCAACATGCAACATTAGGTTATCAGTTGATTAGAACAAGAAAAAGCTCAATTATACATTTATTTAGAATAATATTTCCATTTGGCTTACCACATTCCCACAGGAAGAATGCATCGACAGCAAGGCTCGCTCAAGTACGTATAAATCAACAGCTTTATCTTCTGGAAGAGTTGATACAAAGCTCAAACCGAAATCAATCAATACCTGAAAATATATTGCAAAAGAGACATAAAATAAGATAAAAAAAAGTCTTCTACATACTTACACTGTCATACATGTAATTTTAGACTTAGACAAAGAGTAAAATGCTATTTTCGTCCCTAAGGTTTGGCGACTTTCGTCCAAAGGTTTGTTTTTTCGCATCCAAAAGGTTTAAAATTTTGCTGTTTTCATCCGGCTCGTTAACTCCATCCAATTTTCTTTGTCAAGTCAGGGGGTATTTCTGTCTTTTTTGGTAACTAATAGGGCAATTCGGTCTTTTTCAAGGGTTACAGTCTTTTTACATAAAGTGAAAAAGACAGCACTGCCCTTTTAAGTTAACAAAAAAGACGGAGATACCCCGGACTTGACGAAGAAAAATGGATGGAGTTAACGAGCCGGATGAAAACGGCAAGATTTCAAGCCTTTTGGATCCAGATGCGGAAAAACAAACCTTTGGATAAAAGTCTCAAAACTGCCCAAACATCAGGGACGAAAATGGCATTATACTCTTAGATAAAACTTTATAAAATGTAAAAGTAGATTAAATAAAGATTGAAGTACCAGCTGGTTGCTGCTGCTACGCCATAACATATTTGATGTGGTCAAATCCCCATGAATGACCCCACCATCATGTAACTTTCCAATAATATCCCCAATTTGTAACGCGATATCATCCATCTTTTCTTCAACAACTCCTTCAGATCCAAATTCAAGAAATATATCTTTGATAGAGGGACCTTCAATATACTCGAAAGTGAGTGTATGTGATACGGGGTCCACAGCATAAAGCACGGGAGTAGAAACTCCAAGCCGTCTAGCCTTTGTCATACACCTAGCCTCCTACGATAACAAAAAAAAGAATCATAACTAAACTATGATGTTTTTAACATTAAAATCACAAGGATTGATACTAGTTGTCAATATGAACAACGAACCGCATTTAACCGCTTGAGTGTGAGCTTTGAATCTAAAGTCGGATGCCTGTACTTCTTTGAGAACCGTTCCTTAACGATGGACTTCCTTCCAGCAAATATTGACTCAAAAACTCTCTGAGAAACATCAACTGAATATCAGCACATAACATACAAATCTCTCAAGTTCAATTACAAATCTTGAAATAGGAATTTCCGAATGACAAAATTTCAATCTCAACCCTTGAATTCCATGCTCCCAACCACAATAATGCATAAAGTACAAAAGCAAATTAACTCACAGCTTCAGCCCCTTGCTTTATCAGAACCAAAGAGCCATTTTCTCCGTTTGCTTCAGTATCCATATGTGTTTTATTTGAGGATTATGTTGTCCTACATTCAATGACATACACATAAACTTGAGCTTCAAATTTCATCAAAATTCTAACTTCACACGCTCTTTCTACATGTGGAAACTGTGTTGAAATTAGTCACAGCTTGATTTAGCTACAGTTTTCTCATGGGAATTTCATCTTACAGTATGCATTACAATTTTGAAACTATAACCAATACAAACACATGATCCCACAACTATAATCACATGAATACTCTTATCTAACTAGTTCTTATAATCCAGAAATTAAAAAACTTGTTTGAGTTAGCTAGAGTTGTCTCATCGGAATTTCATCGAACACATGGTATGCAACTATGCATTACAGTCTTGAAACACTATAATCGACACAAATACGGAAACCCATACCTATAATCTCATGAATACTCTAACTAACTCGTTCTAAAGATTCATAAATTAAAAAACTTGGAGCAATTGAAACCCTATAATAGAAGTTGATGGAGAAAAATAAAAAGACAGCAAACTAAAAATTAACATGATTAACATCAACAAATTTTAACACGCTGACCTGAGAGAGTGAGTCGTTGAGATTTGGAGTGGTGGAACCGACGACCGGAATGGCGGAGGTGGAGGCGAACGGCCGGCGAGTGGGCGGTTCGCTGGAGACTGTGGTGGAGGCGTGCTCCGATGAGGATAATGGGTTCACAGTTCACGCTTTTGTTTCAGTTAACCCTAATATGGATTTACAATTAAAAAAAGAACATAAAACACAAAAGAAAAAAACCCTGATGCGGGGGGAATCGATGTTGTAAATGGCGCGGATTACCGGTGGAAATAGGATTGTAAACGAACCGAACGTTTGTAAACCGTTTGACGGGGAGTTCTTTTAATAAATCAACGAACACGGACACGAAACTTCGTTCATTAAGTTAAACAAACGAATATGAACAGAGGTTGCGTTTGTTCGTTTAAATTCGTGAACGTTCGGAAAAAAGTTCATATATGTTCGCTCGTTTACGTTCATTTGTATTTGTTCATATAAAGGTTTTTATATGTTGTATTTTTGTTTTATTGTTTTTAGTTTTTAAAAACTGAAACCTTATTTATTAGTATGTCTCCCCCCAACTTCTCTTACTTGACAATTTCAGTTTCAATTTGTATTAAAGCTTGACAAGCTTCTTAGTTTTGTGTTAATCATGTTTTTTTTTTATAATTATGTCAATTGTGTTTGGATAGTTATGCTAGTTGTTTATTTATTTTTTTGGTGGATACTTTTAACCTTTATGATGAAAAATGCATATTTTATTTCAAAGTCAACATATGTTCTTGTGTATTTATAGATATTTATTTGAGTTCATTTGTGTTTAGTAAGTGTTTGTGAATATTTCATAAATATGCTCATTTCTTAATAAACGAACACAAACAAGGTCTTGTTCGTGTTAGTTTGGTTCGTTTACATCTTATATGCATTTTTATGTTATGGCTTCACCCACAATTTATCTTTGGGTTCCTACTAAATTTTTTATGTAGATTTCTGCTAAAAAATACTAACTGAGTGATTCCTAGAAACCCAGTGTTTAAACATAGATTCGCCTCTAATGAATGCGTAAGTCCAAAAAGATAGAGCTTATTGTAATGACTAATTTCATGATTATCGATAGCGCTTAGCCAAATTTTGATTGCGTTATGAGATGAGAAGTAATTTAGAATTCTGCAAGGAAAATACAGGAGTTAAATCTTTCAAGTTAACTTTTTTAATCCAAACAAAATTTTCACATCTTTAACAAAATACATCACTACTTCTAGGATAATCTGCGACTATCTACTTTGAAATCAAAATAACTCCAAGACTAAAAAATTATTGTTGTATATAACATTCAGTGGTCGTAGTGGGGTTTTTTTGGCGTTTTTTCCCAAAAAAGGCCCCATAATGCCCCTCCACCGCCCCCATGGGCGTTTTTCTTAAAAATTGGGTTGAGGCGTTCCAAATTAAACGCCGGATCAAGATAATTTTGCCAATTATGTCACTACACCCATTTCTTGTATGGATAAATACGGGGAGCATGTAGTTCACTTTAAAGAGCTCACTGGGTTCAAATATCGGCACGACTGGGTGCGTGATGCTTTGTGGGACATCTTAAGAAGAGCTGGGATTTCAGCTAAGAAAGAGGCCCCTGTGAATTTCCTCACGGACCCTATGGAAGGGAGATCTACTCTGCGACCAGCGGATCTGCTCGTCTTTGGCTGGACTGGGGGGGAAACATGCTTGTGTAGACCTCACGGGGGTTTCCCCTTTGGTTGGTTTAAGGGAAAACGGGTTTGTAGCTGGACAAGCGACAAGAAAGGCAGAATCAAAGAAAGTGGATAAGCACGCTAAAGCTTGCGCAAAGAAACCAGCATGTCCTTGTCCCTTTTGTCTTTGATACTTTTGGCTCCCTAGCGCCAGAAGCTATCCACTTCTTGACGAGGGTTCAACGGGTCGTCTACAGCGATTGTTCAACCCCAAGGGGGCAAGGGTTTGTATTTGGAAGGTTAGGGTTTGCAATTCAGAAAGGATTGGCGGCGCAGCTTGTTGCTCGGCTAGCTTCTGTTTTGATGTAACTTGGCAAGTTTTCTGGCTTATATATAAATTATATTCAGAAAAAAAAGAGGGTTTTAAATAAAAAAACAAAAAAAAAATAATTGAGTAATTATTATTGGGCATTATACCACTACACTCGTTTTAAAAAAAAACGCCCCATAATGTCTCATCGCTGACTACATATGGTGTTACCATGCAACTTAATGTAATAACAACCTAGTAATTTTAGGAAAATAACTAATTTCAACTACATAATTGTTTTCTTGTAAATAAATTTTAATATTACTATGGCTAACCACAGTGCGATTCTTTATGGTTGATCATTGACGTCAGAATAATTATTCTAAAAAGCTCACATTCATTTAACCTGTAAAGAATAAATTTTTAGCATAATACGAACCATATAGAAGCATAACATGCAAGTGTTTTTTTATAACCATGAGAACCCCGAAAAAAATCACCAAACACATCCCACTAACCAATAGCATTATGTAAAACGCAGCTTGCACCGCCTAATGGCCTTCAACAGAGTTAAAAAGTAACATATAAGTTAACACCTCAATGATAATTAAACATCTTTTACAATAATTTTATGAGGTTTTAATACCAAATTGGCTCATGTAAACCTGAAAATGAAACCTCTATGCGGTTTTGATCATCACAAGTCCCGGCTCACTTTGAAGAGTTTCAACAACGGGTGTAGAAGCAGATCGGCTGGGAAGACTCCCGTGAATGGCTCTAATTGTGTCGGGCGTAGTTCTGCAGCAGCCTCCAACAAGTGATGCACCCATCTCGCACCATGTGTTCACATATGAAACAAAATCCTCTTCTAGAACTCCAGTGTTTTGCTATAACAAATATTTTAAAATAAAAAACCGTTAATGGTGTCTAAAATTCGGGTATTGGAATCTGAATTCTATTCCTCATAGTTTGGTCGGTAGAATTTGTTGAAATTGGAATCTGAATTCAAGAATAACATGTTTGGTTACAGAATTGGAATCTCAGACAACCTTGCTAGCTCGAAAAAAAGTAAGCCGATCTGAGCTGACTGGTTTAAGTTCAAGCTCGAAGCCAGCCTGGCTCGGCTCGATTACAGCCTTACGTTGCATCAGTGATAGTTCCCATTTCTTTATTGTTTTGTCAACCGAATGTATCGCAAATTTCAATTCCTATGATAAATTCCAATTCCTTCAAATTACAAATCCAATTTCTTTAAATTCCAATTTCTTCAAAAGAATAACGAGAGAGGTGACAGTTTTGACCCGTTGTATATTTGATAAACAGTCAAGCATTCAACTTAAAACTATACACAAGATTTATTAGACCCGATGGAAGAAGTGCTTACCACCCACTGTTTTAGTTGAGCATCATAGCTTTCACCACTGTTAGGATATATAAGAATTGGTTTACTTGTCACCTGCACAAGACAGCAAACTAAGATTACTAACATATTAGATAAGTAATTATATATATTGTATCTATAAAAAAGGGAAAATAAAATAAAGCTAATAAAGCTAGAAGTAAAAGTGATACCTTTTTTATTGTGGAAATGAGACCACCAATGAATCTAGGAGGGGTACAGTTGATTCCTACAGCAACAACTTTCTTGCTTGAATCCGCAATTGCCGCACATTCAGCTAACGAATCACCGCTCACAACATTCACACCGTCTTTCGAGTTAAACGCAAACCACGCAGGAATATTTATGCCTTCTTCAAGAAGCTCAGAAAACGCCTACTCAAAAACCCAAACTTATCAACATATATGATATATCTCTGTGTAGCTTTTGAATTAATTATTAAAAAAAAAGCTAGAAAACTCATGTTTGGTATTATTCCTTTAAAGACATAAAGTTTTGTGGAAGAATAAAGAGTAAAATGCCATTTTCGTTCCTAAGGTTTGGCCAGTTTTGCGAATTTCATCCAGAGGTTTGTTTTTTCGCATCTGGATCCAAAAGGTTTGAAATCTTGCCATTTTCATCTGGCTCGTTAACTCCATCTATTTTTCTCTGTTAAGTCAGGGGTATTTCTGTCTTTTTGTTAACTTAAAGGGAAATTCTGTCTTTTTTTCTGTTAAGTTAACAAAAACGACAGAAATACCGCTGACTTAACGGAGAAAAATGAATGGAGTTAACGAGCCGGATGAAAATGACAAGATTTCAAATCTTTTGGATACAGGTGCGAAAAGACAAACCTTTGGATGAAAGTCGCAAAATTGGCCAAACCTCAGGGACGAAAATGGCATTTTACTCGAGAATAAAACAGCAAAAAGCTAAAAAAGATAAAGATTCTGGCTGACCTGTGCTTCTAGCTTATTTGGTATTGTTTCAAATGCAATCAAATCAGCACCAGATTCCGCTAAAACTTGAACCCTTCTTCTGTGAAAACTTTTCAAGAACTCCAAATTCATTGCATCACCATAGTCCCCACTGTAACAAGACAGAAAACTAAATAAGCAAAACTGACAGTTAAAGTTTCTAACTGAACTGTATAAATCTCAAACAGCCTGAACACCCCTAAGAAGATGTATAAAAAAAAGACTTCCACTAATGCCGAAACTATTTAATTCATCATGTGAAGTTATACCTGTATTCAGAACCATCGGCAAGATAAGCCCCATAACTCCCTACGGATGCAGCAACTAAAACAGGACGATTTTTGAAAATTCTACCGTCACCGGTATAATCAACTGAAGATTCATGGCATCTTTGATGATACAAATCCCTTGCTTCACAAGCAATTTCTACACTTTTTCTGAGCATGGACTCACCGTCTTCTGAAGAATAGCCTTTAGCCTCAAACCCTTGAATTGTGGCCTGTTCGGTTATAGTGCGTAAAGAGAGATAGGCAGATGTATGGTAATGAAATATTGAAAAACAGCTACAATACCTGGTAAGATGCTGTGATTATTATATCCGCACCAGCTTCAAGATAATCAAGGTGTACCTACAGTGTCAACACTAATGAGTATACTAAGCATATGACTGATTATCAATTCAGATTCCAACATGTTGCCTAGGGTTATTCAAACAGCTCGTGGCTCGAATCTCGTTTAATTGGCTCGTTTACAACCTGAGCTACCTTGGCTTAGCTCGATTCATTTTATTTTAAATTTATTATATAGGATAGAAATCTATGCGGAACATTATATATTGCGAGAACGCTAATAAAATGAAACACATAGTTGTTAAAAGCCATCGCCGCCTGCGCCTAGGCCCATGTTTCAGGCGAGGCGAGTCAGTTTCGCTTTAAGTCGAGGAAATTGCGCTTTAATTCTCCAGGTGATGGTTCATGCGCACATTCCGGCGAGATTCTTAGATTCCGAAGAGTTTCCGGCCAAATTCTATAAATTCCGACAAGATTCTAGCCAGATTTCTTCTTTTATCTAAGGAAAACTACTTTTCTACACAAATACAGTAATATTTTAGAACCTTTTGTACTAAATAGATGATATAAAGTGTTATATAATAGATTTTTGTTATTTTATTTGAAGAATAGTATTCTTTTACTAATACATAATATATATATTAACTTTTTTCATTACGCGCTTTATTTTTCTCAGGCTCTCGCTTTTTTGCGCTTTGCGTCTAGGCCCCAAGCGAGGCCTATGCGCCTTGATTGCGCCTAGCGCGTTTAATGACTATGACGAAACATTCATTTTTCTAATCTTTAAAAATTTTTAAAAAAATGGTATAGATTAAATATTCTCACTCATTTCTCCTTAAGCAGCCTCTCTATTCCTTCGGGGTAGAGGTAAGGCTGTCTACATCTTACCCTCCTCAGACCCTATCTTAGCTTTGCTATTGGTGGGATTTCCTGAGTATGATGATGATGATGATTCATTTCTCCTTAAACTCTACAAAAAATAATGAACAAACTAGTCTGGTTGTTCATTTATGTATATAACCTACGTATGTGTATATACCAAACCGTACATTCGTACAAAACTAAAAAACATACAAAAAAATAGTTAGTTTGATAATCTGTGCATAACTTACGTAATCGCATGTAAAAGCATAAGTTTTAAAAAACACAAACCACCAAACAAAAAATAAATAAATAAACAATTCAGATTCATTCCAGTCTCTGCTCATAAACAGTCCTACCATTATCTGAACTACCAGATCTATGCTAAGGTTAACAATTCTGCTTTTTAATTTTTATCCCCTAAAATTATCAAAACAAACATGCAGAGTGTATGGCACTATTGTAATTTCACACAACCAACTCATCACAAACAAATTATCTCATCTACACACACTAAAATCATCCTTCATCCTTCATCCTTCATCCTTCATCCTTCATCCTTCATCCTTCAATCTTCAATCTTCAATCTTCATCACAACACATAACAACATAACAAATATAAAATCTAAAACAGAGAAATTACATCAAAACTTCATAACATAAAAAATACCATATCTTAAAAGTTATAAACACAGACGCTTCATCAACTATTAACTCATTCTTCCGTCACAATTCTTAACTAATCTCACAACAAACGTAACAAAAACCTAATAACATTACGCACGAAATTAAAACTACTTTAACGACGGTTACTATTAATATTATTATAACTTATAAATATAAATATTATTATTATTATTATTATTATTATTATTATTATTATTATTATTATTATTATTATTATTATTATTATTATTATACCTGACGAATAATGTGAGGAGAAGTGAGGAGGCATTTAGCGCTCCAGAGAGGATCGTTGAGGTCGGCGCCGTAGCGTTCAAGCTCCGTCGCAAGGCCGCCGTCGATGAGCGCAACGCCGCCGGAGTTGCGGAGGAAATCGGACATCAATGTGTCTACGTCGGCGTGGCTCATTGCGGTTGTGAGGGCGGTGGATGTCTCCGGCGAACGGCGGATGACGGCGGTTATAATTTGTACGGAGAGGGAGGAATGTAAAGTGTTTAGTGTCCAGGTTCAATATATAGAAAGGGGCCGGGAATTGCTGTGGAATTTGAAACTTATGTTGAGTTTTTACCCCCTTTACTTTGGATGTTATCTATATATAGTCCCTATGTTACAATACTTTTTTGGGATGACTTGAAAACGGGGCTAGTGGTTTCTGGTTAGAACTAGGGGTGGTAATGTAACGTCCCGCGTTTCTATGCTTTCTATATTTGGAAACCTTGTACCGTACTTCTATTTTTAGTAAGCATTGTATCTCGTATTCATCTTTCGTTGTAAACATTGTAACCCGAGACTTGAATCGTAATAAGAAATTCGTATTTTATTCATATTGTGTTAATCATAATCATGTTACACTTACACTTGTTCATACTTTAAACATATAAACGTACTCGTGATACCCTTATTCATAAACGTGTGATAACTCGCAAACATCGTTTGTATGCGTAAACGAGACTCAAACGTGAAACTCGTAATCGTTAAACTAAATTCGTTACGAAAACATAATTACCTATTCATTTATTAAGTTAATTAATTTAAATTAATTAATTAAATTAGTTAATAAAATTAATTAATTTCTTTTTACAAAAAAAATTAAAATGCTAAATTTTTATAAATATGTTAACATTTAGAATTTAAATGTTAATATACATCTTTCTTTAATAAAGTCCAATGTTTAAATTGCAATTCTTGAATTCCTTAACTTCAGGGACTACTCTTGCCTTTTCTGTAAACTAATATAAAGATTTTAATTAAAAAAATAATATGCAAAACCGGGATCCGCGAGATTCGAACCCGGGACCTCCTCAACAAACAACAACACAGCCACTCCACCAGCGGGCCACTTGTGTTAGAACCCGGAAACACAAAGCTGTTAAGCTTTGTTTCCGGGTAAGGCTGGTCGCAAAGGGGGGCGGACAGCAGCCATTTGGGCGGATTTTAGGTTAAATTTTTTAGTTTTTAGCACTTAATGTTCACCTAAACCCCACCTAACTAACCTTAATCTTTCCCCTATAAAACCCACCTCTAATCCAAGCACTTTTACACTTTAATCTCCCTTAAATCCCTCTCAAAACCTTCCAAATCAGATGCAAAATTACAAGTTCGAGCAGAATTACTCATCTTCACTAAAGTGAGTGTAACTCACTCATTTCTTAACGAAATCACTTCATTCTTTTTCCTACTTGCTTGGATAAACTTTGGGTTGAATTCCTAGGGTTCTCCATGGAGAATCCAAACCTGGAAATGCCCCAAAATGTCCACAAACTTTCTGTTTTGTCTAAACTTTTATCAAACTTGTGTTTTAACTTCAACAAACTTGTGTTTTAACTTCAACAAACTTGTGTTCTTATGCTTACAATCAAGCTTATGATTAGTAAAGCCTAACCACGCTTGTTAACATGAACTAAGGTCTGTTTTAACACCCTAAACTTTCTATTTTTGAAGAGCATTGAGCTCACAAGTGATGCAAGTTCTTAAACTTGTCCATGTGTGTCCACCAAGGAAGCTTGGGCTATCCTAACTTGAGACCACACATCACTTGATGATTTTCATCAAGATCCCAAGATAGTTTGCTAGACTTAAAGTGTCAAAACCCCACAAAGCCGTTGACGATTGTCCTCGTATGCTCGTCGGGTTGTTGAATACTTGGCTATTTGGTATCTAGATGACACCTTATCATTCTTGTCTTTACATTCTTGTATAGTATATAGTTCTTGTACCCTCCTTGTCACCAGATATCAATCAAGGGATATCGGTAATTTTAATATCATGCTATGTACATGTATATGTGTATATATATATATGATTAGGTTCATTTGTGAACAACCCCCTTGATTATGAACACTAGTGAACTAATCATAGCCCTTGATTTTCAATACACAAATGTAAATCAATGGCCATAATTTGATGATGAAAATACACTAGTTTATTTTAAGATTTGATGATGTAAATCAATGGCCAAAATTTGTTCACTCAGTTCACAAATACACTATACATATATAGGGTAGGGTTTATGCGAGAACCGCAAGAACTAATGTGAACACAACAAAATAAACCCACAACACCAACCAAGCTAAATGCTAACCATAAAACTAACCGCCCCCTCCAAAAAAAAAAACCTAAAAAACATACAATTTTTTAAAAAATGCAGCTCCGTGGACCGCTCGTCGGGTCTGATAGGTGGTGGTATCACACCCTTCTCAAAGGAACCGTACGTGAGACTCTCGCATCATACGACTCCGTCCCGGAATCAGGACCCCCCCTTTCCTTTGACCAACGGGTCCTCAAACCAACCTGTCCTTCCTTTCTATTTCTCGGTAAGCGGTTTTTTTATTTTTATTTTCATTCATTGATTGATTTGATTCAAGGTAGCTTTAGCTTGCTTCCAAGTCCAAGCGCTAGCGGTAGAAGCTAGTCATCAGAAGCGAACTTCCGGGCCCGGAAGGAGCCAAAAAAGGTGAGAAAAAAAATCATTGGTTTTCATAAAAAAATTATGACGAAAACCAGCAATTTTTTTACAAAAATATTAAAAAAATTGTATGTTTTTTAGATTTTTTAAGTATTTTTTGTTGTGTTCACATTGGTTCTCGCGGTTCTCGCAATAAAGGGTGGTTCCTAACGGATCTTTCTTATATATATATATATATATACACACACACGTATTTTAATGATCACTTATCTAATAAATATTTACGTATACGTATCGTTGTCCTTTTAATGTTTTCAGACATATAACTGCCGACAAAAGGTAGGAGAAAACTTATGTACTTTAATCCTTTTTTTACAGGAATTAACCTTTTTTTTTTATTGGGAAGCTATTATTTGTGGGACTTGAATCCAATACCTTTTCTTACCAATGTATTTAAAAATTAATTAATTTTGTAATGTTTTAACATATATAGTAAAGTATTTTGAGAAACTATTTTGATCCCTTCAAAATAAAAAAGTGATACATTTTGCATCTATTTATTTTTCCTAAAATTTCCATCTTTACTACAACTACATAGTCTAAATTTATTTTTACTACATCTTGTAACTGAATTTAAACATTGAATTAACACCGTCATTTGCGAAGAGATAACTTATTTTTGTTCGACTTCTTTTACGTCTAAAAATATATGGTTGTCACGTACACAATGTTTAACTTCTTTTACGTGTTCTAGATACGCAATGTTGAATTTGTACTTCTTTTATGTCTTTTATGTGCTTTGAGTACGCTATGTTGAATTTATACTTCGATTTTTGATAAATTTGTTTGGTATAGAGATATATATTGTGTTGCAGATAAGATTCACGTGCTCTGGATACGCTATGTAGATTTTGTACTTCGATCTTGATAGAATTGTTTTTTTATCTTTAGAGTGGTACCGAATCTTTAAGAACACATAATTCAGAGACGTGTTGTGCTTTAGATGTGCCATTGTTCGAAGCTTCTTCGTAAAAAAAATAATAACACCATCCGATTTTACCTTATGGAATATCTCATACACCTCATATGATAGTTATATTCGATCACTAATTTTTTGGAACAACACAAGTTTAACAAAGTAACAAACTAACAATTTTATAACATATGTCCTTTTACATCCAGATTTTCATATCTACAAATACATTCTACATGAAAAAATCTAAATATTTTTTAATCAACAAAACTATACATAATATAGTTGTCAAATAAGAAACTACTAAGTGTAAGTTGATAAAAATAAAAAGTAGATGCATTTGTGATGCTAAAGTGAATATTCAACAAACCATGATGGTGAAATGTGATGGCAAAAGTCACCAAACACACCTAAAATGAGAAAATTCTCCTCTTGGGCCACACAAGGTTGGTCCTTTGGATTGAGCATTTATTATAGTACCCCACAGAACAAAAGTACACACATATGGAACCTCCAAGGTTCATGGTAATAGAACATAAGAAAACAAAAGGCACAAAACCAAGCATATGTTCCATTTCCATTCCTAAAATAGATTCTTAAACTCTCTCATTGGGTTAGGAATCAATATTTGTTAGGGATACCTAATTATAGAATTTTTTTCCCTACCAATTGCAACTAGGAGATGTAAATCATGTTATTCTTAAATAAACTTCAAGTTTATTAAATAAGATTTGATGAGTCGGTCATTGGAGGGTTAACGGATCCTTTTAATCACATATCATCACCTTAGGGTGGGAGAGTCCATCTTTCAACCACCAATTACATATTGCCGATCTTAGTTTTTTTAGATTTACCAATAGGATGATGTCCTGGTGGTCCATTGTTAAAGACAAAGCATTTAAATACCTGTACTAAAATATCTTTAGATTAATGTGGTTGTTGTTCCTTAAACCTGTTTATGCTTTTTTTTAACAATTAAATAATTTAATATAAATATAGTAATTTATTTAAATTAAAAGTGAGGTGTCATAATTTTATTGAGAAATATGCTTAGTAATACAACATTCCCGATCCAACCACACTCCCCATTCGGGATTTCTTTTTACAGGCCAAAGAAGCACGAAGCGGTGTTTCTATTCTAACTTCAACCATGTGTTTCAAAATCCAACTCTCAAAAAATTTTAGACTAAGTTTAATTTTAGTAATGTAATAAGATTGTTTTTTTATAAAAGTTTTTATGCTCACACACAATATTAGTATGTTAAAACAATAGATTAGCTTTTTAAATGAATAAAAAATATGGTCATGATATATTAAAAAGTTTATTTGGGTAGGAATGTTAGAAAGTAATCCCGACCATCTATTAAGTAATCAAGGACTAAGATTAAATAAGTGAGATTGAACAAAAAGAAGGAGGCGCATGAGTTAGTTTGAGGGTATTCTAGTCCATTCAATTTAATAGTTTCTCTATTTTTCAATTCCCCCCGGTTTTTAAAACGTTGATAACTTTTTCATACTACATTATTTTTTTTATAAAAATTGCACCATAAAAACGAGCACACCATTGCTATACTTTTGAAAAAAAAAATCGGTAACCCAGATGCGTAAAACGCAATGAATAAAAAGCAAAAAAATATTTTTTTCTAAAACGCAATAGATAAAAAAACACAAAAAAGTCTTTTTTTCTAAAACACAATGGAAAAAAACAAAGAAATTTCTTTTTTTTTTCTAAAACGCAACTGACTAAAATCACAAAAAAAATGTTATTTCTAAAACGCAATGGACTAAAAACATAAATTAAAACGACATATTCACTCACAGAGAATCAGATTAATAGAAAAACAATCCTGAAATTATCAAAGCTGCTTATTTTCACGTCAACAGAAAAACAATCCCAAATGAGAACTCATGCAATGTCAAATGTATACAAAATAAAGAAAAAATGAGTATAATCAAATCATTATTATATAAACTATATATAACAAAACAAAAAACATATGAGTAGCCACTGCATAAAATTTGCATAGCAAACCTTTGAATGAAAGTTGACCAAATTTTGTGAAGGGACTACCAATGGTTTACAAAGTTGTAAACTTATGCAAAACATATGGAAAAGAAAAAACAAAATGTTTGTGACATTCATAACATGAGGAAGACGGATCACGGGCCACGTCTCGGGGTGAAACAAAAACAACCCGAGGCTTGGTCTTCGGGTATCATCCCGCCACCTTTACTTGTGTCTATCGCCTCTAACAATCTCACCACCTCATCCATCTCGGGTCTCTTGTCGGGATTTGCATCCCAACATTTTCTCAAAATGTTTGCAAATGAACTCGGGCAACATTTGGGAATGTCGGGCCGTAAATTCTGTAATAATAAAAATATAAAAACCATCATTAATAAATAATAACGGTGCATGGAGATGGTAACATATTTGGGTTGTGTTTAATCTCAAACGGGTCATATAAATTCCTCTTTTTTATCTATTAAATAAGATTATTATTGTAATAATATTGCTTTTAGAATCATAATTAACTCCTCAACTGTTTAAAAAGTGATTTTCAACTACCAAAAAAAAGTGTCTTTGATCTAATATTAAACTCAACTAACGAGCGATACTATTTGAGCAACACTAAGATTATAAAGATAAGAGTAAATTACTGTTTTGGCCCCCGTGGTTTAGCTAGTTTAACCTTTTCAGCCAAAAAAGGAATATTTTAACATATCAGACCCCAAGGTTGCATTTTATAACGGTTTTGGCCCCTAACACTAACTTTGTTACTTTTTTGCATTTAAGTGTACGGGTAATTAGGTAATTATATACCTTAGGGGTTGTTTTTGATAATTACAAAACTCTTTGATATTTAAGAGATTATTAATGCAATTAGTCAAGTTTTTTTTATTGTTTTGTTATTTTCACAATTATTATTTAACAAAAATATGTTTTAAATATACAAATAAATATGTATTTTCATTAATCGTTTGTTTTTATAAATATTGTTTTAAATAATAATTTGTTTTTTAACATTTTGTTTAAACCGTCTATCGTTTTAAAATTGTTCATTTTTAAACCGTTAGGTTTTCTTAAAATCGTTCTTTTTAAAGTCGTTTGTCTTTTAAAGTTTTTTTAACACTTCATTTCATACCATTCTTTTTAAAATCGTTTGTTTTTTAAACTTCTCGAAACAACTCACTTTTTAAGTCGTTCGTTTTTTTAAAATTTTACAAAAAGATGTGTATAAAAAACAAAAGAAATGTAATATTTGAAAAAAGACGAAACATTCTAATAAAAAGTTTGCAAAAGATCATTCATTTTTCAAACTTTTTTTTGGAGTGGTTTATTTCTTTTTCAAATCTTCCATTTCTTTGGAAAGTTTGTTTATTCAAAATTCGGTATTTTTTTTAACCTTTCGTTTATTAAATTCTTGTGTTTTTTTAAACCTTACACTTGTTAACTTATTTTTTTAAGGTTTTGTTTTTTTTATAAACGTCCTTTTTTAATCTTCGTTTTTTAAACCACTCATTTGTTTAAAATCGATTGTTTTTAAATTCCTTCAATTTTTTAAATCGTTCATTTTCTGAAGTTCATTTTTTCTAACGACTTTATGTAAACTGAATACAAAGTTTCAAAAATGAACGGTTTCAAAAACGGTTCTAAAAGGAACAGTTGAAATAGAAACGCATTTAAAAATCAACAACTTAAAAAAACGAATTGTTTAAAAAAGTTTTAAAAATGATTTTAAAAAGAACGGCGTTAAATGAATTGTTTAAAAATACTTTAAAAGACAAACAACTTTAAAAAGAATAATTTTAATAAACAAACGGTTTAAAAAGGAATAATTTTAAAAACGATATATGGTTTTAAAAAAGGTTAAAAACAAATGATTTTAAAAATGACATATAAAAAACAAACACTTAATGAAATACATATTTATTCGTATATATAAAACATATTTTATTAAATAATAATCGTGGAAATAACGAAATAATATAAAAACACTTGATGAATTGCATTAATAATCTTTTAAATATTAAAAGAACTTTGTAATTATCAAAAACAGCCCCTAAGGTATATAATGACCTAATTACCCTTACACTTAACTACAGAAAAGTAACAAAGTTAGTGTAAGGGGCCAAAACTGTTATAAAATGCAACCTCAAGGTCTGATATGTTAAAATATTCCTTTTTGGACTGAAAGGGTTAAACTGAGTAATTTATATAAATTTAAATATGAGAAGATTAGTAAAAATCGACAAACCTGACGAACAACAGCAGATGATACTTCTGCGAAACTTAGATCAGCATAAGGCATGTCACAACAATATACTTCCCATAAGCATATGCCAAAACTATAGACATCGCATTTCCGGTTGTAAGGCTTTCCATCAAGAACCTACAAAATGCAAGTCTTTTATATCTTCTTTCACAATTTTCCGAAAGTAAAGACATCACATTTCAGGTTATGTTATATCTTTGACGGTTTGAAGGAAAACGGGTCAAATATTGCCCGAAGTGGTATTTTGAATGCATAAAACTTTCAAAATCATTTTTTGGAATAATGAAAGTGTTATTATTGAAAATGAGCGCGAGCCCGAAGTGGTATCTTGAATGCATAGAACGAAAGGTATATATTAAAACATACATACACTTATAGAGAAAGTTTCAAATATAAAAGTCTCTTAACGTGCAACGGTACGCGACCAACAAAATAACATGCGTAATTATGATGTAACATGCGTAATTAGGGTAAAAACCAACCAACGTGTGATTTGTGTTTTGACCATGCGTGATTTTTTCTTCATGCGTAATTAGGGTTTGAAATTTATAACGTGCGTAATTTACAAATGAACATGAGTAATTAAGACGCGTACCGTCGCACGTTAAGGAGCTATTGTACGCTAACCTTCCCCTACACATAAACTAATTCTATATTTCTATCTGATAATACATATGTATTAATTTTTATCTAAAATGCAAGCCGGGCTCGAGTTTTACACAAAAGGCTTGAAACGAGCCCAGCTGAGCTTAAGCTCTCTTAACTTAAACGAGCTGAAATCAAGCTCCAGACGGCTCGGTTCATCCACACCCCTTATAACCAAATCAAATCAAATCTCAAACATAAAATGTGAACCGAGGTTACATACCTCTGGTGCCATGTAACCAAGAGTTCCCGTTTCACCGGTCATGTCTCGAGGGTTTTGAGCTTCAACACGCGCAACTCCAAAATCAGCAATCTTTAGGGTTCTATTCAAATCTAAGAGCATATTTTCAGTTTTAACATCACGGTGCACAATCTTCTTAGAGTGAAGGTAGCTTAACCTGCAAAAATTAAGAAACCCCACAAAACGATTTGTCGTTAAAAGATGCATAAAATATTCTTTTTTAAAATAAGAAAAGAAAATTAGAATTGAGCTCACCCTCTAGAGAGATCTAAAGCAAGTTGAACAACAATCTTGAAAGACAGTTTCTTTCTACTGTTCCTGATCAAATATTTCTTGAGGGTCCCACCAGGAAGATACTCCACTACAACACAACAAGCCCTAGACGGTAGAGAGTTTTGACCCATATTTGACGTGTTGTTTGATGGGATCTTAAGATCCGAGGTTCCCATTGAAGCTCCAACAAACTGCAATGTCATAAGAGAAGATAGCGTAAAGACAACATGCTTATGAAACCGTAAAAGCTAGAGGTGGAAACTTTGACCCATTTTCTTAAAAATGGGTCAATCTGAGCTGTATCTTCAACGGGTCAAACCGGAATCTGTTTAAGAACTTAACCAAACATGGAAAACAGTTGAAAGTTAAACAGTTCTTAAAATGCTTATAACCTCCCAAACAGCTTTACAAATAAATAAATTATTATTTTAATAATACTTTTTTTATAAATCTTATTAAATACCTCAAGGATTTATAAAGTTACAAAAAGATGGAGTAAAAAGTGGCGGCGGGTAGGCCTTACCCATTTGGATCCATATTACAAATTACTTGTTTTGACCCAAACCTAATTTGACATGCTAACCAACTTGCCCGTTTTGCCACCTATAGTACAAATAGTTACGAACCTCAGATCAATGTAAATTTTTTTAATTTTTAAAAGAGTAAATTGTCATTTTCGTCCCAGATGTTTGACCACTTCGCGACTTTCATCCAAAGGTTTGTTTTTTCGCATCTGGGTCCTCTTGGTTTCAAAATCTTGCCATTTTCGTCCCTGATGTTTGGCAATTTATTGTGACTTTCGTCCCTCGAGGTTTGGCTCTCAGGGACGAAAATGACAAGATCTTGAAACCACAAGGACCCAGATACGGAAAAACAAACCTTTGGATGAAAGTCGCAAAAGTGGCCAACCCTTTGGGACGAAAATGGCAATTTACTCCTTTAAAAAAGTTTACTAAGTATTGTGACTTTAGTAGTTATTAGTTTAAAGAAGCACTGACCTTGGTGACATTTGGATGATCAAGCTTATGCCACACAGCAACCTCTTGTCGAAAAGACGTACGCAGATTTGCGGTCTCAGCAGCAGTCGCAAGACCGTCCTCTCCCCAATCCAATACCTTCACTGTAAGTTTTCGAAACACATAAGTTGAAAGAAACATGAAATAACTATAAAAAAAAGTTTATAAATCAGTATATATTCCATATCAGGGTAAATTTATACATATATATGGGGTGTTTGGATGTGCTTAAGTTAGAATAATGAATTTTTAGTGTTAGGTAAAAATGATAGTGATCCAAACTATCCCAAAATTAATAAAATTATCATCTAATACCGGATTTTGAATTTCAAATTCGTATAATCACTTTGTAAATCACATCCAAACAACCTCATGATCATAAACAAATCCTCTAATAACTGCATTTGAATACTTCAAAATAGCCTACAATAACTTAATAACTTTTACAACATGATTTTTCCTGCATAATGTAATAAGAAATCGGCACAAAACGATCATATTATACCCGCCTCATGCATCACAACTAAACAATAGGTACAGTGTTTATACGATTCCTTCAATTCTCTAATTAGTTATGTATCAAACAATATAGAGTCGTTCAACACAACCAATTTATTTTTTTTGCAAGAACCTCATAAACACATACAAGCGTTGCTTTAACTGCTATACATAAGACGGTTATCTAACCACACCTTTAAGCACACCTTTGTATATGTATAAAAAATACTTGTAGATAACAAAGACAAATTCAATGAAAAAAACACAACTTTTCTTGTCAAAAACCATCCAATAATTCCTTTATTCATAATGAATATAAATTTAGGATCCTTAACCAAATACTTACAACTTTGACAATAACTATATATAGAATGTGATAGGAATAAAATGAACAAAAATACCACATAATCATCTCCCTATAACAAACCTATCAATTGAATCAAAACCCATAAAGATTCAAACTTTAACACACCAAACAACAATTAATCCAAAATAATTACAAGAATCAACATAAAAAAATGAAACCCAATAAAGATTCAAACTTTAACATACCAAACAACATTTAATCCAAAATAAATACAAGAACTAACATAAAAAACATTTACCTGCAACATCTTGACCATCATAAACACCTTTATAAACAGTACCATAAGTACCATGAGCAATAACATTCCTAATATCCAATTTTGCCAAATCAATCTCCCACTCTTCTTTTTTAGTATTTGTTTCTTTATCTTTATCTCTATCTTTTGACCAAACCCTACTCAAATGTTTATCCAATTGCACATCCCAACTCTTGAAATCAATCTTATCAGCCCTCAAAAATGAATCTTTACTACTCATATTACCCAAATCCTTTGACTTTGACCCTAGTTGACCACTTGAATTCTTTGGGGATGAACCAAGGCTTCTTGATTCTGATCTCTTGATACCACTTTCACCATCAGTTTCTTCTCTATATTTCTTCAAATCCATACTTTTTTTAATAAAAAAAAACAAAAGGGTATTTTTATTTTTTAAACCTAACAATCAAATATAGAAGCTTTTACAGCATGCATATAAAGATTTCTTGAAATACAATCAAACCCCACAAGAAAACTTGCAACACAATCAAGAAACAAGAACTTGAATTGGATCAAGACTTACAAAGATTGAATCTTTTTTTCAAGATTTCTTGAAATTAAACAAACTAAACAAAACCCTAATGAATAAACCTCAGAAAATTCAAGAAAGTGGAACTGGAAGACTAATTATAGCAAACCCAGATGGAAAAAGGTGTAATTTTTTAAAAAAAGATTCAAAAGATGTGAAGAAAAATTATACTGAAGAAGATATATAAGTTGAAAATAATAAAAACCCTTAAAAATGAATGGATTTTGATGGTGGAGATGAGAGAATTTTGTGGTGGGAAGAAGAATCAGCGAAGAAAGAGGAGTAAAATGCAATGGCGGGTGGCTCCTAAAATAGCTGTTGTGATCTCACCTAAATAAAATAATAAATTTGTAAATTATACGATTATAATAAGTTTAATAATAAAACAACAATAATAATAATTAGTGTTTTCTTAAAATTTTTTTGTAAATATTTGTGAAATTATAAAAAATTATAACAACAACAATATAATTATATTGTTATGATAAACACTGAAAAATCGCTTTATAAGTTTAATAATATATGACCCTTTCAGCTTTTACTTCCAGAATTGACAGGAAATTCGCCTTTTGAACATTTGGGAAGTTAGCACCGAAAATACAAAATAAATTTAAAAGAAATACTTCACGGGATCTTGAAAAAGTCAATATTGATTTATTATTATATATTATATAATATATAAATATAATAAAAAATAAATACACATAACAGATTACAAGTATAGATGGGTCTGCTGGGAAAACACGCTTGGCTTGTGTGAGGGTAGAAACAGGAAAAAGATGTTTCTGTGATTCTTACATGATTTTTTTCTTTTCTCGGGCTTAGAGATAATGGGTTTGTTGTTGGTCAGACTGCAACGAAAGTGTAATCAGACAAAGTCGCTGACACAAGAAAGCTTGTTTGGAGAATCAATACGCGTTTGTTTATACCATTTGCTTTTGATACATTTGGTTCCTTAGCCCGTGGAATTCATAAACAGAGTCCAGCGGGCTGTGAACAGTGATTTCTCGACCTTTAGGAGTCAATTCGTCTTTAGTATGATCGGTTTTTTGTCATTCAAAAAAGGGTTGCGGTACAATTTGTTACCCGTTTACATGTCATTTGCTTGTAATTTGATGTTTTGACATTTTATGAGGACCATCATCGATATATATTACTACAGACGCAAAATATATATCTTTGATGTCTTTGGAGATAATACATCTTTTATATTGTCCTCCGTTACTTAAAGAATAGCATATTTACCTACACTTTTAATTTGCTAATATTATATTTATATGTAGGAGTTAAGTCAATGGGTAAAAAGATATAGATAAATGCAAAATTTGAATATAAAATTGATCAAGGGACGGTCAACACTAAGATAATCACAAATTCATTAAATACTAAAAGTGGTTAATTAGTTATTCCGTTAGTTAAATTATTAAAAGTGGTTAACTAGTTCCAAATACACCATAAAACACCTTATGAAATATCAAAGTACTATCTAAAAATAATATAATTATAATAGGTGTTATACTTATAATATGGTATCGGGAAGCTCAAAACTCAATTAGAATAGAATCGAATTTGAATTCCATATCAAATTAGTTTTTGTTGAATATTCGAATTTACTAATCGAATTTCGAATTGAATATGAATTTGTGATTTGCGATTTGAGTTAGTTGAATTAAAATTCGAACTCAAATAATGCATTTAATTTTATTTACACACAATGCATAACACACAGAAAAATAAAAGGGCCTTCTAACATTGAGGTCTCCTAGAATTTAATTTCCAATCCAATTGTCTACCCCTGTTACCCTAAAATCATTAAATTTTAAATGTCAAACATTTGAGTCGCTTCCACATTTCTTAACTCTACTCGACATTTAACATTGAAGAATAGTAAATCGATTAAGAGCTTATGTATTTGATTTCGAGTTCATTTAGTTTGTTGCTTTGTTCGATTTTGAGTTAATTTAGTTTTTTTTTTTTTTATAAAATCATGAATCAAATTCAACCATCATTGGAATTTTAAAGTTAGATGTGAATTCGACTCGGACTTAATAATCGAATTATGAACTGAATTCAAATCTAGCTTCAAAATTTCAAGAATTCAAATTAGGTTCAAATTCCGTAGTTGAATTTCGAATCTAATTCGAATTCAATTTCAGAATTTTAAAATCTAAACAATATTAATTTGATTAGAATTCAAATTTGGTTCAAACTCCATAGTTGAATTTTGAATCGAATTCGAACTAAACCTCAAAACTTGACTAATAATATTAATTTGATGAATAAAATACCCTAAAAACTAAAATAACATTTTATTTTTTTTTAAATAAAGGATAAAGGCAAATGGAAGGTAAAAGATGATATGACAAGAATGTGGGTCGGCGACGACATGGAAGAACCGTCGCTAGATAAACGACATGTGATATATACAAAACGACAATTCAAAAAGTTGTACACTGTGTGTACGTCAGTACCCACCATTTGTGAATGTCAATTGCTTTTTTAATATTCTTCAACTCTCATTCAAGATCATTCTATTTATTTTATTCTATTTTGTATAAATAAAATAACAAATAAGTGAATATTTTATTCAATTGTTGCTCGTCTCGACCCGAGCTCGGCTAATTCTTAAAGTTTAGTGTTTTTCGAGCTCGGTTCAACATATTTAGGGTCGGATTGAGCTTGCCTTAGTAGCTCAAAGAGCTTTCATGAGCATGCTTGAACGTCACTCACATGGTTGTTTCTTGGGAGGGGCAAGGTGAGTGACCGTCTATCATCCGCTACTTCTAGGGCCCAAAATTTTTTAGACTAGTATATATTTATATGTATAATTTTTATTAGATAAAATACAAGTTTAAAGACCCAAATTGTTGTTAGACCCATTAACTTTTGATTTAGTTTTGACGCCCATTAAACAACTAAACCCGTTAACCGACTAAGCTAGTTAGACCATTATTGTTTTAAATTACTTTTTTATACACACTTAAATAAAACTTGCGAGTTGTGGCAACAAAAAAAAGTGACAATCGGGTTTATATTTTTGTAGAGGCCCATTTTACATGATCGCGAATTTTAGTGATTCTCAGGGATGACATTTTTTAGCTCGTTATAAGTAAAAATTAGTTTGATGTTGACTAGATGTAACGTTTTATAACACCACTGAAACACTTACACCACGAGACGGGATAACTTCTTGAGTTACACCTTGGAATATTTCCTATCTTATTTTTATAATATATTTACATTAGGTTACAACCTCGTGTATTACACGGGTTATAAATGTAATGTTATATAATTAATAATAAAAAACAGTGTCTTAAATAAAACATATGAATTGCACGGGTAAATAATAATTGAATAAAGTATTTGTTAACATATAAAATTGTCAAAATATATATTTAAAAAAATGAACATTAATGTGATAATTATAAATTTTGTTAAGTTTATTTTTTAAACTCGTTAGCATGCATCAGCCTAAGAGTTTGTTTGTCGGCAATATATCAGTGGTCGTAAGGGTCTGCATCGGTTTCCGAAGGGACTCTTTAATTTCTTTTGTTTATCCTCCTTTAAAAACAAAACAATTACAATTATAATTACAAAACTAATAAGGAATCTTCATAAAATTCTATAATTATTGTTAATGGATTGGATATAATGTTTGAGACTCGGTAGTTAATTAAATGAGTTTATTAATGGATTAGATATAATGTTTGAGACTCGGTAGTTAATTAAATGAATTTATTTTGGTTATATGTTACTAAGGAACGGAAGGAACGATAAAATAAATAAGTAAAATACAGTCAATCAATTTTAAAAATCATAGTCAAATAAATTCAAACATATCTGAAAACATCAAAAAGAAACTTTTGGGATTTCAAGAATCATAGTCAAATAATTTCGAACAACTGCAAAAACATTAAAATAAGAATTTTTTGTGATTTCAAGAATCATAATCAAATAAATATAAACAATTTTAAAAAACATCAAAAGTAAATGAATTCAAACAATTTAAAAAAAAACATCAAAAGTAAGGATTTTTTTTTTCATCTAATAAACGTAAAAAAAGTTGAATAATTGTGAGAACCATTTATAAGAAATAATAAAAATAATAAATGAGTTTAAATGGGAAGTGAATTAAATAGAAAATGATGGGTTAAATGAGAATCATACATATTTCATGCACTAGTAAGTTATACCATACGTAGTAAAATTTACGGTAGGCATCTTAAGATAAATTATTTAAACAAATTAATACAACTATATTCAATAAAAAAAAACTCATTCCAAATATAGATGAAGCTTACCACAATGCTTATGCACTACTCAAAAAACAATAACAGTATCGGAAAGTAACATCAATGGTACTAAATTTATGCATATATATATATATATATATATATATATACACACACAATTACATGTTAGGTATATAGAAAGATATTGATATGAAGTCAAACCAAATACCTATAAGTATTGGCTTGTCTCATTATATATTTTTGCTTGAGCTCTAATAAAAGCTCAAGATCCGATCCGAGCTAAAGTACAAGTTAATAGATAAACTCTTTAATCGTTTTGAGCCTTTAGGATAGGCAGGGCACCTCACGTACCCAGGGTACCCCTTGAGGGTATATGGTAACCACAAGGAACACCCCTGCCACCCACCCGGGTAGGCCATGCAGGTTGTGGTCTTAAGTATTACTCACCAATGAATGATCACAAATGTGATCGTTAAATTTGGTCAATTCTGACCATTGGGCCCAAGTGTCCATTCCATGTAAATGGACAAGAATTTAAACGTGAATACTATCTTACCGAGGAAATCTATCCTACTTGGTTAACGTTTGTGAAAGCGTTTCCATATCCGACTGATCCAAAGGAAAGAAGTTCAAGAAGGCGCAATAGTCAACAAGAAAAGATGTGGAGCGAGTTTTCAGAGGCAAAGTGAGGTATAATTGGGCAACCCACCTATGACTGTAGCGAAGATTAGGAATATGGTGTATGCGTGCATTTTATTGCACAACATGATCATAAAAGAAGACAGAAATGTGCTATCACTGGTCTAGGTAAGGGATCCTCTGGTGAAGCCAATTATTGACGATAATGTCCTTTCGGTGTTGCAAGATGCAAATTCACATTCCCGACATCGATTTGATCTTGTGGAACATCTGGGAACTCTAGATCTAGCATACCTCGCGTTGGATGAGGCGTAGCCAAATTTCATATCCGTGTATTTTTTTTTATTTATGCTTTCGTATTTTGATCTGTTTTTATACGAACTATGTTTTTTAGATGTATAAATTATTATTAATATAAAAAAGGAAAATGGTTTATGGTACTTAAAAGGAGTGACACTATTTATTAATTAGGGTTAAAGGGTAAAAATGAGGTGACGAATTAATAAAAATCTTTCTTGATAGGGGAGAGTAAGACAGGAGTGCCCCTCCCACACTTTATTAAACCAAACGAAATCTAGCAAGTCAATATATTTTGCTTAGGGTCGTATCATATCATGGTTATCCTCACTTTAAAAGTTTTTTTAGCAATATTTGAACTTGAATAATCAAATATGCTCAAATGGTTTATTGACTGTTGTTTCGGAGACTCAATCGGCGTTTCTAAGCGGGAGATCTATTCTAGATGGTCCGCTGGTTATTAAAAGAAGGCAAGAAAAAAATGAGTTGGGTGGCATAGGATCATGTCATTCAAGAGAAAAAAGATGGTGGCTGATTGGTGCAAAGTGGAAAATTGCGACATCGTTCGAGTGGAACTGGAGGTGTTCTCTGGTGGATGAGCATGACTAAACTCACGAGCTAAAACATATCATTTACACATAATAACTTTATCTTCATAAGAGCCAAAACGGGTCAAACGTATCAACTGGGGTGAAAGTCGCTCAAAGGGTTACCTAAACATTTTCGACCTCTTTAGTCTTTAAGTTGTTCTATCCAAGTCAAACCACTCTACTTTGACCCGCCTTGAAAACCACCTGTTTCAACGCGTTATACCCACCGATATTCTCACCTCTACACATGAGCTGTAAGGATAAAGGGTGCATTTGATTTGAGAAATTTGTTATGATTATACAATATACATAGCCATACGAATTTTGACATCTGGTTATAAACTCGAATTTGGTATCAACTCCCGCCAGGCAACAGTATGTTATGGTTACTTGGGCGATGTTTGCACCCCAACATTATGCAGCCTGTCCAAACATATTGGTTTGTTTCATTAGTTAAAACCAGTAATAAGCATGTCTTTGCAAAAACTGATACAAGTTTTCTTTTATCTCGGTAAACAAATAGATAAAACAGAAACGGTCAAAATAGAGGTGTTAAATGAGGTGTTCACTAGGTCAAACCCAACACGAGCGTGAAAATTGTCTTAAACACATGAACCTGTGCAAGACATGAGTTTTGTTGACATGAACACAACCATTTAATCTGAATTTTATTTTTATTTTACTTTCGCATTTTACTATAAAATTACAAGTTGAAAATAAAAATACCCACGTATACAAAATAACTACATGTAAACTACAAGACCAATGTTCATTCTCCTGTAATATTTTAAATTTATCATAAAATACTTATGACATGAAACACTTTAAAAAGAGATACGTATAAAATTAAACAGGTTTGATGAGTCAACCTGCTAACCAGTGAGGTTGACACAAACACGACCCCGTTTAACTAAATACACCCGCAGGTTTGACGTAAAACCGATCCCAACCCATTTAGCATAAACCCAAACCCGTGAACTTCGTGTTAGGTTCATGCCATGCAAAAAATTGATACCCATAGGTCAAATGGGCCAGCCCATAATAATTTAGAACTGCCTTACCTTGACATTGAAGAGAACACTGTTGTCAGAAACCTGTTGGCCAAGAGCGACTTGAAGCCCGCTAACGATGCCGGAGGATGGTGCCTTGATCACATGCTATTTAATAACCATGAAATAAATTTGGGAAATATTAGTAACAAATCCAAAATAAATTATTAACGACATGCATAAATATAGCTTCAAACCTCCATTTTCATGGCTTCCATAACTAACATAGGTTGACCTTCTTCAACTTTCATTCCATCTTTGACCAGAATCTTAACCACCAGACCAGACATGGGGGCGGCAACTGTCCCCGGAGGATGCGATGCAGATTCACGGTTTCGGTGATCATGGGTTTCAAGGTTATCCAACAAATCAAGCCCTAGTTTTTGCTTGAAGTGATGATGGTTTGTACCATGCCATATGTGAAAGTGCTCAGTCTGATCCTGCAAGTCAACCATTGAATGAAAACTTATTATGTTTGACCCGACTTGTTTCCAAACAAAATTCACATCGACACGTAGACCAACTCAAAAGGTACATAAAATAAACACGTGCGTTGGCGTCATACGCGGCGTGATAAAGTATAGACTACAATCGACCCAACTTGTTTCCCGAACTAAATTTACGCCGAAACATGTAGTAACTCAAATTTATACCGCAGAATGAAAAAGTATTATATTTCACCCGATTTGTTTCCAAACAAAAACGTCAAAACGTAGTTCAACTCAAAATGTACATAAAAATAAAACAGTATATAATTGACCCGAATTGTTTCCAAACAAAAATTATATTAAAGTGTAGAAGAACTCGAATTTATACCGATACGTACAAAAAAATAAAAACGTAAGAAATTAGTTTTAAGGTAAACTCGAAACTTTAGAAACTTGAAGGGGTCAAAGTGACATTTACAAAGTTAATTTTGACAATATCACAATGCTTAAGGGTAGAAAGGGTCGGTGACTTCTCTTTTTAAGGTATTATAAACTAGAGGTGGAAATGTAGACCCTTTTACTTTGGTGCTAAAAAACCTCAAAAATCATGTTATCGAGAAAATAGTATTATTCAGATAACATAGCTTTTGTAATCATCTTTGACACGCTACTTATTTATAAATAGATTCAAAATCTTCGGACAAAATTTGTTCCGAGCCAGCCCAACCCAGCGTGTTATGACCCCCTATAGGAAGAATACAAAAAGAGATGACGCACCGTTACATAACTGGCCAGATTCACATTCTTGCTTATACCATCAGCCTCTACTCTGAAATCATGATCTCCCAGGTGTGTTACTGTGGCTTCCAGATAGCTAAAGCTGTTTTCCCCAATCTGTAAATATGTATAAAAGTCTTGAAGTTGAATGTTTTGAAAAGGTAACAAGCAGGTATAGTTAAGACTTATAAACTCGAATTATCGTATATTAGTATTCTTATGTAACATAATACTTATATTTATTATTTAGTAGGTTAGGCTATGACTGTTATAAGGTAGTTAAAATTGAAGCGACACCAAATACGGTTGTGTTGGTTTGATTGGGGCAAATAACCGTTGTCTGCACTGTATATAATCTAGATGACCATCACTTTGATAATCACCAAGAAATTATAATATTTCCTAACTGTTTCTATTTGAATACTTTCTGATTACATTCATTCATTCACAACACTCGTGTTCTTTCGAATTACATCGCATTCTTGTATTTGATCGGGCCATTTACCACCAACAAGTATATCGGTGGCAGAAATTCTGGCTTGTTTACTTATGTTAGCGCGATTCAGGCTATGCTTTATCCAAATTGGTCAAACAGTTTAAATGAAAAGAGTAAGCTGAAAAGGAAATGGGTCAGCTCAAAGAGCTTTTCTTTTTCAATATGCATATAATCTCCTACATCCCTTTGTTCAAAAAGTAACATCAATGCCGAGAGAATATAACTTTTGTAATTCTATATACCAGTGATGACACACCAACTTTTGTAAGCATTATTATGATGTTTACCTTGATGAGATAATTCCCGTTTGGCAGATAGTCGATGGAAAGAGTGAGGTGCTCTGAGGTGTTATCACGGTATTCATTCTCCCACTCTAGTTCTATTGTATGTGTAGCATGATGATTGAGTCTAAACGGAACATGTGTATACCACAAGGGCAACCCGCCTAAAGTACATTTGTTAATGATTATTAGTATTCTTTGAATAATATGCGTTTTTTAAAGAAAAAGTTTTCGGGTTTACGGTTTACCAGGAGGGCTTTTCTTCAATAGTGTACGCTCCTTTTCACATATGCATGCAGCTACTAAGGCTGCGCTGTGTTTAGCAGTCTCGTATGTTGCCTTTGTTGATGCTGAATCGTTTGGTGTCGCCAATAAATCGTCTTTGAATTGATCGATGAAATGGGTTTCAAGTTCACTATTTGCAAATGCTCTGTGATTGGCAAGTCTGTAGAGAAACTCAATATTTGTGGGCAAACCTGCAACCTGCCAAAAGTATGTGTACATAAGTAGTTACAATATTCTCAAAAATCAGATTATGCTATCATGTCAAATCAGTAGTTTGGATATTTTTACTACATGTTATGCAAGATTTTAGTAATAGTATGATATACCTGAAACTTGGATAAGGAATCCTTCAGTTTAACTAACGCTGCAGCACGGTTCTCGCCCCAAACCACAAGCTTAGCAATCATAGGGTCATAATGCATGCTTACGGTGTCTCCTTCTTCAACTCCGGTCTCAACTCGAACTGACATGCATAAAATGGACTGTATCAAAACGGTGATACTTCCTGATCAAAATAGCAGCTTACTGCCTGTTTTATGATTTAAGCAGACAGATAATGCAGAAACATACCAGTTTCTGAGACTGGAAGAGGATGGTAATATTGAAGAACTCCGGTGGCTGGCAGAAATCCTCTTGACACATTTTCAGCGTATATCCTGGCTTCAAAAGCATGACCTGCAAATTTCAATCAAACTAAGAATATATAAAAATATAAGAACACAATATAAGACAAAAATATATTTGAAGCGACAATTCACCAGATAAAGGGATATGCGCTTGATCAAGGGGGAGTGATTCTCCATTAGCCACACGAATTTGCCACTCTACAAGATCTTGACCAACAATCATCTCAGTCACAGGATGTTCAACCTGCAAAAAGAATGCAACAAAATCAGAATTAAACGCAACACAAATATGAAACATCTTATCCATCACTAATCACTAGTTAATATAAAGTGATGACACAAGAACGTTCAAAGTACCTGAAGACGTGTGTTCATCTCCATAAAATAAAATTCCCCGGATAGAGTATCGACGATGAACTCAACCGTACCAGCATTGTGATAACCAACCGCCTATTTTCAGACACAAACCTCCAGATCAGTAAAGCCACTGAAAATATCTTACTGTCCTTTAGTTACACTGTTAAATTAGTATACTGACTCCTTAGATGCTTCGAATAGCTACAAATACCTTGGCTGCAGATACAGCAGCTTGACCCAAGCGTGTTCTGAAGTCGCTAAGAATATCTGGCTGCAAAACAGAGATTTGTCACAGTCCCATAAGAATTGCAAAAAGAAAAAAAAAAGAATTAAATGTGTATGAATTACAGCTGGAGCTTCTTCAATTATCTTTTGGTGTCTTCTCTGCACACTGCAATCTCTCTCGTACAAGTATACCACGTTTCCCTGCTTGTCCCCGAATACCTATCATTATGAAGATTAGATGGTTATAGGCCTGTTAACGAACCGAACGTTCACAAACTGTTCAGCGAGAGTTCGTTTATGTTCGTTTATTTAATAAACGAACAAACATGAACACAATTTTTTGTTCATTGAAACGAACAAACATGAACACACGTTTTGTTCGTTCATTTATGTTCGTGAAAGTCCGTTTATGTTCGTTTATTTACATTTGTTTATGTTCGTTTCACTTTAAATACATAAGTAGTTATATTTATATAAATATTCAACAAAAAAGGAACTTTCTAACTACTTTTATAAATATAACTAATAGGTAATTGGGCTTTCTAGTAACAAAAATGGGTTTCCAACGGAATTTATCGTAATTAATCACTAATTTATATAAAATTTACTTTATTTTCTTTTATGTTTAGTCATTTGTGTTCATTTATGTTCGTTCATTTGTATTGTTTATTGTTTATTGTTTGTTAAATTATGTTCGTTTATGTACATTTACGTTCGTAAACTGTTTGTTTAGGTTTTAAACGAACGAACATAAACGAACAAGAACATCCCATTTTCTTCATAAACGAACATGAACAAAAAAATGCGTTCGGTTATATGTTCGTGTTCGGTTAAAGTTAAATGAACGAATACAAACATGTCTCTGTTCGTGTTTGTTCGGTTCATTTACAGGCCTAGATGGCTATGTGATTAGTAGCTACTATGTTGTAATTTTCAAACTAAAATAATTTGAAGTATTGTTGAAAAATGTAAATACTGTTGAAAGTAGTGTAACCAGAAGATTACTTGGACTTCTATATGCCTCGGTCTGGTTATATATTTCTCAAGCAAAATTGTGTTAACACCAAAAGAAGCAGCAGCCTCCCGTTGGGCTCCTAAGAACGAGTCAACAAATTCTTTTGGACTTTGCACAATCCTCATACCCTGAAACTCACCGAATATTTACACAAATATGACATAAATATATCATCTGAATCAAAATTAACAATTATTTTAGGTAAAAAAAAGTACCTTTCCTCCACCTCCATGGGTGGGCTTTATAAGAATAGGGTATCCGATCTTATCGGCTTCTGATTTCATGATATTAATATCTTGTTCATGACCATGATACCCGGGCACAAGTGGCACGCCTGCTGCACCCATTATTCTCTTTGATGCACTGATGGTAACATAATAGCATCAAATGAGAAGAGCTGGATAAAAAAAAATAATTTAAAGAAATTAAGTTGGAACTAGATTAAGGTCCTAGTAGAATCACATCAAAAGAATTTAGAGATATATACACCTTTTATCACCCATTTCACGTATTGCGGATGCAGGGGGTCCAACAAAAGTGAATCCCTCATTTTCACAAAGTTGAGCAAAGTCCGCATTTTCTGATAAGAAACCATAGCCTGGATGTATAGCCTATTACCAAAAGATAACATCTGCTCATGTCCTTATATGTGTAGAAACCAAAAAAACAAGCTAAAAAACTTCAGATCAATGTATGGTGAAATTGAACTGCAGTTTACCGATGGAAAAATATGAACCTAAAAGTGCTACACATAAAGTATGTATACAAGTCTCGTTGTTTTAGGATTAAGCTTTTTGTTGTCTGTGATACGGACACTAAAAACAGATCGGATATAACTTGATATCGAAATCACAGTTGGTAACAGTACTACCATGCATGTCAAATATTATTAGATAACTTTTTTTTGTGAATACTTGATATTCAGAAGGCATATGAAAACAAAATGGTCAATAGATTGACTTGATATTCACTTACTCAGCACACCTGGAAACTCATCCCTAACTGATCATAGTAACCAAAACATGAAAACCGTCAGACACCTTGAAAACACAGTCGATAGGGAATTGGATATATCAAGAGATTATTTTCTCTTTTTTCTTTTGTTCTGGCCACCCTAATATAAAGCACACTACTTTCTTGCTTCTACATGAGTCATGAGGAGTTTCACTTAATTTTCTCTATATTTTCAAGGGCTAGTCAATATAGGTAATTATTTGTTGTTTTCTACAGATACAAAGGATTATCTTTACATCACACTTCAATTCTGAGGACGACCAAAAAGAAGTCACCCCATACTTTTTTTTGGCAGAAAAATCGCATAATGGCGACATAACAAAAACTATAAAAACCCACCTACCCAAACTTCCAGCCCAACTAACTGAGCTAGATCAACAAACCTGCTATGCTTTTCAGGATGTACACGACTTGTTCACAATGAAAAGATACAAGTACTAAAAATATACATATATATACTTCAAACTAGTGAATACTAGGAACCATAGCACAACTTTTCAAACAGGAGCTAGTGTCATCTGAAATAATGATATATGATGCAATACTCAACAGCAGGGCACCAACTTCCCACTAGACCAGTAATTAACACAAACAAATCCTTTGGTGACTACAATCCTTGTACAATCAACATAGTATAAATGTAAAAGTCAAAACACACAAATTGAGTGAACATCAGCCTCTGTTATTCAACTTACATTCCAAGTGTTCAAATACCAGTACAACCAGTCAATCACTAAAACAAAACTAAACCTACAGAAACGTATAACAATATATAAACAAATCATGCACACGACAGTCAAAATAGAACCATTACTACTCATAATACCACCGCAGCAAAATAATCATTCCTTATCAACAATTAACAATAAATCATACCAGTGTTCCTCAAATTAACAGCATCTAACACTCTAATAGTCTAATTTCAAACAAAATCCCTAATCCTACTCTCTCGCATCACAATCATAAAACCACAACTCAAACAAAGCCCTAAATCAGTCTTACATATGCACCAGTACAATCACTATAGGAAAACTAGACCTACAGAAATAAATACAACAAGCTTTAAACAAAGCGCACACTACAGTCATAGTAAAACCGTTACGAGTCAAATACTACCACAACAAACAAATTAATCATTTCTCATCAACAATTAACAATAAATCATACTAATATTCCTCAAATTAACACAATCTAACACTCTAATAGTCCAGTTTCCAAACAAAATCTCCAAAACTAATGCCTCGAACAATAATAACAAAACCACAAGTTAACGAAGCCCTAAATCGATCATACCTGAGCACCAGTACGAACAGCAGCTTCAATAATCGAAGAACTGTTAAGATAACTCGATCGAGCCGGTGGCGGACCGATCCGAACGGCCTCATCAGCTGACTTCACATGCAAACTATGCCTATCAGCGTCACTATAAACCGCAACCGTCTGTATACCTAACCTCTTCGCTGTTCTCATAATCCTGCACGCGATTTCTCCTCTGTTCGCTATTAGAAGCTTCTCGATCTTCCGATTACTCCGCTCATTGTTGCTTATGTTCGATGAAAACCTTGATTGCGTGTAAATGAATTGTTTGTTGAAGTTCCGGTTAAGTTTCCGGTGAATCATTGTTGTAATTGACATGGTGGTGGTGGTGGTGGTGGTGTGGAGAGTGGTGGTGGTGTTGGGGTTTATTAAGAGCTCATCATGCTCACGTGTTGATATTATCATTTCATGCCATTTTTTACCAGTGACAAGATTTATCCATCCAATCTTGAACTTTATTATTATTATTATTATTATTATTATTATATTAGTTAGGATCAGGATATGCGATATGTTTGCCACATAAGATGGTCCATTTTTTTATAATATAGGGGTAGTAGTTTTGATTTATTACGTTATTGATGTGGTATTGATGTTTGTTATAGCAGGCGAAAGATAAAGCTTAGAAATAAAGGTGTGATATGTTGGATATAGACATGTGTTTTATATCAATTGAAGGGTGTATAGATGAATATTGGCGGGTAGATGGTATCATAGTTGTAACATTCGTCGAAAAAACGGGTTTTCAAACCCGCTTCGTTTATTAATCAAATACTCAGTTATAATTTTTCGTTGCGTATTTATTGCTCAGATGAATTTTAAACAATACATAATTAATATATATATTAGAATTTTAAAACATAATTATTAAATAACAAAAAAATAATGAATTAAAAAAAATATGGAGACGCCGGGTTTCGAACCCGGGTCACCCACAAACTCAAACACACAACACACCGCTCCGCCACACACTGTTTTTGTGATAAACACTAACCCAAATAACATATATAATAAAACTGAAAGTCAAATCCGGTAATCTACGCGCCAGAACTCGCAATCACAGGAAAATCCGGCAATCCGCGATTTTGGCCATATTCCTTTTGACTGAACCGCACAAATTGATGTCGACGTCGGTTATAACCGTTGCCGGCAATCAATTTCAGTCATAACCGACGGAAAGCTTAAATCGCGAACCTTGACTCAATTCAAACCCAATTCAGTCTATTTCCACTATAAATACCTACTTGAACACTCTGAAAATCCTTTCGCTCAGAACCACAATCGTTTCCGAAGCTTTATTCATCCCAAAACACGTCGCCGGAGATTTTTGTATTCGCCGGACTTTCACTGGAAAACCGAGGCTTACTCCTAATCGGTATAATCCTCAACTCTTTTTCTTATAATCCATTATTCGGCATGTATTAACCTCAATCGTTCAACCAGAATCGGTCTCAGTCAACGTTGCCGGAAATCCCCGCACTCACCGGAAAAACACTAAAAAACCGGAGCCTCACTGTCGATCGGTATAATCATCTAAACCCTCTTGATATCTCTTGTTTAGTAACTTAATTGCACAACACAATAATCAAAACTGTTAAACAATTCACTCAGCCGGAAGTCACCAATCAGAGCCGACGACTCTTTCCGGAAATATGAGAAAACATTCTGTTTTGGTACATTTTATTCCGTAATCTTCTTTATCTATTTCATTCCAACCAATTATAAGTTTTGATGACCGATTTAAACAGAACAGTCAGACTTCACTGATTTGTGTTTTTGTAAACGAAGAAGATGAAGTCGAGTATATGTATAAATATAATTAAAACTGGATATTCGAACGGGTTAGACACACAGTCCAGCGGTGGACTGTGTGCACAAACAATACACACGTCCCGGGTTCGAATCGCACACGTTACCGACTTTCAGAAATAAAACCAACATTTTTAAAACTTAATCAGATCAAGTCACAGAATGTTTATAAGAAAAATATAATCCATAAGTTAAACAGATTAGACACACAGCCCAACTGGTTGGGCTGTGCGCACTCGAACCGAAGGACCCGAGTTCGACTCCGGGTCCCTGCAACCGGTTCGGCCATATAAATCATTTTTAATAAAAAACCAAATAAGTTTAAAATTAATTAGTATATAAATATAATTAAAACAAAGAATATTTCGGGTTAGACACGTAGCTCAGTTGGTAGAGCTGCGTGCACGTATACGAGAGGTCCCGAGTTCGAACCTCACTCAGCGCATATAAAAAACACAGTCCGACCGGTCAACGGTCAACGGTCAAAAAAAGTCAATTTTTTTATTTCTTTTTATTTATTTATTTAATTAGAAAATTATTTAAAAATACTTAAAAATAAGATTATTAAGGTTAGAAAACTTTCTTAAACTCACAAAAATAATTCTAAAAATCCCATTTAAGAACACTAACTAAAAATATTAATCTCAACCAAAATTTATTTATTTATCAAATCATTTTGTTATTATCTAGGCTAGTTCTTCCTCGTCAATCGAATCATAAATTCGTGCGCCTTCATCATCATCAAAGAACACACCCATTGTGAGTGAATCTCTATCAATTCCCCGTTTTAATCATGTTTTGGGGTGTATCATGTGTCGCTTAATTCTTTATTATATTTAAACACTTGTGCATACATCATATCCGTGATCAAATGTGTATCAATTGTTGTGTGGATTATATGTAGTTTGGATTTATCATTTTCAGTGCACGCATTTCATTAGGCCCATCAGTTCCCCGTGGGAGACGGGTTGAGCATCAGGTGCCTCATAAGATCGGCTCTGTTTGATTGAGCCTTGATCTCACATTCATCATCATTCATATCATATACTCATCCAAAGTGGTTTGTGTTTGTTTACTTATATATGTTTGCTCACATGTGATTATTGCACAAATTTTCCATATTAAATAAAACAAGAAATTAATAACAATGTTTTATCAAGGTTCACTCGCCAACTTTTGTTGACCCAAAATATTCCCCGTTTTACACGTGATACAGGTGATCCAGCTGAGGCAAGAAACATATAGGAAGGCCTAGAAGAATAAACCAGTTTAAGCTTTGGATTATTTACATAGTTTCATTTCCTTGTAATTGTATAAATTTTGATTTGGATATTTAAGTTGTAATTTGAATTTAATAAATATGAAACATTTTAGTAAACATCATGAGCTTTGGTGATAACCCAATTATGCCCCGACTCTTATTCCGCTGCGGGTCGAGGTGTGACAATAGTATTGATAACGATGTTGATTGGTTGGAATTAGTTTGTTTGTCACGGGAACGGTATGTTATTGACACTCGTTATAGCTTACGATAAGAATAAAAACTTTATTTTGAATACATTTCAGTATTCAACCTTGTTTACTTATATATGTTTGCTCACATGTGATTATTGCATAAATTTTTCATATTAAATAAAACAAGAAATTAATAACAATGTTTTATCAAGTTTCACTCGCCAACTTTTGTTGACCCAAAATATTCCCCGTTTTACACATGATACAGGTGATCCAGCTGAGGCAAGAAACACATAGGAAGGCCTAGAAGAATAAACCAGTTTAAGCTTTGGATTATTTACATAGTTTCATTTCCTTGTAATTGTATGAATTTTGATTTGGATATTTAAGTTGTAATTTGAATTTAATAAATATGAAACATTTTAGTAAACATCATGAGCTTTGGTGATAACCCAATTATGCCCCGACTCTTATTCCGCTGCGGGTCGAGGTGTGACAATAGTATTGATAACGATGTTGAGTGGTTGGAATTAGTTTGTTTGTCACGGGAACGGTATGTTATTGACACTCGTTATAGCTTACGATAAGATTAAAAACTTTATTTTGAATACATTTCAGTATTCAACATTGTTCATTAGGAATCGAAACGAAGTTTACACTGGAACGAGAAAATAGAATACGCTCAAAATGAATTGTTATAATAATAAAAGAATGTGAATCGGGACGAAATTTATACCGTAAACTATATGATTATGAAAACCAAGGGCGGACCTACCTTAATAGAAGAGGTAGCTACCCCTTCTGCTATCCGTTGGCACTCCGACGATAGTGTAAATTTAAAAAAAAAATTGAAGTTTTTTCGATTTCGTTACCCTTTTTTTATAAAACATTACCCCTACAAAAATTTTCTACGTATAGTCAATGGTGTGAGTTGACCATATGAATGTAACTAATATAAGGTTTTTGTGTAGAGAGTTTGACTTTGTAAAGAAGTGAAACTTCATATTGGATTGAAGGAATGAAGGTTGGAGAGACATAGAAAGTTATAATAATATATAATTTGAATCGAAACGAGTTTTGTACTGTAAATCTTAAAAAAAAAAAAAACATATAGTCAATGTTGTGAGTTGACCATGTGAGCGTAGCGAATATAGGTATTTTGTAGAAAGTTTGACTTTGTAAGGAAGTGAAACTTCATCTTGCAAAATGAAGGTTGGAAAAACATTGAAAATATAGGAACAATATTAGTCTGGAGAAAATATAGACAATAGTAGTTAAGTTAATAAAATAAATAATTTAGTATTATTTAAAGTAGATAATTTTATCTTTATTCATATATTAACTTCTTATCAAATCAATATTGGATTTGTAAAAATATTACGAACTTTTAAATGTTATAAATTTTAAAGATAATGTTATCTTAGAGTACTATATAGCTATTTCTATGTGTATAGAAAAAGTAACATCTATTGTCTCCTTTTAAACCATATATAAGGAGCTTCACAACTAAAGAGTTAAATGCATGTACAAACAATTTTATCATATAAAATGTACGAAACATATGAAAAAGTAAGGCTTAGTATTTGAGTTAAAGCAAGAAAATATTTGAAGGAATTCAAGCAAGAAATATAACAAGTCAACAACAAGAAAGTAAGAAAGCATGATCAAGACCCGTGAGTTTCGATTAGGGAAAAGAGCAAGAGAAGTATGGTCGGGTTTTAGGATTATGGGGGAGATTGAAGGGTTTAATCCTAAATACGAACTAAAGAAAGTCGAAGGGGTCAAAGTGAAAGATTGATTTAATTAGTTTTAATTAAATTGTTTGATTTATCTAGTAGGATTAGTATTAGTTTGCATGTTTATCTAGTATTTGAATGTCTAGAAGATAGAAATTTGAGTTTGAGTAGGATTACTATAGTTCCTTCGGTACAAATAGATGGCTAGGGTAATGTATTCTGTAGAGAGTTAAGTTTTATGATAACCAGAAATAGTCGCTCCTAGTTGAGAGCAAATTTTGTGTTCGTATTCTTGGACCTGGTTACCAATAAAAAACGCGGTGACATTTTTGTAATTATTTGTTCGTAGGGTAATTATCAAAATTATATACAAATGATCTTGTATGGTAATTTTGAAACTTGCAGAGTAATTTTGATATACTTATATAGTAATTATGATACTCTACAAAATTACTCTACAAGATCAAAATTATCATACAAGATCATTCGTAAAGTAATATGATACTCTACAAGATCAAAATTACCCTACAAAAACATTTTACAAAATTTACCGTACAATATTATTTATAAGGTAATTTTGATAATTACTCTACGAGTAAATAATTACGAAAATGACACCATGCTTTTTATCATTTCACCCTATTCATACGCTTTGTATGATAATAATATTTGTATTTTATCTTTTAGCTAGAATCATAATTTTTACACTATTTTAGTTAGTATTGGCTCCCTTTGTGAATCTAATGGTATGCAAGGTAATGGCATGTAGTTGAGTTTATAATGATCACTATAGACAGGGACAATTCGGCTATTGTCCTTTTGCTATTTGTCATTTGTTTTTTCATCCTAACACGTGGTGCTCCAACTAGTTACAATTAATTTTGAATAGATTTGTTTGTTTTTTATAACTTTTCAGAAATGATGTCTTATAAAAGTCTGATTATGCTGATGAGACGTGGCTTATGTATGAATATAATTTTTTAAATTAACTTTGAATAAATTTTGTTTGCTTTTTATAATTTTTAAGAAACGATGTCTTATAAAAATCTGATTATGCTAATGAGACGTGGCTTACGTATGAATATAATTTTTTATCGTAATCGAGTTGTGACTTGTAATGTATAAGTATTCGAAGCACATATACATATGTTATCAAACTACCTTACACTTTTTTGTTATTATTATAATTTTAAAAAATTCCAAATATACAGTTGACACATGCTTATTTTTAACATACATTTCATTCAAAATCAAATGATTCAAATATAATTGACTTCTATTTGTTCTTTAATGTGACAAACATAACATATATTCTCCAAACAACTTCGGTAACATTACTAATATTCATTTAACGTCAACGAACCACAGTCGAGTTCCTCTAAATACTTTTGCTTAAGAAATATCTAAGGGTCTAAAAAGCTTGAACTTTTTGACTTAAAGATTGAACTCGCTTTGGATCTTTCTAACGGCACTTGTGAAATTGGGCCTTATCACTAATATTATTTATCGCTATCCGCTAAGTAGCATATAGGTACCTTATCGCTATTTATCATTATTCACCATTAACAACTATGTAACACCCTAAATGCGTTTTGACCCAAAACGACGCAGCGGAAGTACCGACTTAAAAATTCATTCTTTACTGACTGTATAACATACTTAAGGGTTCATTTATAATTAATTGGACACTTTCTTAAAAAGATTTACTACGTTCATTTTGCTTGACTTGCCAAATGTAATACATAAAGCAAGCTATGAAACCGCTCTTCCCGTACAATCCTTGCTCTTTGACTCATTCTTCGTCCACATGTCTCCATGATGATCTGACTAATCTGCGGTCACCATATAAATATAACCAACATATTAGTAATTGGTGACATCATATATTTTAATTAAAAACATAAACATAAATCATCTACATATCCATCAAACATTATAGAGAACTCCAATAGGATGTTCTTCGAACTTATTCCTTATGCCGAGCCTCAAACCTTCGAGAACCCAACTTTTACTTTCCTGCATTCCTAAATTCATCCTCAACAACAATCAGTTAGCATCTTCATATAAGCACATAACATCAAACGACATTTATTTGGCTACATCATGTATAAGCATTTTCATATATATACACATACTTACATACAGGTTTCATACATACATCTCACATTGACATCGACATCTATCTCTTTCGTTCTACATCTATATACATTTATATATGCGTTCGAGTCATATTCACTTATCCTTGTTCAATCGTCGAACTTCAATTATGCCTAATAATTTACTTATAAACATACTTAAAAACAAGCTTCATTTCCCCATTCGTGCAATACATTCTTACACATTCATTTCCACGAATTCCTAATCTCAAACATGTATGTATTTCTATTTATCCTTTACGAGCCCGAAAGTCATTATTTGTATTCGATTTCATAATAAAAAAACCCTTACGAACTTTTCATAGATTATACTATCTTTCGGAAGTTTACCGAAGCTTTTGCGTAAGCCTTAAAAGATACGAAAGTACGAAACACAATCTATATACATAACAATCAAAATTGACATTTGGTGCCCATTCTCGCCGTAAGCTACGGTCCACTCACCGTAGCTTACGGTGAGGACTTTCTACAAAAACAGAAATTCCCTGCCGTAAGATACGGTCGGGTACCGTAGCTTACAGTCATGACTTTCTGCTAAACAGATATTCCCTACCGTAAGCTACGGTCGGGTACCGTAGCTTACGATCACCTGTTGTTGCTGCCAATTTGCAGCTTGTTTCTGACCCAGTTCGATTTTCCTGATTATCTAGGCCAACCTCGGGCCTTCCGAACACACCATTTCCATTAACTTAACATATGTTATCTCTTTTCAAAACCTTCCGATTACTATATTAAATTCCCACTCTTTTCGTCTAATAACATTTCTACGAAATTCACGACCCGTTTACCCCTATATTGAGGTTCCACGGTTTAATGACATATCAATCCCTTTTAAGAAGTCTTATTATAAAATTTCTTATGTATTTATACGTTCTACTTTAATTTCGATTATTCGAATACAATAACATCTTCATGCACTTACATACGAAGTGAATTCAAGAGTCACTTACCTTAGCGTCCGCATTTGCATCCGTTACCTTGCCTCTTTCCGACCCATTAGCCTTCCATGCTTTCATCCATTATGACATGATTCCTACACTTTCATGTCATCGCAAATCACATTCTTGTTAGCATACACGATTGTACATAATAACGATTATACCAATTGCATATCTCGCATTTGACTTTCATTAGTCAATTCTAATAAGCATAAAGGCATATAACCAAAATCACATCCTTTCAACTTATATAATTCATCATATCATCCATATAACACATATTGATGTAACACGTACCATATAACTTTCTATAGTCTTACCATTGTGACAAGAAGTTTAGCATGCATTCCTATGTGCAGTTGACTTTCAGAAGTCAACGTTTATCATATGAACTTTCGACATAACCTCATATATTTGTGTCATCATATTAGGCTATATTAATGACACTATGTACATTTCATACACATCCGTTTCTAATTATCGTTAAGTCACTAATCCAACTGATGGTGTACATCATCATTCAAACATAAGGTACTAGTTCCTAAAGCATCCTTCTACCGAATCATATCATCAACTACGTTTCACATATACTTATCAAATACATTCCTAAACTTGTTTTACTAGCAAGTATATCATTATCACTTTCTATACATGTTCACCTATTATTCGCATACAAATCTAATCTAATAATCTCACTCGTGCATTCCATCAAGCACTTGGTGTGCGTACCACTATCTAAGCATGTTGTACAAGTATTTTATGCATAATCTCACTAGCTCATATCAAGATCATCAAATTTCACTAGTTTCACATAACTTTCCTTCTAAATCAACCCTATTTAACAATAGTCTACAACATCCAAATTTCTTATATATCAAATTACCCTTGATTCAACACATGCAACATCATCATCTTCATAACATTATGACTAAAAGTGGGTCTTCATTAGAACATCAAAATAATCAGAAATTCATGCATGATTCATGTTTCATGAGATCATTCTAATTCATTATCACTCTAATTTTACAAGCTCATGGATTAAACACAACCCATTTCATCAATGATCATCAAATCTCAAATTACAACTTACCACACGTTTGTTAAGTTGAGATGATGATTATTCTTCACTCATACAATAGATTAGCTTCCATTTTCACCATCAATTTCTTCAATTTATGAGCTTTTGGGGAAGAACCCCCTTTTCTCCTTCTATGTGTGTCGACACACACACATACACACACCAAAACCCTGCACATTCTATTTAGATGAAACTTCAATCCAAATCCCCACCATTAGTCCCTCTAGTTTGTCATTTATCCCTTTTGCCACAAATCTTTGTATTTTACCATAAGACTTATAGTTCTAACTAAGTTAAATAACTTAGTTATCACCTTTCATTTCATATCTTATGAAACCATACTATTGAGTCAAACATTCAAGTTTTGGGGCGTTACAAACTATGTCTGCAACAAAAGCTTGATGACTTTTTTTACAGTTTCCACTTTATATTCCGTAAGATTTTCAATATATACTCCTCCGTTTAATAAGATTTTCAATATACATTCATTCCTTTAAACCTTCTCTAAGCTGTTAAAAAAGGTAACTATAATGTCTAATGTACATAGTTAAGAAATAATGCACTATATAAGGAGGCTTATTGCTGACTATGGGGTGTGTAGAGGCTTGGGTTGGGGGCATTGCTCGACACGTGGCAGTTGTAAGCTCCACCAATCCACACCCAAAAAGTGAGGTGTGGAGGGGCGTGACCAGGCGGCATTGGGGTGCCATGTGGCACCATTTTTATATTAATCATATAATTTAATAAAGTAATTTAAAAAAAACCTTTTATTTATATTAAATAACTACAATAAAAAAATACATTACATCAACAAAAAAAAAACTTAATCATCTTCATCTTCAATAGAGTCGAATCTAGGAAGTGTCGAAACATGTTCTACCAAATCAACTCGAATGTTTGAATTTATTATCATACGAATCGCTTGAACTTTAAGAATCCATTGTGTATATTTTTTTGGTGATGGGAAGTGGTTTTTGAATATTTGGATAGTAAAAATGAGTAAGGATTGTTTGATTTATATAGAAAATAAGTAAAAAGAACTTTTTTATTTTTTTAAATAGTCATTGGCCAACGATTAGCCCAACGGTCCTATCTCACCAGCCAATCCAAGTCAGTCACCTCACCTATCTCCCCTGCCCCACTCAAAGCTTCAAACCCATGTCAGCGGGGCAACGCTGTAACCAACGTTGACCCAGTATGATTTAGCCGGTATTGTTTGGCATCCCCCGCCTTAACCCACGCCCCACACTCTGCAGTATAATAATCACATTTTACCTTGAATACATGTGCTAGAGTTCTATTTTTGTTTTCAGCCAACACAAAATACTCCAAATATTTTAAACATCTGTTAATACAAAAATGACAAATGATGAAAAGACATAGTTAAAAGATTTAAAACTCAACATAAACATCTCAAAACTAACATGTGACTTTGATATATTTATCTTTTCAATATCAAATGTTTATCCAACCCAAATGCAATCCCAATTCCCAAACACCCCCCATAACAATTCTCAGAGTAATTAACCACAAATGAAAAATCAATTAAGAAAATGGTTATATGTAGATAGCATGCAACAACTATTGAAGTCAACAAACTTGTTAAGTTATCACTTCGAAGAGGAACAAAGTATCAATCATTTAGTTGATAAATGATTAAATCGATTGGAAACCTCACTATATAACAAATTCATCAAAAAATAATAAGAATATTGTCACATACGATGCCAATTTCGAGAAGATCATAATCAACACACTTATGATTCATGCTACGTGGAAAAATAAGAAAAACTGACCTGAGTTGACAATTGGCTTTCCTTCACACTCAGTCAAATCATCCACTAAGTCATCATCGGTAAAACTGAAATCAAAATCCCTCAGTAGGACAATAAAAAAGCATCAGCGTCGTCAAAACCCTAAAACACCATCGTTGGTAGCGGTTCAGAGCATCGCCGCTTGAGGGGTGTTTGGGATTGCTTTTAAAAACAACTTATGACTTTTTGGAAAAGTCACAATGGAGTGACTTACTGACTTTTCCCCTTGCGTAATAATTCATGCCAAACACTTTTTTAACTTTGTAAAAAGTCAATATGTTAGTAAGTCACTAAAATAAGCAATCCCAAACACCCCCTGAATCCAACAACCTTACATCCACCGCTCGTCAACGTCTTTGGGACCAAACTTTATTGGAAGCTTCATAAAAGGGAGCCTACTACGCTAAGTCAACCGGATTGTATTTGAAAAAGGTATGGTGGTGTGGTGTGGATTTGGAGAACGTGTTGTAAGTGTGAATAAAAGTGGCTTCACCGCCCACAACAACTAATAGCAACAATCTACGCCCTAACAAGAAGCATAGACCAGATTTAAACCGATGCCCAAAGAGGTGGAGACACAACACACAAACCACTACACCAAAGCCATAAACAAATTAGAATACCAAATGAAAAGTTATATATGCAATACCAATATCGAGTGTATGAAAAAAAACAACTAATAAAGAATTTAATAGATTTTTTATATATATAATATATAATTATAATTGCATCATGCTATAATTAAGATTATTTTAATTAAATTTTGTTAGGGAATTTTATAAAACAGGATAATTAGAGAGACATGTAGTCACTTTCAGATCAAATCATTTCGGTGGTTCTCCCGAATAATTCAATCGGATACAACTCGATTGAGAAATCTAACAAACTATATGTGTGTGTTGCAGAATTCGTGAATGAACCAAGAGAAATTGTAACCAAAATTGTCTGATAATTTTAGGGTTAGGGATGCGTAATTGCCATAGACATTTTTATTTCAAATAAAAAGCCTTCAAAATGCCTTGTTTTTATTTAAAAAAAATGTCCAAATTTTGAATAAATTAATTTTTAAGGCATTTTTTTTATAAAGCCATTTAATTAAAATAAAAATTTTCCCCCGTCAGGGGCTGCCGTTCCTTTGACCTTGCCCCCTTGAAAGCCCCATGCGGAACTATATCCGAACTCTCAGAATTATAACAACTCGAACAAGCTGCACTCCCACACTTCCTAACTTATTCGATGTATATTATAATTTACTTTGTCCACCAAGTGAATCCTGATTACACAAAAATATCTAACAAAATTCAATTTTTATGATCATAAAGAGAAAACTCCTTTTCATACTCGTTTTTAAGTTCAATAAGTATAACACCCATTTTACCAATAAGTTTTTAAAATAGTTTCTGTAACCAACACATGTTTCCTATACAAGCAAAAATACATAAGATTTAGATACCTTTTTAAGAACTGTTAAATCTGCCATCAATGCATGTGCACTATCTTCACCAGTCAAAAGGTTATTCCAATTATGCACTCTGGATCAAATGCTATTGTTATGTGAGTATATTTTTTTTAATTTCCAAACTTGTATATTATGAAAACTGAACTCATGATCTTCGATAATCCTACACTTTATCTAACTCACTAACTCATCAACACCATTGAACTATTTTCTATATGTAAGTATGCTTAACAATAACAAATACAAGAGGAGGTCATGAGTTTAATACACAAAGATTAAAACATTATACGATCACCTGAATTTTGTCACTTTAGTAAAAAGCTTTTGATTCTTTCAATGAGTAAAAAATTATACATTACTTGAATTGTGTTAGCTAGGGCTAGCAACAAGGTAACCTTATAAGACACGATAATACTATTGAAAAGTACACTGTGTGATTTTTTACCCTTTTTAAAAACAAATAATATTAAGGGGCTATGATCCATCATTTCTTATTATTGGTACATAAAACATACAACTGTTTTATAACATAAAATATAAAGTAGTTAAATGAGTTATATTCATGTTCAATACTTGTATTATTCGCGTCGTCAGAGACCTGTTAAACCCGATAAGCTATGATCTGCCAACCCTAGTCAGCTGTGACGACCTCAATCCTCAAAAAAGAAGAAGAACGATGTTTCAAATAATGTAAACATGTCTTTTTGAAATGATGCTTGATATAATAAAAACTCAAATCAATGTTTGTTAGATTGATACTAGGGAATATAAAATAATTTATATTACTAGCCTTCACTTATAATTTTTTAGTTTCGCAACTGTAGATATATTTTATTTTTATTAGCAATTCTAATGACGGTTGATTTATTTTTGTTATACTTACAGTTAACTTTATTTTCTTTATTACGAAGCAAACCATACCCAATATGACTAGACCTTTTTATTTCTAATAATAAAGCGACAGACAACCGATCCTTAGATATTTCCGACCCTATGAAAACATAGGATCAAGGTAAGATTTGTCCCGGTCTCTCCCTTCTCTTAGTATTCTACTATAGTTTTGCTATAAATAAGATTTATTTTAATGAGTATGAGTATGTTTACTATTATTTATACATACGATGCCAAGTGAATCCACAAGTAAGTATTTATTTCTTTTATCCAAATCAACATTTTTTTAGAACGTGTATTAACTTATTAAATCACCTTATGCATTAAATTATATAAAATTCATCTCTATTCGGCATTTCGGCTTGTAAGATTTTTGTCTCGTTTCCTTCTTTAAAAAAGAGAACATGTTCCCAATATTGGGCCTGACCCAACTTCATATGTGTGGCCCGAACATGTAACAAAAATCCTTAAAAATCGTTCATGAATTATAGATTATGCTCACACTTTTTATTAAATTGTTATTTTACTTTTATAGTTTTTTTTCACTTTATATTAAAAATTGTGTTATCCGGTATCTAATCTAGTACTAATAAAAGACTTCAAATAATGCTAGATGACAGTCTCTCATTTAATTTAGTAACTTTATTATTATTATTATTATTATTATTATTATATAACATTCAATTTACTAATACATAACAGATAAGATAAGTAAGTAATTTATAATAGTATATTTTCATAACTAACCAAAAATTTTAGAAATTAGAGATACTATAACAAAATATATAATTAAACTGACTACGTATATTCATAAAACTTTAAAATACATTAAAATGTTATCATATTAAAATATCTTTTGATAAATAAATTTGTATTAAGTTTTTATTTTTAATTATTTGTCTATTCGGTAAAGTAACGCAATATATTTTTATGGCCGACTTTTATATATTTCTATGTTTGTAAAGTAATAACTACTAAAATCCCCTGCACGATACGACGGAAATTTAGTTTCAACTGTTATCGGTTTGGTTTGTTACTATATCGATACTCAGTATAGCAACAACAAAAAAAAAAGATCGTTAAACATCAGAGTATAAAATTTTTGTGGTAATTTATAAAAAGTTTAAACTTTTTACTATTCCTTGCAAAAAAAAAACCATGACATTAAAGTAAAAACTATTAATGAAATATGCACTCAAACTACGGTTTAAAATTTTAGCAATATAACAATCCTTATGTGTAGCTTTTCATTTCAAATTATCTTTAATTAAATTGCGTAAATGCTAAATCTTAAGTTATGTATTTATTGATAGTTAGCAATGATTATTTGTGATATACTGACCTTCTTAAGTTGTGTAAATTTAAAATTTACTTCAATATTATGTTTTCCTTTAAATTTCAAAGAAAGAAATTGATATTTTCCTGATTATGGATGGTTTTAAGAAATTTCTATGTCCTATTTATCATTTTTTACTTACCTGAGATATTTCCTTAATTCAACTCGTGTAATACGCGGGTGTATATATCTTTTTAATTTAATATATGAATATCACTTAGCATTATTTTAATTCCTATTATAATAAATGTTTTAAAAAAGATCATAAAAATTCTTCTTTTAGTATCGTATGTTAAAAAAAATTTACATTACGATTATAAAGTTATTTCTTCTTATTATTAACAATATTTGATAATTTGATAATTTCTTATGACGATGAAAAATTTTTTATAAACAAAATATGAAGATAATGGGTAGATGCGTGGTTAGAATATATGTAAATGTTAGGTTATTATTATGAATATTGTTCATATTCATCCATTATAGACGTATGGTATTCTGAAATATGTATCGGTCTCTATTAACTTAGGTTTTGTGTCCTCGTTATTCACATGCCATGTAAGTTATTTTTTTATTTAGTAATTTCGATAATGAAATTTTCCTTTGGAGTGGTATAGTTGTAACACTGAGAAAAAAATTCATAATATTATACTTGAATAACACTTAAAATGATATTATATCATTAATATTAAATGTGATTATATTTTTTTAGTGGCAAAACTTGCATACCATAGGATTGAATCTATGACCTCTACCTATCCTACACCTTATCTAACTAACCAACACTATTAGGCTATTCTCAATGGATAAATGTGGTTATTTTAGAATATGAAATATTAAACATTAAACGTATGATAAAGAAAATAGAATTAGTTATCTAAAAAATATATCATCCGATAAAGAAAATAGAATTATTTTTCTAAAAAAGAAACAAAAAAACGAATGTTCTATAAGATACCTCAAATTTAATTACCAAATAGTTTTATTATCATACATACGGCTTTAAGCATTCATATGCTAATATATATATATATATATATATATATATATATATATATATAATAGATATTAAAGTATTAAACAAATAAATATTATTAAACTATAATATATTATTATTATTATTATTATAGACAATAACATTAACAATGTGATTCCTAAATTAACAGAGAGAATAACATGTGACCTTAATATATTATTAATACGACTTTTATTGATATTTTCTTTTTTACTCAACCTGTGTAATACGGGGTGAATAACCTAGTATTATATATTTAAATCATACAAATAACATCGGTTTATAGCGTATGTACTGGATGTGATATTAATTAATTTGTTTGTACTTGTGATGCGTATTTTTATCTTTGGAAACCAGTAATCCGTATTTATATAGCTTCAAAGTCTCTAAATCTCATTTGTATCTTTACAAGAGCATCTTAAGCGTGGACGACATGCGTGTGTCACGGAAGTGGAAGCTAAGATTTGTCGTATTGCACAGGTCCCTCCACAGTCATTTGCGAATTGGAAGGCCACGTTTGTGAGGATGGATGTAGTCACAGACGCGGAGTAGCCTCTTCAATTTCATTGTTTCCTTTGTAGTTTCTTATTTTCATTTTCCCTTTTAAAAATAAGTTATGTTTAGTCTTATAATAAAATTCAAGAACTTGTATATAAATATTTAAAGTTTTGAATGTGTTTATAAACTTAAAATATCATTAGAGTTCAAGAATATAAATTTCTAGAAGTTTTAAGTGTTTATATTGATATCTATAGAACTGTTAAATTACGTCTAAGACATAATTAATTGAAAATAAAAATAATAAAATGATAATAACTTTTTAACCTAACAAGTGCAGTTTTTAGTTAAACGTGTCTTTAGTATTAAATTAAACTAACTATATTTTCCAAGTTATTGTATAGGATTTAAAATATTATCCAATCATTAAAATTATTTGTTGAATTATGCAAAAAAAACTATAATAATAATTGTTGAATGAAGGTACTATACTGGTGGTTTTAAATATGGATGCTTTTTTGGTGATTGACTTTATGGTTTACTTTTATCATGTTAGGGAAATCATATGTTTTTGCAGTAGAGATGTTAGTTTAGTTACTAAAGTGGTGAAATTGTAGTTGGTAGTCAAATTTATGGTTACTAGCCCATTTGCATATTTAATAATTAAGTAAATCAGGATAATAGAAAAACTGTAACATTTGGTATGAGATAATGTTTACAATTTTTACTTAAAATTGGTTAGGTGTTGAACGTCCATTTTTAAGTGTGAGACATGTTTATTTAATTATAGTAAACAAACCAACATGTATGTATGTGTTAAAATTGGTTACGTATTAAACGCTCACTTTTAAGTGTGAGACATGATTATTTAACTACATAAACAAACAAACAATGGCGGATCTAGAAAACTTACATAAGGGTAACGTTTTTAAAAAAAGGGGGTAACGAAATCGAAAAAACGTCAAATTTTTTCAAAATTTACACTACCGCCGGAGCGTCAAGGGTAGCGGAGGCTACCCCTTATATAAAGGTACATCCACACCTGCAAACCAACATGTATACATGTGTTAGACATGTATGAAAAATTTTCTCCTTAGTCGTATAAAATCTTGTTTTTTTTTCTTTACGTAACGTTACTTTTTCTTCTTCTAAAAATATAATTCAAATAATATGCTACATATAACTACCGGGTCAATCCTACCCATGTCATAAGTTACTTGTTTCGAATGTCTTGTAAACCCAAACTATGAAAGCATTTCAAAACCAAATGTATTAATGGTTTGTTTTAGATTTGCTTACACAACAAACATCTGTTGATGGTCTAGTGACATCAGGTATATAAACCCATCAAAGTAGTAAGGATTCGATTCGAATCTCATAAAGTGAATAATTTGTGAATTTTAAAAACATAATTTAAAGAGTTTTGTGTTGGTCACCAAAAGAAAGAAAAAACAATCCCAAACTCCATAAACAACCATCTCTAACTAAAACCAAACATTCAGGTTTATCATGTGTATCACATGATGAGAATCAATAATAGAACATTTTTGTTGAAGGTTTGACCGAACAACCCTCTAAGTGGATAGTCAACGTCGGTTTAATGACTGGTAGTACAAGTATAATAGAGTTGTTACCAACGTTAATAAAATTCGAATTCTTTAACCATAATATCAATATCCTAATAGCAAACTAAGACGGTAAAATAAAAGGCAAATGGATAACAAGCTGCGTTGTTAGTCTCATTGGAATAGTAAAACTAAATTTTCTAAAAACTACATCATAGATCTTGTTGTCATGACATTACTATGTATGACCCGTTTGTTGGCCCAAGCTTCCAATCTCGAACAGACAAAACCAAACACAAACAATTTGGAGACTAACACCTCTTGTGCACTTTTAGTATCAAACTCAACTCGACAAATACAACTGAATACATGACCCTCTATTTATACTAAACAAAAACTAATCCTAAAACAACTCAAATTGTATTTAAATAACAATATAAACCAACCAGATAAACCTATCTAAAAAAACAAATAATTCAAACATATAAACCAAACTATATTTATCTCCAACTAGCTTGAATTATCTTTAACCATATTAACTTTATAGATAAGCCTTCAAATCAGAATCATCTCTTCACCATTGACTCGACTAAGTAGCTCCACAGACATCATGCGTAAGGAAACAAAAAGTATCAAATGCAAATGACACAAAAACATGTTGGTTGTCAAAGCACACTTTCTCATGTTTGGTCTCTTTGCGTGAAGCAACTTTTAAAGCAGTTTGACCCAAACTAGTTCGGGATGATGGATTGAAATGTTTTACTTTTCTTTTTTTTTTAAATTCAAAGTTGTTAATTTATATTAATTTTTTCTTAAATGATAAAGATTACTAATGAATATTATACGTTTACATATTTAGAAAATGGAAAAAGATAAACAACCGATTGGGTTTATAGTTTTGGTTTGTAAGTTTCCAACCGTGAACAACCATTTTTTCAAATCATAAAAGTGTAAACCGAACTTTCCATTAAAGCATTTTATTATTTTCAAATGGAACCATTATAGTATGTTAGGCCATCAAAGCGACTTAATGTGGTATACGATTGTTTCCTAAAATAAACTATTTGATAGTTTTCAATTTTTAGTGATAGTCTATAGTTTTACAACAAACCTTCTAACATTTTTAGGAAATGTATATTGCTCCGAACACGAGAGATAATGTGCTCGTAAGGAAGGTCTGACCTCAAATATCATCAACACATTTTGGAATTATTGGTCGTGGTCAAGATGGGAACTTCGCAAAAGTGTTCTTAGGTGAGAGCAACTCCAAGATGGGTAACCTACTAAGAAATCCCCACTCAGACAGGCAAAAAACAAAGTCGTCAGTTCATTGTAAGTAAAAGGGCAAAAGTAAGAGCGTAAACGAGGCAAACCGCTAGTGAACTACTCGTGTAAGGCAAAACGGGTAACACGGCTTGGTTTAAGAGGTTGGATATTACAAATGGTATTTATCATATTTACTCATGTCTAATTCGGTATGATGGCACAACCAGTATAAAAAATGGCAAGTCCCTAGAGGTGTTTTATAACATTTTAGACAAATCCCACATCTCCGAATCTTCCGTGATTTGATCGGACCTCATCAAGAACTATTAATCTACAAGAAATACATGATTCTAACACTTTGTATCTCATATAGAATAACTAAGGCTGTAAACGAACCGAATGATTGTTCATGTTCGTTTATTAAGAAATATATGTGTTCACGTACTGTTCATGAACACTTACTGAACAAGATTTTGTATTCGTGTTCGTTTGTTAAGGAAACGAATTCGTTCGTGTTCGTTTGTTAATTTTAGGCTACGAACAAAAACGAATGTTGATAACACAAATGAGCACAAACTAATGTTTATGAACACAAATGGAAACAAACAAGCGTTCATGAACAAAATACATATAACACACTGACATTTATCAAATATTTAATTTGTCGAAATTTTGAAGTATTTAAATAAAATATAAAAACTAAAAACATTAATAAACCATCAAACACAAACAAACACGTTACCGAATGTTCACAAACATAAATAAACGAACGAAAAAAAACATCCCGTCAAACAATACATAAATTTTTCACCGAACGTTTTGTTCGTTTCTAGCCCTAAGAGTAACTATAAATTATAGCATATATATAAGCTATAAAGTCAAAAAATCAAACATAAGGCTACTCGGTGTAGGTGATGACCCTTCTTGAAGGATGACACTCCACGTTAGCGTCACATAGGATGGGTGTCAGGAGGGCCTAAAGGGGATGAATCTAGGAAATGGAGGAGGGGGCTAAATATATATATATATATATATATGTATGTATGTATGTATGTATGTATGTATGTATGTATGTATAGGTGTGTGTAGAGAAGAAAAGAAAAGAGAGAGGACCGTTTCCAATGTCCACGGCTAGACGTCTACGACGACGCCGCACAACCAGAAATGATGTTGGAAACGTCGCCAGATCAGACTGGACCTGGACGACCCCTGCATCGAGTAGCATAATAATTTTACTAGCAGAAAGGTTCAGGACTCATTAGAAGAAGACTGCAACGGTCCCATCTTTATTAACACTGAAAAACAAATTAAAAAAAAAAACAAAAACAAGCAAAAAGAAAAAAAAACATGTGCAGGTGAAGATGCTACTCTGGAGGATATAATTATAGTTTGGAAGAGAATATGGACCCACCGGAGATAGAGTGTCGTATAGAGAATGACGACGGTGGGGCCACCGGCCACCGCACGCCACCGGGTCACCAACCACTTTTGCAACCGACCCACTTCACAATTTGCCACAAATTCTTTTTTGTTTTCTTTGATAAAAGAAAAAGAGTTAAATGTTTGGTTGGTCCTGTGGTTTGCGAAAATTGCAGATTTGGTCCCAATGGTTCCTTAATTACACACTTGTTCCAGTGGTTGTAATTTTTGAACTCGGGTGGTCCATATGACTAACCCATGTTAACTTTCTCAGTTAAGTCTATGTAAAATTACCACACTACCCTTACTATTAAAAAACAAAAATAAATAAACACCTTCTTCTTCTTCACCCTGATCTCTCTCTCTCACTTTCCTTTTCTCTCTCTAAAACCACAAGACCACCGTCTCCCACCTCCACCACCGCCGCCTCCACCACCGTCTCCTACCTTCTCCTCCCATTCACTGTTTCAGGTAATTAATCTCCCAATTTCCCTAAACTTAAAACATGGGGCCTCTTCTTTTTTGTTTTCTTTGATAAAAGAAAAATAGTTAAATGTTTGGTTGGTCCTTGTGTTTTGCGAAAATTGCAGATTTGGTCCCAATGGTTCATTAATTACACACTTGTCCCAGTGGTTGCAATTTTTGCACTCGGGTGGTCCATATGACTAACCCATGTTAACTTTCTCAGTTTAGTCTATGTAAAATTACCACACTACCCTTACTATTAAAAAACAAAATTAAATAAACACCTTCTTCTTCTTCACCTTGATCCCTCTCTCTCACTTTCCTTTTCTATCTCTAAAACCACAAGACCACCGTCTCCCGCCTCCACCGCCGTCTCCTACCTTCTCCTCCCATTCACTGTTTCAGGTAATTAATCTCCCAATTTTCCTAAACTTAAAACATGGGCTCTTCATCATCATCTTATCTCCTAAAAAATCTACCACCCAATAACAACCAACGACCACCACCCTCACTGCCCTCAACTACCCAACCCGCCGGAAAAATGACGTGGGTCGTCGGAACACCACACCAGCCGCCGCTACTGCTGCCGTCATCGTAAACCACCGCCCATCACCACAAAACCTACCTGCCATCGCCATCGCCACCTCCTTCAACCTCCACCGTACACCCTTCAACCTCTCTCTCTACCTCCCAGCTGATGATGCACATCGAACTGCCGGAACCTACTACCGGAAAAATGAACCTGCAACTCATCTTCCACCATCGATATGTGCATCATCGGATCCAACATCGCCCGCTCCTCCGTCGTCCCTTCGACTTCACTGCATCGTGTTTAGTTTCTGATGATTTGTTTTTGTGTAATTTTGTTCCTGATTGTTTGTGCTATTTAAAAATTGACGTGTGTTATGTGTAATTGATGCATATGTGTGTGACAGTGATTTGGGAAAGAAGTGGTTGTGGCGGTGTGAAGCAGCAGGGGCAACGAGCTGGTTTAGTGGTTATCGGCGGTGGTGATAGCCTGCCCGGTGGTGGAGGTGTTCGTTGGTGGTGGTGGGTTTCAGTGTTGGTGGGTGTTTTGGTGTTCCGTGGTGGAGGTGAGAAGTGGCGGAGGTGAGACGGTGGCGGTGGGTGTTCAGGGGTGGAGGTGAGATGGCGGCGGAGGTGATATGGTGGTGGTTTGCTTGTTTGAGAAGAGACCTGTGAAGATATATATAACTTGGTAATAAGCAAGGGTATTTTGGTCATTTAACATGGACTTAACTGGAAAACTTAACAGATGTTAGTGATAAGGACCACCCGAGTGCAAAAATTACAACCACCGGAACCAAGTGTGTAATTAGTGAACCAATAGGACCAAGTCTGTAATTTTTGCAAACCACAGGGACCAACCAAGCATTTAACTCAAAGAAAAATAAAACACTCTTAGATGACGTCATGCATTCCTTTATTATTATTGTTTTTTTTTTTGTTTTTTTTGTTTTGTTTGATCTATTATTTATATGCCTTTTAATTTTATTAGTGTCACCCAAAATGAGTGGTGAAATTACAAGTCCACCAGACACATAAAGCCCCATAGGGATGATGAAAACATAATTGAAAATTGAACATCATCTAATAAATAATTTAAGTTTTTTTTTGTTTGCATTCTCAAAAGTCAAAAATCCATGTCATATTGTGTTGTCAATGTTGGTATTTTAAAAAATAATAATGTAAGTTTAAATTGAAAGCATTGTAAACCTAAGTCTTATGTGTTATAACGCCCATGTCATGTGGCATGGGCGGCTGACGTTACAATCATTAAACGCCGGCTCTGCATTGGTGTGAAAGAATGGGACGTGGGGGCCATTCAGAGTATGAAATATCACAAACTTCGTCTTTCCGCCAATCACAAAATGACAAATCACAAATTTATTTTTAATTTTTTGAATGGATATAATTTAAACATCATTTTAACGAGGTGGTGGATACTTAAATCACTACACACTTAATGTAAAAAAAAAGTGAGTGAAAACTGAATACCCTTTGGTGAGGTAGCAATCAGTTTTTAACATGACAGTAAAAATTAATAAAACCATAACATATAGACTAACAGAAGGTGTGAGTGTTTAAGTGTTAACGCAAAAAATAACTTATAGAACTTTAAAAATTGAAAGAATGAAAATGTGTCAATCCCTAACAACTTTAAAGCAATAGCAGACATGTGATACATGATAGGATGTTCATGTTTTTTTATATGGAAAATGTAATTCACACTAGACATGAAAATACATTTTTCTACATGGAGAAACGTATATCACATGTTCACGTATCTTATGGCTAGATATGTAATTTTTTATTTGATGTTACTATAGAGACATAATACATACAGGAAAATCACTACTTTCATGATTTTCTTTTAGATCATAACAAACTACAAATAATTAAATATGGTTTAGTTTTAGAAATAATAATACAATCAACGTAAGGTTTAGTTTTAGAAATAATAATACAATCAACGTGTCAATTATATATATATCAACCACATATTTTATTAACGTAGGGCTAGCCCACTTGGTAGAGACATATAGCTCTTAAATATAAGATCACATATTCAAATATGGGTAGATAAGTGTTTTAGTATAAATGGTTTAAAGTATTAGAGGAGTAACATCCACAATTCAACAAAAAGATATTGAGTTTAAATAACCCAAATTGTCATCAATTGACCGATAGTACTCTCAACTTTTGATTTGTACCACAACACTCCAACTTTCAACTTATTTTCCTATGGCAATGCCAAACTACCTGAACTCTAACCCAATTAGCTGATGCCAGATGCCACATCGGCAAAAAAAAGAAGCCACGCCAGCAAAAAATTAACATTTTAGATGCACGTTAGAAAAAATGGCACATCAGATGCCACATCAGCGAAAAAACTAATTGGGTTAGGATTCAATTAGTTTGGGAATGACAGAGGAAAATAAATTGGAAGTGTTGTGGTAAAATCCGAAAGTTAAGAGTACTATTAACCAATTAGTGAAAATTAAGGTTATTTAAATCAAATGTCACTTCAATATAAAAAAAAATCACACAAATCACTTATCTTTGTAAAAATAATCAATCTAACATTAATTTTGTTATATCAAATAGCTAGGCCGCAAGATATTATTACAAACCAATCTTAATTACAAACTTTTTTCTAACAGTAAATTTTCATCACCTTAATTTCACCTTTAATACTTGTAAGAATTTGAACTCATAATCTTAGGTAAAAGAACACCATGTCACTAAACCAAAAGACACCAGGACATATATCTTAATTACAAACTTTAATATAGAACTATATAGATGAGCCATAAATTCATAATAATTATCATCATTAAGAATTCAAAATTAGAAAGAACTCACTAATATAAAATTTGTCACAATCATGATCCTTAAAATAGTTGGACACTATATAGTTATTTGTTTTCAAAATAATCATGATAAATTATACTTAATGTCTCTAGTAATATTAACTTTGATTTTATTACCATCATTAAAAACCATATATACCTAACCCCACCCTCGTCGACCACCTCATACACCACCATGTCCAATCAAACACAATACATTTACCATCGTTGACCACCGAGACAGTCCATTAGGAACAACATTCACCATTTTCTTGAAAGCATATACAAGTAATCATTTGATTTTTAAAAACTATAAATAAGCAACATATTTGTACTTAGGTTGTTGTATACTGGGCTTTAGGAGTTTAAAAAAATAAAAATTTTCTTTTGATTAATTTGATTTTTCACTCTAATTCAAAAGATTTCATCTTTTGCGATTTAAGATTTTTGATTTTTTTTACTTTCAACCCAAAGATTTTCATCTTCTACAATTTAACCCCAACACTTTTTTACTTTCGAGTTCGGTCCCTTATACTTTTAATCTTTCGCAAGTTTTTCATTTAACGTTTCGTTTAAAATTTTCTGAGTTAACACGCTGCAAAGTGCGTGTGAAGTTCAACGTTTTTTCATCTATTTTTCCAGTTTAACAAGCCCGCCGCAATGCGTCTATTTTCCCCGTTTGATAGATCCGTCGCAACGCGCGGATCAGAGATCGACTTAGTTATTTTTTTCTATGTTTTATACAGGTTCGCGATCATGTAAGAAACATTTGCCTTTCATCTACTATGATATATAACTAATAAATCACCACCGCATTGCGGCGGGTGATAATTCTAGTTATGTTTATTTTCCCAAAAGAACACAACACGTAACCCTGCCATCTATTCAAATATTATTGAGCGTCGGTTGATAAAAGGCCACAGTTGAGGTAGGATTTAGTTCGATCCAGTCAAGAACACATGGAATCAAAGACCCAAATTAACCCTCCCTGTGTCACTTTGGTGGATTGGATGATGATGGATAGAGTCTAGCCTTCTTGTAGAGGTACCAGGTTTTATCATGTGCCCACCCGAGTTTTCGTCCTACCTTGTGTTATGTCAAAGAGTGTTCAACTCTTATGGTGGCACAACGTCTGTTAAGTGGAATTAAATACGCCTACCTTGATGTATAATAGTTGTTGGTTTTGTCTAACGGGTAATGTCTAAGTTAGTGTATATACCAAGGCTGATGGCGAATTGGGATATTTGACCGACACGGGTGTGAATTGGGATTTTGTATGAAACAAATGCTAGCCATCATAAATAAGTGGGAAACGACCCAAACCTTATGTGTATGTGATATATAACAAGAAGAGAGTGAAAAAAGTTTTGAATTGTGGAATTTAGTTGAATTGGTTTCCTAATGAGTCGATCTGGTCAATAATTGAGAGAGAAAAAAAAGATAATTAATCAATAATCTGAATGTTATATATTGTGTTGTTTATAATACTAAAAGTGAGTTTGAGAAGTAAAGAGTTAAGTTGTAACGTGATGTATAGACTTGCATTTTTTTGATTCCTAAGTGTTGAGTATAAGAGATGAACATCAATAAGAGAAGAAAGGAGCAACCAAGGGATCATCAAACAAATGTGACTAATTATACAACCCATATGTGAAAGTATATGTGTTTATGTTATGTGTTCATTTTGAGTTTCTGTTCTTTTGAATATTGAGTATGATTATGAATTAATAGAGTTACTATGTAAAGTATGATTTTCGTCGAGTAAGAGAGCAAAGTTTCATCATGACGCTATGGGTACACGATGAGTATGTAGCCTTAAACATCATCTGATACACAAGGGTTGCTCATTGAGATAATCTTATTCCATTAAGAGTAGGAGCACATGATTTGTAATCACATATGGTAAGTGTAAACTTATTGGTTATAACGAGGACGTGACCCAATTTTGAGAATCTGTGTTAATTAACTCATGGGAACTTATTCTACCATGGAGAGATTGTTGTAACTTCATGTGTGTATAATGTGTTGTATTGTGTGTGTGGGGGGGGGGGGGGGGTTGATTTGTATGCTTTAAGTCATCAAAAGAGAAACTTAACCTATAAGCATTTGTATTGTACGCCCACTAGCATACTATATGCTTGAGTACAAGCAAATACGCTTAAGAGTCATTATCATACGCTGCCATATACGCCACCAAGCCAAAATGGTGACGACGTATAGTAAGTTCAACCCAGTGTACTATATATTACTTTGAATTTCTTCTTGAGTTGCTTTTAAGTATAGGATTATTGCTTAGGTAATTGTAATCTCACTTAGCTATATGCTAATATTGTGCGCGTAAAATTTAAAGTAAAATGCACGTTGGTTAGTTAATGACCAAGTTCTTGGGCGAGATTAGAATACCAAAGTTTTTGAGAAGTCATCTCTCTCTCCTTTTTTTTTTTGTAAATATGTAGTTTATCAAACCATTATAACACCATATTTTGAGTCATCAATAAACTTAACATGGAAATTTTGTTTTGATACAAGTAAATAAAAGGTTGAGACCTAATTTTTTAAATAATCATGTATTCAAGTATACAATTTTTTGGGTGTTACGTCAACCTTATCTCAAATTCGGCCACCCACCTCAGCACCACAAGCCATATCTGGTAAACCACCAGCATGAGGTCGTCTGCATGAAGCAAACCACCACAATTAAACACTTATGTGTGTTCACATACGGCCGGACCACCACAACAAGTCGTATGTTATTGTACACATTATGCACATTTGTGTATAGTACCTATAAATTTTGTTTTTGGATTAACGGATACAATTTACATTAGATACAAAGTGTATATCATCATAGTTAGTTTTTTTGTTGTTGTTGTAAGCATAACTTTCTTTCTACATGTAATTACATGCACTTATGTTTTGATCTATCACATAAATTGACTAGGTGTACAATGTACACTACATGCCCATATGCATTAAATATTTTTTATACCTTTTTTAAAGCATGTACTTATAATGTTATATTTATATGCAAATAAAATACACTTTATGCACATGTGCATAGTTAATAAGAAAAATAAGAGGGGTGAGGAGAATTAGACTAAGAGATAAATAAAAAATCTTACTATATTACCACTTTTATTCTATATAAGTTAATTAAACAGAGAATCACATTTGGAGATTTTCTGTATAAGTATTTAAATGGTTCTTGTAGAATTTTAACACAGTATTTGAAAGTATTTAAGAAGTGTATAAAGAGAAAATGGATCGTACAAGATAATACAATGTCGAGCAAAATATGATGTAATACCGAAAAATATAATACAACGTCGAGGAAAAAAGACATAATGGGTCGCAAAAAAGACACAATGACGCAAATATAGAAAAGACACAGTGATAATAAATAAAAATTCTAAAATCTACAACCTATAAATTCAAAAGTGAAAACCTAAAATCTCACATCATAGAGTTTTTTTGTTGTTAAAGATACTTTTGTTACAAACTAATTATTATTTATAAAACTTCAAGATAACACATAAAGTTTTATAAAAAAAATATTTGATAACGTTTCGTGTGTGGTACACTCATTAACAATAAAAAAATGACAATCAAGATACGCTTTAAAATGTAAAAATAAAACTAAATCTGGATCTCATAATTGATATCTTTTTATTCAAATCATGTAATACACGAGTATGTACGCTAGTAATTATAATTATAACTATATATATATACCCACACACATTAACCCAAAGTTCCCTAAGGGTTCTCAAATTCTCAGTGATAACCCTATGTAAAAGAAAGATTTAAGGATTATTTTTTTACTAGCCGCACAGGGCCTCTAAGAGGCCCTCAAATTATTAGAGACATGTCTAAATAAAAATTTGGGATATCTCTAACTTTTTCTTCTAATTTTGTCATTTTATGTAAACCAAGTATTATTTTTCTTTTAACAAGTTACATCACCACTAGAATAGAGAGGATATAATATACCACCACACCATATTCATTTAAAAGAATTTACTTATTTAGTATAGATTACAATAATTCATGTTAGAAAAATAAGAAATCATGTTTAAATTAATTAATATATGTTTATTATACTATTAGCTAATCATATCAAAATCAAAAGTGTAATACTTATAAAGTTAATAGGATTAATATTAAAATAATAATTGGTCATATGATAAGACCAATTCCAAGGCTGGCTTAGCATACAAAATTTGAAAGCTTTTTGGTAAATCAATTTTACTAAAATTTTATAATATTAAAAAAAACTATAAAACTAATCAAACCTTGATTTTAGCACGTGAATGAGTAAATTCTAATCACCATGTCATAGTTGACGACCTCACCTCTCCTTCTCGAACGGTATTAACCGAGTAAATCCTAGCATATTAACATTAACATTTGGAGAATAATTATCCTAGTTCAAGCATATACTACTTTATTTATTTTTATGTTTCGTATATCAAAAGTTGTTTATATTTGATCCCAACATAAAATTAAAATATATTATATTATATTAGATACACTTTAATAGATTGTAAAATGAATCTTGAATTATCTTGAAAAAACCAGTGAAAACGTGTTTTATCGCAAAATTATATGCAAATATATATAAGTACTTGTTAGTAATATAATTATCAAATATCGGGTTTGCGATCTCATTGGTAACGTATACTCAACGCGTTAAGAAGTCAGAAGTGTAAAATTAAGTTAAATTAGCGAAATATCCACGTCATAAGTTACATGTTTAAAATGAAAGTGTTTTTGTATGAAATTGCATGCAAAGTTGTTTAGCAAACACTTTTAGTTGTCTCATTGTGAGTCAGGACCAAAACTCTTGTGCTTGTACAACAGGAGTTTGCGTAACAAAAAGTCTTAACGTTAATTACAATTAATTTGATTTGCCTATAATTGTCTATTAAGTTTGTTAATACAATTTAATATTCGTGTTTATTCACTTATTCATTTGAACAATTTTCTTTTAACACAACCATACAACTGGGTATTTTTCTTTTTCAACTGTTGTATCTTGAGAAATGCTTGTCTATATTGACGAAAATTGTTTCATGAGAATCGTGTCAAATACGCTTATGGTGTTCAATTCACCACCAACTTTTAGATTTATTTTCAATATGCATATGATAGTAATTTAGGGCCGGTTATTCTTGACACGACTTGAAAATGATACAAAAAAAAGACTAGGTTTTGGAATATGAGTCAAACGGGTCGTACTCGGGTTGATCCAAATTTACGTGGCTGTGATTAGGGTTGAAATCTTTTACACAAATAATAACATGGGACGTGTTCAGGTTACACATTTCAACCTGCTAACTCGACACATTTAACACCCTTGATGCAATTGATCTTTTCTTTTCTCACCCACTCAACTATTTTCTCTTTCCCATTTTTTTATGCAAGGCTTTCTTCTTTCCTCTTTTACAGCAAAATCAACCACCAAAATGTATCGTCCTAAACCATCCAAACCACTCCAACAAATAAAAATTGAAATCCGAGGACCACATGGGCTCATATGTGGGCGTCCATCCTCACGGATATATCCGCCATAAATATCCCACACATGAGGTCGTGTAATGCGGCATCCGTAGGTGGATGCATCCCTTGATGTAACATGAGCCGTATGTGGCTTCAAAACTCCTTATTTGCGGATGGTCTTAAATTAAATAACGTAAAACAATTTTACAATTTAGAGATAGTTAGATTTAATAACTACAAAGACAATTCTAAAAAAAACATTCTTAGCGAGTAAGTAAGAACAAATAACTTATTTTCTACGCCAAAGAAATAAAAAAAATTATTGCAAGTATTATAAAATTAAGCATATTATAAGCATAAAAAACCATCAACCTATAATCTTCTTAAACATATATGAGTAGCACCGTTCTTAAACATGGTAGTTTTATATTTGCTCTAAACTAAATCAATCGTTATTTTTTTCTAAAAAACCTTAGATTATTATTATTATTATTATTATTATTATTATTATTATTATTATTATTATTATTATTATTATTATTATTATTATTATTATTATTATTATTATTATTATTATTATTCATCAAACCGATAGCTCTCTCCAATTCAGGAAACGGCAAAACCCACACCCCCCCCCCCCCCTCTCTCTCTCTCTACAACAACAACAACGAATCATAAAAAGACGAATTACAGTTGCTTCTAGAAACTACCGCTGCCAGATCAAGCTGTCATGGGTTAAATTCGAGGCTCCAATACCTCTTAATTCCGTATAATTCTGTTTATCCAGTTGTAGAATACAAATCACAACTGAATTTCAGTTTTCCGGTAAGTTTTTTCAATCGTTGATCACTTGTTGATGACTTGTTGGAGTTTTAGGTGCCGATCAATGAAGAATTTATCGGTTTTTTAGGTTAATTGTGTTGTGATCATGATCGATCGGAGTGGAAGTTTTGGATCTTGTGGTTTAGGGTTTGTTACTTTTTGCTTTTTGTTGATTTTGGGAGTTGGTTGTGGCTAATTAAAGTTTATAAATAAATGTTAAAGAATGATGGTTGATATTCTTGACGATAAAAAGATTTTTTTTTTTTTTTTTTAATAACGGCCAATAAGTAGTTAAATACAACCCACATCTGAATTCACAGAAATTTTGAAAATTTTAGACATCGATTTTTTAATTCTTTTTTTTAAGGCCAATAGATAGTTAAATACAACCTACATCTGGATTTAGAGAAATTTTGAAAATTTAGACATCAAATTTTTTTTTAAATTTGTTTTTGTTTTTTTAAGGACAATAGATAGTTAAATACAACCCACATCTGAATTTACAGAAATTTTGAAAATTTTAGACATCAATTTTTTAAATTTTTTTCAAGGCCAATAGATAGTTAAATTCAACCAACATCTGGATTTAGAGAAATTTTGAAAATTTTAGACATGAATTTTTTTTAAATTTGTTTTTGTTTTTGTTTTTTTAAGGACAATAGATAGTTAAATACAACCCACATCTGAATTTACAGAAATTTTGAAAATTTTAGACATCAATTTTTTAATTCTTTTTTTTATAAGGCCAATAGATAGTTAAATACAACCTACATCTGGATTTAGAGAAATTTTGAAAATTTTAGACATCAATTTTTTTTTATATATTTGTTTTTGTTTTTTTAAGGACAATAGATAGTTAAATACAACCCACATCTGAATTCACAGAAATTTTGAAAATTTTAGACATCAGTTTTTTAATTCTTTTTTTTATAAGGCCAATAGATAGTGTAATGCAACCTACATCTGGATTTAGAGAAATTTTGAAAATTCTAGGCATCATTTTTTTTATAAATTTGTTTTTGTTTTCTTAAGGACAATAGATAGTTAAATACAACCCACATCTGAATTACAGAAATTTTGAAAATTTTAGCTATCAAATATTTTTGTAATTTTTTTTTGTTTTTGTGTGATTTGGTTTGTGTTTGATCTGATATGTTATGGTATGAACTTGTTTGCTTTACAGGAAGGATACTGGAAATTAAGGTTTTATACTTTTTATCAGTGTTGAATTGTGGGTTAATCTAAATAAGTTAATACTTCAGTGGTGCGAAAACTGTGCTATAGCGATTTGGATTAAATTCGGAAGAGGTTGGAACGATGGCGTCTTTGTCGAAGGCGGATTCGAGGCGTATGTATTCGTGGTGGTGGAACAGCCATATCAGTCCCAAAAATTCTAAATGGCTTCAAGAAAATCTTACAGGTATAGCTTTCTTGAATTACAAGTAATATCGGCGTTTCTGTTGGTTCTTTTGGAAGTCAGCATGTTCATAGGAGAATAGATGTTAATGACATGATTAATTTTGGTATGTAAATGCAAAAATGTTCCGCGACTTTAGCAAACTGTAGCTAGCTTACATACAAATTTCGTTATCGTATCTCGCTTTATGATCGACCTTTAATACATCTAAGAATCTGGATCTTATTGAACTTTGAGAATATTTCAGTTGGTATCAAGATAATATGGTATGATTACGCAAAAGTAACGGTTTGAACCAACGACGGTTCAAGACACCTGCTTTGGTCTAAAAAATTATTTGAATGTTACTCGGTGTATACATTAGGTAATTTGGGATTTTCTTTTACATAAATGCTTTCTCAACTTCCATTTTAGGTTCAGTTCTTTACATAGTTTATTATGCAATTTGTTTAAAATAAAATAAAATGTATACATATTGATTTGCCCTGTGTGCATGAACAGATGTGGATATCAAAGTGAAAGCAATGATAAAACTCATCGAAGAAGACGCCGATTCATTCGCTAGACGCGCAGAAATGTACTACAAAAAGCGACCTGAGCTTATGAAGCTCGTCGAAGAGTTATACAGAGCATATCGCGCGTTAGCTGAAAGATACGATCACGCAACCGGGGCCCTCCGACAGGCCCACAAAACAATGACAGAAGCCTTCCCAAATCAAGTCCCCGCAGGATGCGATGACTCAGCGACTAACTCTCAGTACGATACCGATCCTCAGACCCCAGATTCGAGAACCACTCGAAACCCGTATTTTGACCCGGATGAGTTACAGAAAGACTGGTCAACAGGAACTGCAAGAAAAGCGCTTAACTTCAGTGATTCGGAAGATGCTAGCAACGATAAAAACGGGATCCACGATCGAAACCTAGAGAGTGTCGGTGTGGATGATAAAGAGATCTTGTTATTAAAAGAGGCCTTGGCTAAATTAGAAGACGAAAAAGAAGCGGGATTAAAGCAGTACATCGAGAGTTTGGATAAATTAGCGAAACTCGCGGACGAGATTTTAAAGTCGCAAGAAGAATCGAGTCAACTCGCTGACCGTGCAAGTAAAGCCGAGGCCGAAACGCAGGAATTGAAAGACGCGTTGAAAAAATTAGAAGCCGAAAAAGAGGAAAGTCTTGATCTTTACCGTCAGGTGCAAAAGAAAATCGAGGAAATTAACGAGCAAAATTTGAAGGAAGAAATCGGTAGATTAAAAGATGAACGGGATGCTGCGTATGATCAGTACAAGCAATCTTTGAATCTGATATCGGATATGGAAACAAAATTACTAGAAGCGGAGAAGGAAATCGAAATGTTAAAGCTAGCCATTGCGAAACTAACCGAAGAGAAAAACGCACAAACCGTTTTATACCAGAAATGCATGGAGACCGTTGCGAGTCTAGAACTTCGACTTGTATGTGCACAAGAAGAAACTGAAAGGCTGAAAACCGAAATCGTTAACGGAGTTTTACGTTTAAAGGAAGCAGAAGAACAACGGTTAGTTCTCGAAAAGTCAAACAAGAGTCTTCACATGGAACTGGCGTCAATGGAGGTCAAAATCGGGAGTCAAAGTCAAGAAATTACCGAGAAGCAGAAGGAGTTAGGGAGGTTATGGACGTGTATACAAGAAGAGCGGTTACGGTTCGTTGAGGCCGAAACTGCGTTCCAAACGTTACAACAGTTACACGCGCAATCTCAAGAAGAGTTACGATCAATGGCGGGAGAGTTACAAAACCGGGCCCAAATATTACGGGAAATCGAAAAGCGTAACGAAGTTTTGGAACAAGAGATACAAAAGCAAATCGAGGAGAACAAGAGTCTTAACGCGATCAACTTATCGTCAGGTGTTTCGTTAAACAATATGCAGGCGGAGATCAGTAGCTTAAAAGAAGTCAACGGGAAGCTCGAGGAAGAGGTTGACCTTCGTGTTGACCAACGAAACGCTCTTCAGCAAGAAATATACTGTTTAAAAGAGGAACTAAACGCATTGAATAAAAAGCACGGGTCGATTTTGGAGCAAGTCACATCTATTGGGTTGAATCCTGAAAGCTTCGGGTCATCTGTAAAGGAGCTGCAAGACGAAAACGTCAATTTGAAAAACGAATGGCAAACGGAAAAAGCCGCAAAAGAAGCGTTACTGGAGAAATTGGAAATTATGGGTCAACTTCTCGAGAGAAACGTGGTTTTGGAGAATTCGTTGTCAGATTTGGGTGCAGAGTTAGAAGGGGTACGGGGAAAGTTAAAGTCACTTGAAGAATCGTATCAATCTCTTTTGGAAGAAAAATCGAATATCGTTGTCGAAAAGGCGAATTTATTAGGGCAGTTACAAGTAACAACCGATAATTTGAGTCAAGTTTCGGAGAAGAACACAGTTCTCGAGAATTCCCTTTTTGACGCGCATGTCAAACTCGAAATCTTGAAGCAAAAGTCGAAGAGTTTCGAAGATTCGTGTCGGTTACTTGCGGATGAAAAGTCTGCGCTTATTAGTGAAAACGGTATTCTCGTCTCACAGATGGAAATTACCGAAAGAACGTTAAAGGATCTAGAGACGAAATACACAGATTTGGTAGAGAAATATTCGTTAATGGAGGAAGAACGAGAATCTACTCTTCAAAAAGTCGAAGAGTTGAACGTATCGTTGGCGTTACAAAATCAAGAACATGTTATTTTTGCCGAAAAGAACGGTAAACAGTTGCATGCAATGAGAAGCGAAATTCAACGCCTGCAAGAAGATCGTCAAAATAAAAGCAAAGAATTCGAAGAAGAGTTGGATAAAGCTTTCGGTTTGGAAATCAACATCTTCGTGTTGTCGAAATGCGTGCAAGATCTCGAAGAAAATAACCTCTCGTTGTTCAACGATTATCGTAAACTCCAAGAAGCGTTAAAGTTGTCCGAAAGTCTTGTTCGTGTGTTGAAGCAAGAGAAAACCGAAAGCCAGATAAAGATTAAATCTTTATCAGATCAAAACAATAGATTGAAAAACGGGACGCATCAGTTGTTGAAATTTGTGGGTCTTTCGTTACACGTGGGATCCGAAAATGGGAAGGAACATACTTATTTCGATAGTATACAGAAAACATTCGAGGCTACAAACCGTGCCCTAATAAAAAACAAAGAGAAAAACATGAAGCTGGTTGTTGAAATATCGATTCTAGTGGCACTTTTGAGGCAGTTTAAAACAGAAGTGGCGGATCTCGAGGCGGAAAAGCGTGATATTCAACAGGAGCTGCGTGTTCGGTCTGAAAAGATTCTCGGGTTGGAGAATGAGGCCAGGAAAATGTCGGAAACGAACGAAGAGTTAAGATGTAAAGTGATTGAAGGCGATATTAACGAATCGGGGTTACGAACTCAGCTAGAGAATATACAGTGTGAATTGTCAATTGTTCAAGAAGCTTTCCGAACGTTACAGATGGAGAATTCAGCGGTTCTCGAAGAAAAAAATTCTTTGTTGAAAGATAATTTCCATATCAAGAACAAGATTCGTGCTTCCGAAGAGGAAAACGAAATCTTTTTGACTGAGGTTTTAAGTCAAAGCATTCTCGCACAAGCTTTGAAGAATTACATTGATGAAAAACACGAAGAAATGTCGATGGTTGAGAAGAAACTGGAAGATGCGCGAACGGAAAACATTGATCTTAAAAAGAGTTTGGAAAAATCCGAACATGAGCTGAAAACCGTTATATCCGTTCGTGATCGACTAAATTCGGATTTAGCAAACACGAGCAATTTGCTGCAAGTAAAAGAAAAGGAACACAAGGAAGCGGTCGAACAAATTATGATGTTAGAGAATGACAAAAATGAGTTGTCGGAGATTTTAGCCGATTTGCGGAGAGAAAACGACGAGGTTAAAGTGAAAACCGATCAACAACGGAAACAAATTCTCGAGCTTTTACAAGATAACGATCATTTGAGTATAGAGAACCAGATTTCCGAGGTAAGAATGCAAGAATTGACGGAAGGTTTGGAAAAAAACAGAGGAAAAGGCTCGGTTTTTGGAAACCGAAGGATCGTTAGTTTACAGTGATTTGCAGACGTCTACCGTGTATCAAGTTTTGTTAGGAGAGAAGATCCGTGAACTTACGAAAGTTTGTTTGAATCTTCAAGAAGAAAATAACTTGAAAGACGTGAATCATGAACTGCTTAAAGAAAAAATCGATGTTTTGGAATGTGAGAACGGTGATCTTAAAGCGCGTTTGGCTGCGTACGGTCCGGCCCTTGAATCGTTAAAGGATAGCATCGTATCGTTGGAAGATCATATATGTATTAGAACAAAAGTTCCGGAATCCGATAACGAGGAAGCTAAGGTAATTGTCGAATATCCGATGAAAGTTCTAGGACTGTAAACAATCTGAACCAAACGAACACAAACATATGATCGAACACATTTTTGTGTTCATGTTCGTTCATTAAGAAAATGGGCATGTTCGTGTTTGTTTACGTTCGTTTAAAACCAAAACTAACAGTTCATGAACATAAACAAACAAACTTAAACGAACATAATTTAACAAATATAAAACAATACAAATGAACATAAATGACCAAACATAAACGGACATAAAGTAGTTTTTTTTACATAAATTATTGATTATTTACGATAAGCTCTATTGAAAAGCACGTTTTTATTACTGAAAAGACCAATTAGTTATATGTATAGAGGTAGTTAGAAACCTCTTGTATGTTTATATATGTATAAGTACGACTCCATATGTACATGTTAAAATATAAACTAAAACATAACGAACACAAATGAACCACGACCATAAATGAACGAACAACACATGTGTTCATGTTTGTTCGTTTATTATATAAGCCAACTTCCCGACAAACAAGCTCACGAACAATTTGGTTCGTTTACAAGTCCTGATGAAACTGTACTATTAATATTTCAAGTAATTAATGATTAATATTTTCAGGGTGGTGAATCTGCAACGATAGAGCGAGATGCGTTTGTCGAGTTGCAGGATCTTCAAAGTAAGGTTAAAGTTATCGAAATGGCGGTAGTCGAAATGCAAATGCGGTCAATGCAACAGAAGTTAGATTCAGATGCAAAGCTGGAATCCGCAATGCAGCAGATCGAAGAGTTGAGTTCTCAAAAGAGTTCTCGCAGTAAACCGAAATCAAGATCGGAAATCTCGGAAGCGGACCCGAAAGATATCATGCTCGATCAAGCGTCAGAATGTTCATCATACGGTGTAAGCAAAAGAGGAACGACCGAAGGTGAGATTTGGGAAACCGCGAACGATTCCAAAAGTATGTACATACACAATCCGACTGCTTCGGATGTGTCTCTCGATAACATAGTTGATAAGCTAGAAGTTTCAAGAAGATTCAAGGAGTCTCGTGGTGATGACGAAAGCAAGCGGAAAGTTCTAGAACGATTGAATTCCGATGTTCTAAAGTTGACGAATCTCCAGATTACGATCGAGGATTTGAAACGGAAAGTCGAGATCACGTTACGTAGTAGACGAGGAAAAGCGATGATCGAATGCGAGACGCTAAAAGGCCAACTCATGGAAGCCGAATCCGCGATCCAGAAACTACACGAGCTTAACGGGAAATTCGTAAAGCAAATAGAAGGTATCGACGATGATGGAGAGAGTGAAAGTATGAGAAGAAAAAAGGTGTCGGAACAAGCAAGAAGGGTGTCGGAAAAGATCGGTCGGTTGCAGTTAGAGATACAGAAGATACAGTTTGTGTTGGTGAAACTCGATGATGAAACCGAAGCAGCAGGAAAAACAAGGTTTATGGACGGTAGTAAACGGGTTCTGTTGAAAGATTATCTTTACGATGGCAGGAGAACGAAAGCCACGGTTAGCAGTAGCAGGCGGAAGAAAGGCCATTTCTGTGCGTGTGTCGAGCCTTCGACTAAAGGCGATTAGTTTTTCGTTTATGAGTTCATTTAGTGTGTGCTTTCTTTTTGTTTGTTATATATTACTAATGAATAACTTGTGGTTTTGGGTTTACACTGGAGGGATCTAATCTCATTTAAGAAGCCATTTTAGAGAGCTTGTTTAAACTTGGCCTTGTTTTTTTGCATTTTTTTGAAAACTCTGTTAAGAAAATATTTCTTATAAAAACCTACAGATTAAACAACAATGACCAAAAATATAATGGTTAGACCATGTGTTATACTAACAGGAGAGGGATGCAAGGTGATGATGTGGCCATGCGGAACACCACGTTGCCCCCTTCATCCTGAAAGTTTGAACTGCGGAGAGGATGGTCATCTCGCTCCTCAATCACACACACACATGAGCCAATGGTACCAGGTACCATTATCGAATTTATAGAACTGAAATATTTTCAGTACCGACTTTTGACGTCAATATGATGAATCATGACATGTTATTTTCTCAGTGTGAATTGTGAAATGAGTATACCGAATAGTATAAACACTGTTCTCGCACAGTACATCAAAAAACATCGACTAATCACGTCAATATAATGAATCATGACATGTTATTTTCACAGAAAATTGAAAATTAAGTTGAGAATATGATATTATGCATAGATGAGAAAGGTATCAAAAGATAGTAAAACATATCAGAATCTGAAATGATGTATTCATAAAAGTCATTATAATATAAGAGGTATATGGAAGAAAATCAAATTTTATATTAACTGTAAGTTAACATTTTATTACTTATTATTATTATGTATAATATAATACTTTTATATTAAGTTAACATTATCTATTTATACACGATTTGAATATATGTAGATGGAACATAAAAATAAATGTTAGTAATAAATCACTAAAAATAAAATTCTACAAAGTTTTCAACATAAAACAAGAAACAGAACAATGGGTAACTGGCCAATATATATATATATATAGATTACATCATATATACCGCTTATAAACAAACTCTCACCACCTTACATTTGTATAAATATAACTTTTTTAACAGCTAAAATTTTATTAAAAAACGAAAAACCAAAGCTAAACGTAAACAGTAATGCAATCTCAAACCACATATCTATGGGAAACCAACCAGCTACAAATAAACACTACTACAAACGTAAGTGAAGAACAACAAAACCTAATGGGTTCATTTTTTAGATACTCTAATATGATAGGACCGGATGTAAAAAGAATTCGGGCCAGTCCGATGGTTCGGGTCGGGTCAAATTCGGGTCGGTCCAATGGTTCGTCTCATTTAAATTAACACTAAGGTTCATGCAGCTTGATAAATTAACACCTAGAAATATTTAAGGTTTAATAAAAATAAAAAAACAAAAAAAAATCGCAAAAGTAGACTTTAATAGGAGTCAAACCGGTGACATGCAGCTTGAAACAAGGCGCCTTAACCATCTGGCCATCCCTTAAGTTCTATAATGGGTTCATCGCGAATTTATTTTATGGGTTCATTGGATTTTTTTTCTATAATATTAACACCACTAATTTGAAACCGAGTGGGTTCGTGCGAACCTGTAAGTTTCAATATAGATCCGCCCTTGCCAACAAATAAACACGCAATTGAAACAAATCAACAACGAACCCGAAATCAAACAGAAACTTCTCACGTGTGTCGAACCAACAACCCGTTGCGATATACTACATACACAAAGTGATCTACTCATCATTTAGAACATCCAACCAACTCGTAGTCGAAACTGTAAAGTTTCCATTAATTGCTTCTCTTATAAAAATTTAATCTTTTTCGTTTTAAGTAATTCTCCATAATTTTATATCCATTTTTTTTTTTGCCGTAAGTGATATGGTTGCCGACCATCCAAATGTGAAGTTAGCTTCAATATAATTAATAAAATAACTAGTGCTTCAAATAATTTTGCTATAATGATTTAACTAAACGGGAATAATAATTAATTAAATACGACTTGTGCACGTATGTCTAGATTTCTATATGATTGTGTTGATTCACCGACAATTTATAACATAACAATATATAATTTTTTTTCTTTCAAAGTATAGTTCGTGTGCGTCAACCTGTAATTAAATTTTATGCTAGGTAGACCACCAAAAATATCAAATATATTTGTATTGTCTTAAATCAAAAGTATATTATTAGTATACAAAACATCAAATACAAATAACTTTAATATACAAAATATATAAACTGAAGGTTTCGCTGAAAAAACACGGTGGCATTTTCGTAATTATTTGCTCGTAGGGTAATTATCAAAATTATTCTACAAATGATCTTGTAGAGTAATTTGGATCTTGTAGAGTAATTTTGTAAAATGTTCTTGTAGTGTAATTTTGATTTCTAGAATAATTTTGTAGAGTATCGTAATTACTCTACAAATGATCTTGTAAGTTAATTTTATAGAGTATCATAATTACTCTACAAATAATCTGGTAGAGTAATTTTGAATTGTATGTTGTTTGATACACTTGTAGAGTAATTTTGATAATTACCCTACAAGCAAATAATTACGAAAATGTCACCGTCTTTTTTGGCTTTTTCATGCATTTCATACGTTTAGTACGTTATAGTTACTTATACGAGAACTTGACTCATTATTATTATTATTATTATTGTTGTTGTTGTTGTTGTTGTTATAAAAAGGAACTCAAGATCAGCTACTCAGTGCAAGTTATAATTTATATAACGAGTTTTTGCCCTGCTCGTGTTGCGAGACGGTAAACGAAATATTTCTCAATTTGATAACATGTACGTCTGTGTTTCGACTACTTGTAGATAGACTCATAACACGATCTCAATAAAAATTACATCAAGACATAGATAAAAACACGCGTGTCAAAGATTTTTTTTATGATAAAGTTTAAGAATTATAAAGTATTGAGTTAATTACACCATTAGTCCCGTGGTTTATAGGAAGTAACAAGATCAGGTACCAATAGTTTAAAATTACATTCTGGGATATCAACTTTCAATTTTGTAACAATCTAAGATACTAAGACTAACATATATTAGTTTTTTTTGTTAGATTTCTGTGAAATGACAAAAACACCCTTCAAGTCCATTTGTGCAAATTGTAAAATACTCATTTATCTAAAATAAATTAAACCAAATATAACAAATCAGAATTTTAAAAAATTAACCAATACATATATAAAAACCAACATAAATCCATTACCTTTCTCTCTCTCTTCACCCAACCCACGATGCGCTTGATTTTTTATATTTGGGAGAAGATAATGGAAAGGATAGGTTAGGAGTAATGGTGGGTTGAAGGGGAATGGGTTTTAATGGTGGCGGTGGTGTGTTATTTGGAGAGGATGGTAGCCGGAAAAGGAGGAGAGATGGCGGCCGACCACCACACTAATCAAACCCCCACACGTAAACAGTCACTATTTCTCTGGGTTGGCTCGTCACGGTATCAAGGGGAAAATGTTAAAATATGAAAATACTAAGTAGAATAAAAGTAGAGGATTAAACATGTACAATACCAAAGTTAAAGCACACGGATGAAACACGCATATAGACAAAATTAACTAATGAAAAGAAAGCTTTAAAAAAAACAGGGGGCTAACACACGTGTATTAGCGAAGTTAAAGGTTTAAAAGTAAAATCCCCATTACTAAAGAAAAAAAAGTAGATAGATTAAACATGTACACTATCAAAGTTAAAGCAGATGGACCAAACATGCATATAAACTAAGATAACTAATAAAAAGAAAACTCTTTTAAAAACATATAGGCTAAACACGTATATTAGCAAAATTAAAGGTTTAAAAATTAAATAAAAAAACAGTTGACACTAGTCTCATGATAGTAATTGTAGTAATATTAATACCAATAGGTAAAATTATGGGTTAAAAAGGCATTTATAATGTTATGTGAATTTTTAATGCGTAAGCTCATGGTTGTAATAAAAAGGACTAACACAAGAAAAAGAAAAGGAGTGAACATGAAAATCACTTGAGTTATTACTTAATGGTTACAACTTTTAATTTTTAAACTAAATCAACCATCTGTGATTATAACAACTAATCTATTAATGTATTTCAAAGACTTATATTTATATTTTATATTGAACACCTGGTGTGTTGTTACATATAATTAGCGCTTAATACATAACTACTTTTAAGTAAAAAATCATATAAGTATTTGTATTGTTATATATAATGATAAGCATATGTAATAAGAGAGAGATTCTTACATGGTAACATAATAAAAAAATAATAACATTTTTTTTAAAGAAGTTAATTTTAAACAAAAACTTAGGTGTTGTTTGTTTTTTAAGAAGTAAAATGTCTGCAGTCTGCGAACCACATATGTAGAAGAAGAGTTAGACCAAACCTATGCAGTCTGCAAGACGAAGACTGTTTGTTTTTTAACGAATATGGACTTCTAAAATAAACTGGTGGTGATGTACGGATAGTGTCAGAACTAGAACTTTTTAACTGGGGGATCGTAATAGAACTTTTTTTATACGCTAGTTTATATGATTACTTTTTTATAATTAATCGACTCGTCGGTTAGCAGGTCTTGCAAACCCTATAAGTTGTTTTATTTTGAACATTTGTGAAGACTTTTTTTTATACATTCACAAACTTCAAGCTTAGGAAAAAACATTTCAGTTGATAAAGCTATTTCTTGAAGTAACATTTTCTTATTTCCTTAAAAATAATCCATTAATGAGTTTACTTGTAATTCTCTTTTTTCAACCATTTAATTAATATTTTAATTGATATTTAACATTATGAAATTTGAATGTTCGGTTTGACGGTGATGGTGATGAACGGTGGTGGTGATGGACGGTGGTGGGTGGTGTGCGGTGGTGGTGGTGATGAGTGGTGGTGGACGGCGGTGCTGGTGATGGTGCTTAACCATCTGTAGATTTTAGAAGATCTTAGAAGTGGTTGGGCCAAGTCTGCACCAAAAAGAGCTCGCGCAGACGTTTTTTAATTAAAAGTATTCGGAAAAACAAACACTTTGCAGATGACAATGTTTGCGCGTGTCTGAGCGGTGCAGACAGAAGAGGATGCGCATATCTTTTTTAGAAAAAACAAACACCACCTTACATTAAATGATATAATATATGTGGCAATGAGAGCATTCACATTCATTTCTTTATTCTTGCTCATATAATTTAACAAAAAATTATTATTCCATAAATTTATCTCTATTTTTTGAAACCATCTCACATCCCATTCATTTTACATAAAAATATATTGTTTTATTTTAAGTTTTCCAAAACATAAGAACTCATTTTATTTGTCATGTTTTGAAACCGTCTCACATCTCATTCCTTTTCCATAAAAATATATAGTTTTGTTTTAAGTTTTTCTAAACATAAGAAGTCATTTTAGTTTTCTTTAAAAATATAGATAAGAGTATAATGATAAGGAATGATAAAGAGTATTTTTTTTTATTCCAATAGTTTACTTAAATTATATGGTTGAAGTAAGTTTAAGGATTGAGATGTGATGCTTAGAGCCAGATATTGGTAATTCTGGTTCTATATCCAGTTGTAAAATCTTATCCAATACCCGGTTCAATACTTGGGTATTAGACATACTCGTAGGTATTGGGTATATTCGTTAGTTTCTTAAAAAATACTCGTTAGGATTTCGAAATACATTATTTGCAATTCTTTCTTTTATAATTTTAAGTTCTTGACAACTATAATAATTTAAAATATGATATACATCTCATTATCGTTATAATTAGTTTGAAAAATCCAAAATATGAATAATTCATGATCATATAAATCTTATAAGATAACTCAATACGTCATATTATTATAAATATAAATAATGCTATCAGACACATATATCATTTTTACACCTAATAAAACCATTGGAATGAGGAATGAACCGTTATTAGACTAGCCGACGGATGAATGAAAAGTAAAGAATTAAAATTTAAAAAAAAATCTAAGTATACGTATCAGTATATGATGCGAGTAAACGGGTATTTGTTTTCGGGTGATCAGGTCCGATACCACCAATCTCATACCCATAAAAATTTTCAAAATTAATTTCACTCGGTCCCAACTGAATGCTTGTCTCGTTACCCGTCTTCAGTGTTTCAGATTTTGAGTTTGCAATTGGATTCGAGTTAGATTTTCATCCATAGAGTATATGTGGCGTGTTTAAATGGTTGGATGTAGTATTAACCATTTAAAGTACTATTAATTGAACATATTTTGGTGTAAGTTGGGATCTAATGTTATTTAGTGTCGAGTAGATAAGAAGCTAAATGGGTAAGATTTTCCAATATGGAAAGCTTTGGTGGTTAAAATAAGAATTATAAAAATTGTAGAACCTATATGAATGATTAGGGCTTTCCACAAATTGTTCATATTGCTAAGTGGATAAGAATCTAAGCACTTAAAAGGCATCCACGCACTTTATTAAAGCTTTTGTAGCATTTCACTAATTAAAATTGTTATCTTTTGATTAAGATTACTCGCATGTGGTATTATTATTTGATGGAGAATTTATTACTTAATGGTTCAGACTGTTTGTTTCATGATGAGCATATGTCTGAATGGTTCAGACATTTGTCTCGATAAATTATAACAACAAATGACATATAATATATATAGTGTGAAGTGAATTATGGGAATACCATTGGATTGTTCGATAAATTGTTTGAACTAGATTGGGTTTATATTGTGAAAGTTTTATATTGTCAACGGGTGTCTTAGTTTTAGGGACTCTTTGTTTACTTCTTAATGAGACTTTTAATGGTTCAGACCTCTTACTGGTTCAGACTGTTTATTTCGCGAGCAGATGTCTGAATGATTCAGACATTTGCCTCTGAATGGTTAAACATTATACTGAGTCTGAATGGTTAAGACCTCTAATCTGAATTGGCCAGACATTTGCTTCTGAACGGTTAACCATTATACTAGCTCTTAATGGTTCAGGCCTCTTACTGGTTTAACACTTAATGATTCAGACATCTTACTTGTTCAGCACTTAACCACTAAGAAGTTGCCAAACAGCCTCTTAGACATTAAAGTAACAAGTGATGTACTTTTTTTTGGCTAAGTATCAATTGAAGATAACCTTAATGTAAGTTGTATTATTTAAAAGAAATTATTTGTAACATATTAAATATTGCATTTCAATTATTTTATCTATCTGTAATGTGTGTAATGTATTAGGTAAATCTTATATTGGTCACTAACATAAGATATTGAACCCATAAGAACAACACAGACGTATAACTGAACTCAAAAGATATGTTTGGCTCATAGGTAAATCTTGTGTTGATCTGTCTTAAGTGCCATCAATGACTCTTTGACACACCTGCCTACCTGTAAGCTCATATAGAACAAAACAAACAATATTAATTGGTTTGAAAGTCGGATATTTGGGTGTGCATATATATATATAGATATATATATAATTAGTATTATTATTGTTGTTATTAGTTAGTTATCGACTTATCGTAAGACTATGTGTAGTCAAATAACGTCCAAGGCCACATGAGATTATTTGATTGGTTGGGAAAATTAATTCCACAAACATATCCACACATACACGACTAACGGCCGTTGCCATACTTACACCTTCCCCTTTTACGCTCCTCTAACGCCCTTCATGCAACGTTTGGTGCCCCTATACATTGGTGGCGATGAATGCCAACCCGCTACACATTCTAATGCTTCATGGTGAGGGATATCATCCCACATCAACGTTACGTAAGCGGGAAACTTTAATGTTAACTTACACAATATAAAATAAAGTTCTCTTTAACTCTCTCTCTCTCTTTCTCTCTCTCTCTCTCTCTCTCTATATATATATATATATATATATAGGGTAGGGTTCTAGAGTGAACACTAGGTTGAGAGTTGGAACATCCCAAAAACGGGTTTGAACCTCGTTAATATTAAAGAGCGGGTAAAAGACCGTTAGTGGTAAGAGTGAACCCGTAAACAAAATAACTAGGAGCAAATTAACCTAGTTAGTAATATGGAAATAACAATGAAACAATGAGTTGTAGCTCTTAATAAATAAGACCTCAAATATGAGGGACCAAAAAGGAAAAAGGTTGAAACTTGAATATATAAAAAAATAATAACAAAACATCACACACACAAAAAGTGTGTGTGTAGCGGCCAGGAGCAAGACAAGGGGTAAACCCTTGTTCTTGCTAAATCTACCAAATTGAAGATCAATTCGTGACCCAAATCAGTGCATGGACCCATTTTAACGATCACCTAGACAAGGGGATCATAAGGTATGTCTTAAAAACTAGATTTGGTGAAAGTTGCGATTTGAGACAAGTAGATTACTTGCAATTAGATTGTTGATGATAATCCAAAGATGAAATTAAGTGTATATGTATGTTTGATTTCGTTAGACTTAAATAAATTATGCACTATTTGATGTAAGATTACTTGTAGGTTATTTACAAGTAGATCTTGAAGTGGGTTTTGATTATGTGATGAAATAGACGATACATAAGTGTTCATGATCATCATACTTGTATGTATGTGTAAGATATTTGAACATTTAGAGGTTCGAATAAGTGTTCATACGTGACTTGAAATGAGTTTTGTATGATATGATGAAATTGATGTTAAGTCAATATTAATGAGTATTTGAGATCATGTTGTCTACTAGTTGTATGTAGAAACTATGTTAATTTGATATTAGCAATCATGTGAACTTGGTTTGGGAAACGTAACTTTAATGGTAGCATAAGAATAGTGCTTACCAAGTAATTAACGAAATGCCTAAATGAGTTGTTAAACTTGTTCGTGGGTTTGTATGAGTTAATAGGCAGTTGACTTTTAAAATTCAAACCAACCTATAATAAGATCAAATGGTGATTTTGATATAAATTCCGTAAGATGGAATGGTCTTGATAAATAATGACAATCTAACCATCTTACGAAATGATAAAAGGTAGTTTGACGCTTGACAAGCTAGGAGGAAGCTTGGAGAGAAGCGGGTCAAACGGATCGAATACGCGAAAAAAGGCATAATCGGACTTCAAGGTAAGTAAAGCTTACATACTTAAAATAGTAAATGTACTTATGTATTTGAATATGAATAGGTGACTTCGTACTCGGAACGAGATTTCGAAATACAAGGTTCCGATGTGAATTTATACAGGTCGGAATAAGCAAATATGGTATTAAACCATAATTGATGGTAAAAAGGGAAAAATAATAATATTGTCATGTGTTGACAAATAAACAAGAAATTTTGAAAAGTTGCCTTATGGTGCAAACCATAAGGAATAAGAAGGGATAATATGGTAATTCAGTCACGAGTTTGACGAATAAATATTAAACTCTAAAATAAGGCATTTTATGGCGTAAACTGTAGTAGATTAAATGGTGAGACGGTACATATATACCATCTTATAACGATAAAATAGTCATTTAGACCAAATGGGTCAAATGGTGTAGTCATCACCATTTGACATTAATATCTAATGAACGATTGTCGAGTTTTGTGATCACAGGGGAATAACGCATGGTTCGCGTCGCCATTAGTTAGTAATTAATAGTGTAAGGTATTTAAATGGGTAAAAGCTATGACTCAAGCCAGGTAAGTGTGATGGGTCAAACTCTTATTGAGGACTTAAATGTCCGATGAGAGTTAAATGAGTCATAAATGAATAATGGATTACCTAAGGTAAGGTAAATCCAATAATCTAATCCGTAAACATTATGTTCTTAAAAACATAATGATTTTACATAGATTATGGTTAAATGTTGACTTTGGTCAAAACATGTTATGTTAAGTCCTTCGTCGTAAAAGAAGAGACTAAGTTGACCAAATGTCCTCGAGTGATGAAAATGAGTAAATGATTCTAATATTAGTTTAAAATTGAGTTTTATAATATAATAGACTCTTTCGGTAACGTAAAAGAGAAAAGCATAAGCCTTTTGGTTTAATGTCTTTTAAATGGTATTTTCCGTAAACTGTCGAACCAAAGGGTGGATATTGGATAAAATAAATTTTTGATAATAAATCCACCACAAATAACGTTGTGGTGGGAATTTGATGGATATCCTAGTGTAGAAATGATAAGATAGAAGGTTTGGTTGAAATAAGCGTTGGATTACGCTAAAACAACCAAACGGGTCAAAATAATAAATAAATAAAGGTTTAGTTGAATAAAGCGATGTATTTCGCTAAGGAAACTATACGGGTAATAATGGTTAAAGCATACCGAAATGGATGCGTAAATGTATAGTTTGGTTTAAATGGGGTTAAAGGGCAAAATCGGAAAATAGGAGTATAAAGCGGGGATAAATGCATAAGTTATATGAAATAAGAACCCGGGGTCAAGGATTTCGGGTTAAATATGTAAGAAAATATTCAACAGATATTTAGAAACTAGTTTTGGGTAAAACAAAGAAGAACTGAGGGAGTTACGGAAAATATCGTAACTAAATCTGCAAACAAGAGAAAATTTGCAGCAACCACCGTAAGCTACGGTGGCCTACCGTAGCTTACGGTGGGCGGCTGCTGTGTTGAACTAAAGTCTTAACCGTAAGACAGTGAGCTAGGACCGTAAGGCTTGACCGTATGCTACGGTGGTCACCGTAGCTTACGGTGAAGCATAAAACTAAAGTTTTGTTTTTATTGTTTTAAGCCTTCGAGTTTATTCGGTTATGTTATAATTTATTTTAACTAACGTATTTCATAAAATATTAAATATAGGTGATGTTTGGGAACACTGGAGGAGGATCAAGCTATATGAAGAAGCGAACACGATCAAAACGACGCTTCCGCGCTTGGTTTTGATTATAACAAAACTAATCATTGTTAACATGTTAAATTATTTAAATATGTTTAGAAGTTTTAATAAACTTGCAAATTTAGTGATTTGTATTCGCAATTACATGTTTAAATACAAAATTTTAATAGAAATTAAGTAAAGTAAGATATGGTCTTACAAGTTGGTAATCAGAGCTCAAGATTAATGATCAAATGTGTTCAATTCGAGGCTTGGTCGCATGATCCGGTAAGTTATTATGAATATAAATGGTCTAGCATGTTAAAGTGTTGCAAACAACACATAGGATTATCGTGTAAATGCACGTTACCCCAATTAAATTGGTAAAAGACCGGTATATAGTACTGGTGCTTAAATTGGAAATCTGATTTGCAAATGGTCTCACACATCATCCCTCCATAGTGCTCGCTATGCCTCTAGCAAAAGCGAAACCCTCTATGACACCCTTCAAAAAGCCTAGACAATGGTGTGCGAAGCACTATGAGGATGATGTGGCCGGAGTCACGGTTCCATACCCTGAGCCCTAATATGAATAGAATACATTCAATTATTTTTTATTAAATGAGAGAATTATTAAGTAGAAGTACAATTATTTTTTTATTAAATGACATAATTATTAAGTAGACCAACATTGACTACACCGGATTTTGAATTAAAGGGTCCATCGTCATCACGAAGATAATGACCTTGCATAGGAACAAAAATAATAATAAAATATATAAATTCTTTTAATTTAAAATAAAGAATTGGTTGGGTCTACAATTTCTACTATTCTAGGTGAGATGCGGCTGTGTCCTTCTGTCCATACAAAAACATTAAACAATTTTTAAAACAATAACATTTTTTATAATTTGAACTTTGTTTTTTTTTCTTTTGGTTAAACTGATTCTTGACTCTTGTTTGATATGTTGTTTTTTTATGTTAAAAGTTACTAATGTAGGACTAAATTACACTATAGGCGTGAGATTAAATCATATTTAAGATTTCTTTCTAATTTCGAGTGAACTAAACATCAAACCATCAATATTCCCAACTCATAGTCACGGGGTACGTTGCCTCTCTCGCAAGTGTTTACGACGATAACATCCTTTCCTCACTAATATTCACAATCAATATCGTCTTTCATGGATTCTCCAACAAAAGTGAGTATCCTCATCACCCTTGGTTCGGGTTAAGCTGTTATAATCGTTTCCATCAAGCTACTGAGTGTGGCCTCAAACCACGTCTTTATGCCGTTTAGTGATTGTTCAAAATATGAGAAACTTGTCTTATCTTGGTAAAGGTGTTTTGCATTATGTTTTGGAGAAGATTAATCTTAATTATAAAACATAAATAATTGAAAAGGTTACTCTTCGTTATGATGGAATCAAGTAAAACATAGTTAACGTTGCATATATGGTCTCGAAGAAAGTTTGAGATTAAAAGGAACTGCTAAATTTGCAAAGGCATATTCGAGGTTCAAAGAAATGGAAAAAAGCTGTTTACGCAGTAGTTCGGACCGCTATATGGAGGGTCTGTAATGATTAAGTGTTTAATCAAAAATACCCAAACATTAAGAGGGTGGTGGAGGAAATGAAAGTATTGGCTTTCTTGTGGCTTAGGAATCAAGTGAAATCTCAAGCACTCACTTGGGTTCAATGTTGTAGTTTCGATTTGTCTTGTATCGAACATGGGTGTTTGATTTTATGATTGGTGATTGTATCTTTTGGTGGGATAACTCTACGTTAGTGTTCTATAATATAATATAATATAATATGTCTCGTTGACCGTTATAAAAAATATTATACTACAAATCATTTAATTAAATGTTTCATGAGGAAAAAACATAACATTAAAAGTATGTTGGTATCTAATCTATTAAGAAGTAAGAACTATTTTGATCAGAAAGCATGAAACAAATAATTGTGAGATTAATGAACTTAATTGGTAGGCAAATATTATTGTTTACATTATCTCTAAAGTTGTAATAATCCAATATGTTTATTAAAGTGTTAAATTTGAGTATTATATTTTTTGAAATATTCATAATAGAGGAGTCAAATCAAGATTAGGACAGGCTTGTAGACTTACTTTGTATGTGGCCTTCAATAAATAATTTAAAAAAGAAGAAAATATTTTTTCTGGCCTTTATAGGTTATAGGTGCCCTACAAATGATTCTCTGTAATAAAACAACAAACAACAATACAACCACTTCAATTGTAGACTAGGTTTTTTCCGTACAAAGTTGTGATTTCAAAAGTAAAATAATTTCAAAAAATATATATAATCTTATTAAATAAAATAGTTTGGATAGATCTTTGACATCCAAATTTATTTCTTGTCTCAACTTTATTACTTTAAAGGAACCTTTTTACAATGTTTAAACTTTTATTTTCTGTACAAATTATCTGTTAATAATGTTTTTATGATGATGTGTTTGTTTTCAAAAATGATGATGCTTTAAAAAAAAATATTCATTTTTGTTACTTTACTTTTTATACAGAATATATATATATATATATGGGAGGGAGTGATAGTACTCTTGCGGTAAAAGAAAAATCATGAGAATGATTGTACGATCAAGTGCTTAAATCAATATAATCAATGATTTATTTTTAAATTATTAATTCGATTGTTTTACATGAAATTCAGTTCAAAAACCCCTACTAAAATAACAAGAAACGTGAAAATATTTGTGCGCATATAGGGTTGTGACTAGTTCATACATGAGCTTCATACCAACTTTATTTGTTTTATCTATATAAAGTAGTTATTCTCACGCAGATGTTTTAACTCGAACATATGTAACGGTTATTATTTACTGCATACCCGTATCGGGTCAAAAAGTACATAAAATGGTTACACGACCATCAAAACAGATATATGAAGCTTGTACGGTTTACAAAAGCGAGGGGTTACAACAAACGATAAATTCTCCCCTTACATCTATACCCTAAAAACAACAAGCAACAGGAACTCTTGCGCATTATTCCTCTGGCCCTTCAACTTCATCGTCTGCAACATCATCATGAAAGATATCTTTTAAACGCTCAACAAAATCGTCATGTTGCAGCGCTTCGTTCACCAGATCCATCACATGTAACTGTAAATGGTCATATTCCTGCTTCGCCTTAGCAAAGGCATCGCTGGTATTGACCCCTTGGGTAGCAGAGCGACTGGTATCCCAGGTTACGTCTAAAGCACGTGCCACATGATGAGCACATTCTGCGTAACCCTGAGCATAGCCATCATGGCGCGCTGTGACCATCAGCTTGGCCACTGCGTTGTCTAGCTCCACTGACTTCATAATGGAATTTGCAATCTGTACAGCACAAGTATGTGAAATGAGCAAATCATGATAAACATACAGTCAAAACAATAAGAGTTAAGACTTACATTCACAACCCCATGTTGTTGAATCTAGAGCGTGTTGTTTGTTAACGGCTCAACCGTACTTTCCGCCGTAACACGCGCTGCCTCCGAATCCTCGAGCTTCTACTCTGCAAGCTCGACACGCTTCTTGTCCGCGCCAATCTCCATCTCATAGAGTTGATTTTTTTCTTGATTCTCTATGTGTCGGCGTTGCAGCTCAGCTCATTCGACATTGGCAGCTTGAAGATCCTTCTTCACAACTTCAAGCGCAACCTTGGTCTCTTACTAATCAAGCAACAAGGATGTAAGTTCTGCAATCTCCTTATTTCGTAAGAGTAAAGTGGCAGAAATTTCTACCTCCTTTTGTTTGCTGCGTTCGCAGTAAGATTTCGTCTCATTCGCGGCAGCAATGGCTTCTTCTTTTTCTTTTTCAAGCAGTCTATCTCAGCGCGCAGGTTCACCGCATCATTGCTTAGGGATATCTTCTCATTATTATCTCTCTCACAAGCTTCTTTCCACAACTTGCGTTCCTTAGCAAGTGCAGCATCTGTAGCTTCTGCTTTCTTCTTCCATCCCATCACAAACCATTCTTCAGTCATCTGCACGTTTTCAAACTTAGCCTTTTCTGTAACACCCCAAAAACAGGTTTGGTGATCAAACCACATTAATATTAAAAAGTGGGTAAAAGACCGTTACCGGTGAAAGTTAAACTATAAACAAAATGACTAGGAACAAATAAATCTAGTTAAAAACATATATACAAGTAACCAAACAATGAGTTGTAATCTCATTCATAATCAAGACTAAACTTGAGGGACCAAAGCTGCCAAAAAGGGAACTTGTATTATAAATATAAAAAAAATTTAAAACACAAAACACATAGTGAATGTGTATGTGTGTGTGTTCTACGGCTGGAGAACAAAGGGCAAACCCTTGTTCTTCCTAAATCATCAAATTAAAGGATGAATTGAGCTCGGAATCGATGCATGAACGCATATAAAAGATCACCTAATCGAGGGGATCATAAGGTATGTCTCAAAACCTTGATTGGTGAAAAATCATAACTTGAGACAAGTTGAATACTTACAAATAGACAGTTGGATTATGATCCAAAGATGAAATTAAGTGTATGTGTATGATTGATTTCGTTAAACTTAAAGAAATCATGCACAATTTGATGTAAGATTTCTTGTTAGTGATTAACAAGTAAATAATGAAATGGGTTCTTGACTATATGATGAAATTAATAATGTAGGAATGTTTATGATCATCATACTTGTATGCATGTGTAAGATACTCGAACAAATTAGAGATTCGAGTAAGTAATCATACATGACTTGAAATGAGTTTTGTATGATATGATGAAATAGGTGTTAAATTGGTAATATTAGGTATTCGGATGAATGTCTAATAATATGATGAAATGGATTGCTACATAAAGATGAAAACCTAGCTACCGGATAAATTAGCATTGTTGATCAAAAGCTAAGTTAACTTGATGTTAACAATTGCTTGAATTTGTTTAAGTGAAAGAAACGACATGAACTTGGTTTGGGAAACGTAGCTATAATGGTGGCCTAAGAATAACGCTTACCGGGCAATTAACGAAATGCCTAAATGAGTTTTTAAACTTGTTTGAGGGTTAGTATGAGTAAATAGGCAGTTGACTTTTAAAAGTCAAACTGACCAATATTAAGATCGAATGATAAATTTGATATAAATCAGTAAGGTGGAACAGTCGTGTTAGATGATGACTAACCTAACCATCTTACGAATGATAAATGATAGTTTGACGCTTGATAAGCTAGGCGGAGGCTTGGGAAGAAGCGAGTCAAATGGATCAAGTACGCGGAAAAGCATAATCGGATATCGAGGTAAGTACAGCTTACATCCTTAAAATAGTAAATGTACTTATGTGTTTGAATATGAACAAGCGATTTGGTATACGGAATAAGATTTCGAAATACAAGGTTCCGACGTGTATTGATACGGGTCGGAATAAGCAAATATGGTATTAAACCATATTTGATGGTAAAAGGGGGAAAATGGTAATTGACATGTGTTGACAAATAAACAAGGAATTTTAAAAGGTTACCTTATGGTGTAAACCATAAGGAATAAGAAGGGGTAATATGGTAATTCAGGCACGAGTTTGATGAATAAATTTTAAACTCTAAAATAAGAGCATATGGCATAAACTCTAATAGATTATAAGGATTAAGAATATGATCATGAGGTGTAAACTGAAATTGATAAATGATGAGATGGTAAGTAAACACCATCTCGTAATGATAAAATGGTCATTTAGACCAAATGGGTCAAACGGTGTGGTCATCACCGTTTGACAATAATATCTAATGAACGCTTGTCGAGTTTTGCGTTCACAGGGAAATTGCATTTGGTTTGCGTCGCTATTAATTAAAGATTAGTAGCGTAAGGTATTTAAACGAGTCAATGCAATGACTCGAGCTAGGTATGTGTAATGGGTCGAACTCTCATTTAGGAATTTAAGGTCCGATGAGAGTTAAACGAGTCATAAATGAATATCGGATGAACTAAAGCAAGGTAAATCTCATAATCTAAATGGTAGACATCAGGTTCATAGGAACCTAATGATTTTAAATAAAATTACGATTTAAATGTGTTCTTTGGTCAAATCATGCGATTGATAGTCCTACGTCGTAAAAGGGGGATCTAAGTTGACCAAAATGCCCTCGGGTAATAAAACAAGTAAACGACCTTGAGGGTAGTTTAAAAATGTGTTTCCTAAGAAGGGTCACATTTGCGCTAGTGTATTAGCAAATGGCATAAGCCGTTTCGGCTTAATGCCTAACATTGGGTCTTTTTCGTAAAATGTCAACCGAATGGTAGAAATTGAAAACAAAATATTTTCTATAACAAATCCACCACAAGTATAGTTGTGGTGGAAGATAAATAGATATTTTAGTATTAAAAATGAGAAACAGGATAAGAGGAAGTGAGATTTAAGTTTATGTGCTTAAATCTCTAAATGGGTCAAAATGAATATGCACATAAACCAAGAGTGAATGTGTAATTCATAAGAATTAGGAATCCGGGTTAAGGATTTCTAGTTAAATATGTCGGTAAACAATTTACGGACATTTATAAACAAGTTTCAAGTAAAACGGATAAAAATCGAGTAAGTTACGGAAGTTTTCGTAACTAAAACGACAAACTTAAAAAGGGTTGCAGTAGCCCACCGTAAGCTACAGTGGCCTACCGTAGCTTACGGTTGATAACTGCTGATCAGAACAGAATCAACAGACCGTAAGCTACGGTCCGGAGCCATAGCTTACGGCGGGTGATTTCTAAAAATGTTGTTTTTAATGTTTTGGGCCTTCGGGCTTATTTGGTTACGTTATAATCTATTTATAACTAACGTATTTCATAAATTATGAAATATAGGTAATGATTGTGAGCACTGGAGGAGGACCAAGCTCTATGAAGAACCGAACACGATCAAAGCTCAAGCTTCCGCACTTGGTTTTGTTATTACGAAACTATTCAATGATAATATGTTAAATTGATTAATGTTTATGAAGTTTTAATAAGTTCGAAAATATGCACGGACGTGTATTCGCATTTGCACATTTTGATGCGAAATTTTAATAGAAATTCAATAAATTAAGATAGGGTCTTACAAGTTGGAAATCAGAGCTCAAGGTTAATGATCAATGTGTTTGGTTCGAGGCTTCGTCGCATGATCCGGTAAGTTATTATGAATATTAACGGTTTACAATGTTAAAGTGTTGAAAACAACGCAAAGGGTTATTGTTTAAATGTACATTACCCCAACCACATTGGTAAAGACCGATACAGTTAACAAATTACGTGTGTTAACACGTACCGCAGAGAGCCTTGTATTATAATACGAGTGCCTATTAATGTTAACGCTACTAATATTTTATAATGAAATTTCAAGTTGAAGGACCCTCGCATCTAAAGATGACGGGAGTCTAAGGATCTACCGATGTGATGAAGAAATGGTTCGAAGTATGACAAGTAGGACATGCTCACCAGGACTTAAATCAAATATGGGTACAGAATAAAGGTGGAACGGCAATGAAAGCCAATGAAGAAAATATCGCACAGGTGCACACTTTAAATTATTGTATTAGTAGTATACAACAGAGACGTAATGAACAACGGTTGTATACGGGACTAAAGCATGGGAAAACCGGAAGGGATACCCATCCATGATGATGTTCCCATGAGAAATTGGGCGGGTAATACTCATTATTCACAAATCGTGAATAATAAAATATAGTACAAATCTAAAGTCTTGGATGGGGTGACCATCCAAGTAGAAATTTTCAATAAGATTTTATTGAGGAAAAGTAAAGATCACATAGATAAATGTGGTTACATAAAAGTCTTATAAAAAGGAAAAAAACATTTATATGTTTTGAGATGAGAAAAGTAAAAAAACTAATGATTGTTAAATAACAATTAAACAAAGTTTTACCAAATAAATCAAAAATATGGACATGAACTGAGGATTTACTTACATGGGAAGTAATGTGTTAGTTATAATAAGGTCTTGTGTACCATGTGTTGATCGCTTACTCTGGCCAAGTAAATGATAAACACATGATATCATGAACTTGTTATAATAAACACATATACATTCGATGCGGTAAAGACGAGGTGAATGGGAATGAGTCATTATGGACAAAAGAATCATGGTTGATAAAAAGGGCACGTAAAACCAAAGTATAAATGACTTGTGAGGTCATAGAAACGGAGGTAGTGCCCACACGGGAAATGATCAATTCGATGACTATGATCGTAGAAAAGATAAAAAGAGAAAACAAAGAATGATGATGATAATCATCATTCATAGTCTGTGAGGCCATAAAGGATAATCGGATAAAGAATAAAGTTTGACTGTTCAGAAGTGATGGATTTCACATGAACAAGTCAAACGGAAGGATAAAGCTTGGTTGTTCAGAAGTGATGGATTTCACACGAACAAGTCAAACGGATTAGAAAAAGAATAACGTTTGACTGTTCAGAAGTGATGGATTTCACATGAACAAGTCAAACGGGTTAGATAAAGGATAAAGCTTGGTTGTTCAGAAGTGATGGATTTCACACGAACAAGTCAAACGAATTAGAAAAAGAATAACGTTTGACTGTTCAGAAGTGATGGATTTCACATGAACAAGTTAAACGGGTTAGATAAAGGATAAAGCTTGACTGTTCAGAAGTGATGGATTTCACACGAACAAGTCAAACGGATTAGAAAAAGAACAGTTTTTTTTGTCAAAAGTGATGTATTTCACACGAACAAGTCAAACGGGTTAGATAATGAATAAAGTCTGACAGTTCATAAGTGATGAATCTCACAAGAACAAATCGAACGGGTTAAATAAAGAATTAGATTTGATCGCTCATAAGTGATGGATTTCACACGAGCAAGCCAAACGAGTCAAAAAGAAGTATAGTGATTGAATTTAAAAGTAAACACAAACCGGGTAACGGGAGCATTAAAGCAAAAGAATAATGAGCCCGGGTAATGGGACGTGACTAAATCTACTGTAGACGCAAACCGAATAATGGGAGCGTGGAATAGAAATGAACCCATAAAATGGGTCGTGAATGAATATAAATTAAGACGCAAAACGGATAACGGGAACGTTAAAACATTAAGATAAAGAACCCCAGGTAACGGGTTGTAAAGAAAATATAGGCTTAAACCGGATAACGGTAAACGTAAGGCAAACCGACGCATAAATGACATATGAAGTCGTAGAGTCGGAAGAGTTGTCCGAACGAAAATTGATCTAGTCATGGACTACGATCGCGCAGGCGCGCACGGCTATCAACAGACAGTGTCTGATCTGAATAAATGTTTGCGGCACCATACACTAAATGTTGTGGTTGCCACTAAAGATGGTAGTTGTGACTCGGTGGTGACAAGTGGTCAACGCCAGTTGACATTGCACCAGGTTTAGACGCAAATGATCATCACCCAATGGAGATGAAACGACTAATAGATCCGACAGGTGAAAGCGAGTCATAGAAAACGAAAATGTTAATAAACCAGATCAAACATGGCCTGGGGACCATAATTGGAGTAAAATAAATTAGCCTTCATGGTAAAAGGGAGCCATGATTTGGCGGAAAAAGCAAGGACAACGTAAATAATTTTTCCTTTCAAGTAAAAAAGAGGTGCATTGACACCAAATATATTTAAAGAACGACACGGGAAAAAGGATGATCTAAAGGAGCACCACAACCTTCGGGTTACGAATAGTGTAATAATATACAAGGTCAAAATGACCTTGAGATCACGAATCAAGAGGAATGATGCATTAAAAGACCTCACCTTAAGAGGCTAAGTAAAAGAAAATTTTTGAAAACGAAAAGGATAGATATAAAATTTAACATGACGTGATGTAATCACGGTCAATACATATGTGTGTGTATATATATATATATATATATATATATATAACATGGTAAATGATTACCTTGTGACACGAGCCATGAGACTAGGGTCTCGAAAGTTAGTAAAAGCCTTGCAAAGGCAATATAAGTATACCTAAATTATGAAGTATAAGGTAACTGGTGACTAAGTCTAACCGACAAGATCAATCAAGATCAAAACTAGATTTAAATTTGTTGAACGAGCTTATCGGTATAAGGTTTGCGTGGAATAAGCATATTGACAGATACAGATGACCGGGTGGGGAAATGACGACTCGATCAAGTAAAGAAAAGGAATACGAGATGAAAGAAACGACACATGAGGCCTTACACAAGAAGGGCGCATCCACCTTGAGCCTAAAAGGCACTGCCATACCTTCCTGGTAAGAATTTTTGAATAACTAAAATATGAGCAATACTCGAGTGAAAACGAAACCAAGTCCATTGGGTTGAACCCAAGGAACTACGGAAGAAAGGTTTCGAGGACGAAACCTCTTTAAGGGAGGTAGATTTGTAACACCCAAAAAACGGGTTTGGTGATCAAACCACATTAATATTAAAAAGTGGGTAAAAGACCGTTAGCGGTGAAAGTTAAACTATAAACAAAATGAATAGGAACAAATAAACTAGTTAAAAACATGTATACAAGTAACCAAACAATGAGTTGTAGTCTCATTCATAATCAAAACTAAACTTGAGGGACCAAAGCTGCCAAAAAAGGAACTTGTATTATATATATATATATAAAATTAAAACGCAAAACACATAGTGAATGTGTATGTGTGTGTGTTCTACGGCTGGAGAACAAGGGGCAAACCCTTGTTCTTCCTAAATCATCAAATTAAATGGTGAATTGAGCTCGGAATCGATACACGAACGCATATAAACAATCACCTAATCGAGGGGATCATAAGGTATGTCTCAAAACCTAGATTGGTGAAAAATCATAACTTGATACAAGTTGAATACTTACAAATAGATAGTTGGATTATGATCCAAAGATGAAATTAAGTGTATGTGTATGATTGATTTCGTTAAACTTAAAGAAATCATGCACAATTTGATGTCAGATTTCTTGTTAGTGATTAACAAGTAAATAATGAAATGGGTTCTTGACTATATGATGAAATTAATAATGTAGGAATGTTATGATCATCATACTTGTATGCATGTGTAAGATACTCGAACAAATTAGAGATTCGAGTAAGTAATCATACATGACTTGAAATGAGTTTTGTATGATATGATGAAACAGATGTTAAATTGGTAATATTAGGTATTCAGATGAATGTCTAATAATATGATGAAATGGATTGCTACATAAAGATGAAAACCTAGCTAACGAATAAATTAGCATTCTTGATCAAAAGCTAAGTTAACTTGATGTTAACAATCGCTTGAATTTGTTTAAGTGAAAGAAACGACATGAACTTGGTTTGGGAAACGTAGCTATAATGGTGGCCTAAGAATAACGCTTACCGGGTAATTAACGAAATGCTTAAATGAGTTGTTAAACATGTTTGAGGGTTAGTATGAGTAAATAGGCAGTTGACTTTTAAAGGTCAAACTGACCAATATTAAGATCGAATGATAAATTTGATATAAATCCGTAAGGTGGAACAGTCGTGTTAGATGATGACTAACCTAACCATCTTACGAATGATAAATGATAGTTTGACACTTGACAAGCTAGGCGGAGGCTTGGGAAGAAGCGGGTCAAACGGATCAAGTACGCGGAAAAGCATAATCAGATATCGAGGTAAGTACAGCTTATATCCTTAAAATAGTAAATGTACTTATGTGTTTGAATATGAACAAGCGATTTGATATTCGGAACAAGATTACGAAATACAAGGTTCCGACGTGTATTGATACGGGTCGGAATAAGCAAATATGGTATTAAACCATATTTGATGGTAAAAGGGGGAAAATGGTAATTGACATGTGTTGACAAATAAACAAGGAATTTTAAAAGGTTATCTTATGGTGTAAACCATAAGGAATAAGAAGGGGTAATATGGTAATTCAGGCACGAGTTTGATGAATAAATATTAAACTTTGAAGTAAGAGCATTCTACGGCATAAACTCTAATAGGTTAAAAGAATTAAGAATATGATCATGAGGTGTAAACTGAAACTGATAAATGATGAGATGGTAAGTAAACACCATCTCGTAATGATAAAATGGTCATTTAGACCAAATGGGTCAAACGGTGTGGTCATCACCGTTTGACAATAATATCTAATGAACGCTTGTCGAGTTTTACGTTCACAGGGAAATGACGTTTGGTTTGCGTCGCTATTAATTAAAGATTAGTAGCATAAGGTATTTAAACGAGTCAATGCAATGACTCGAGCCAGGTATGTGTAATGGGTCAAACTCTCATTTAGGAATTTAAGGTCCGATGAGAGTTAAACAAGTCATAAATGAATATCGGATTAACTAAAGCAAGGTAAATCTCATAATATAAATGGTAGACATCAGGTTCATAGGAACCTAATTATTTTAACTAAAATTACGATTTAAATGTGTTCTTTGGTCAAATCATGCGATTGATAGTCCTACGTCGTAAAAGGGGGATATAAGTTGACCAAAATCCCCTCGGGTAATAAAACAAATAAACGACCTTGATGGTAGTTTAAAAATGTGTTTCATAAGAAGGTTCACCTTTGCGCTAGTGTATTAGCAAATGGCATAAGCCGTTTCGGCTTAATGCCTAACATTGGGTCTTTTTCGTAAAATGTCAACCGAATGGTAGAAATTGAAAACAAAATATTTTCTATAACAAATCCACCACAAGTATAGTTGTGGTGGAAGATAAATAGATATTTTAGTATTAAAAATGAGAAACAGGATAAGAGGAAGTGAGATTTAAGTTTATGTGCTTAAATCTCTAAATTGGTCAAAATGAATATGCACATAAACCAAGAGTGAATGCGTAATTCATAAGAATTAGGAATCCAGGTTAAGTATTTCTAGTTAAATATGTCAGTAAACAATTTACGAACATTTAGAAACAAGTTTCAAGTAAAACGGATAAAAATCGAGTAAGTTACGGAAGTTTTCGTAACTAAAACGACAAACTTAAAAAGGGCTGCAGAGCCTACCGTAAGCTACGGTGGCCTACCGTAGCTTACGGTTGATAACTGCTGATCAGAACAGAATCAACAGACCATAAGCTACGGTCCGGAGCCGTAGCTTACGGCGGGTGATTTCTAAAAATGTTGTTTTTAATGTTTTGGGCCTTCGGGCTTATTCGGTTACGTTATAATCTATTTATAACTAACGTATTTCATAAATTATGAAATATAGGTAATGATTGTGAGCACCGGAGGAGGACCAAGCTCTATGAAGAACCGAACACGATCAAAGCTCAAGCTTCCGCACTTGGTTTTGTTATTACGAAACTATTCAATGATAATATGTTAAATCGATTAATGTTTATGAAGTTTTAATAAGTTCGAAAATATGCACGGACGTGTATTCACATTTGCACATTTTGATGCGAACTTTTAATAGAAATTCAATAAATTAAGATAGGGTCTTACATTTTCGGCTTCAAACTCTTGTCTCTGCGCGACCATTTGCGCCCGCTCAATAATTATCTCTTTCTTTGCAACCTCAAATTTTTCATGCTCTTTGTGCATGCTGCCCCATTCATGGATTATTTTATGGATATTGGAGGTAGAACTGACTGCTAGTTGCAAGTACACGCGATAAGTTTGTTCGTAGCTTTGTTCACCTCGTGCTTTCACCTCCGCCGGAGGGAAGGCACCCTTAAACCATTCACGGCACACTTGCTAGTGGCTAAACGTCTCGCCTTGCTTCATTTCCCGACTGGCATGTGAATATCAGCAGCACGTTTCGCCAAGTAGGATCGATAATAATAGTCGCTTGGGTTTCGTCTGGACGAATTGGGGATTCCTCGTCATGAGGAAGTTCCCCAAGTCCTTCAGTATCGTCCTCCGGCCCTTGTTCGACTGTCTGAATTTCCGAGGGAGCGGTATTTTTAGACAACTCGCCAGCAGGCGTTCTCATGAGCTCCTCTTCAATCACAAAATATGTTCCCTTCGGCGCAACTATCTTCTCAACACCTACCCTTGCCTCCACATCCTTAATAAGTGATTATAATAAGAACATTAACATGTTTATTTATCATTGAAATGATTTATCTATTATCTACAAAAAAAAAACAAAATTTAACATAAAAACTAAATGATTTTCAAAGTATTATAAAAGAAAACATCTTTATAAACACTTCAGAGAAGCATTAGAATAGATTAGAACGTAGGTTTATGTGAAAAACATTAACTAAAAAGATTAAATATATTAAATTAAATGTAAACATTTAAGAAAGATCCTTAAACTTTAAATTATACATTTCATTTTTGAATCCTACATAATTTGTTTCAAAAACCAAACCGAACTGTTACTAAAACCGTAAAAACGAAATCCGAACTTTCGGTTAGGATTTCGATTTTACCCAAAAACCGAACCGAACTGAACCGTACACACCCCGAAGATTAGGTACGATTGAGTTTTCCGTTTTAAAAATCAAATCTAGAAAATAAAAATCAAAATAAAAAAAGATATTCTACTAGATAAGAGTAAATAACTTTATAGCTTATATATATATATAGATATATAAGCACAAACAACCCCTCAACGACAAACAAGAATGAGACATTTGACTTTAATAAATATTTGGGAAAAATACACGCACAAAAACAAATAAAATAAAAATATCTCCACGTTTTCAGGTTTGAAATCTCGCATTTTCACCTTTTCCGCTATTCCTTTTTTTCCAATTCTTTTGCCGCTTCTTATTCCAACTTCTCCGGCGACCTTCACCGGAATACTCCTCTTAAACACTTCATCCTCACACAACTGATCCGTTAATTCCACCGTTACATTCATCTGATTCAACAACTGATGTGATAATAATGAATCAATGATCATCTCGTTCAGTTTCAGGTACTAAACTACATCTAATTTCATTTTCTCCGTCACCGTTACTGAATTCTTGTATCGTTCTTCGTTAATTACTACTGTTTTCATGTAATCATGCTTTAGGTTTTTGTTACTCGTTTCACGGTTAATTTCTTACCTAACTTGTCATCGATATTGTTGTTGTTGTTGTGATTATGATGTAATTATGATTTTTGTTTCTACGGTTAATTTCCATACCTAATTTGTCGTTAATTGATTTTTCGTTTGACTTTTTGGAGATTATTGTTAGTGAAATTTATACTGTTTTTTATGTAATCGTGATTTAGGTTTTTCAGTTTTTGTTATTCGTTTCACGGCTGGTTCTCATGCCTAACTTGTTCTAAATTGATATTTTTATTAGGTTATTGTTCTGTTTCCGTTTGCTCGGTCATTGTTATCGTTATCGTTGTTGTGATATTCATGTAATTTTTTGTGCTTTAGGTTTTTTATTTCTTGTTTCATGGTTAATTTTCATACCTAACTTATGCTAAATTGATTACTGCATTAGGTTTAGGATAAGCCATAGTTGTTAACGGCGAATAACAACAAATAGCGATAAGATACTTGTATGATACATAGGGAATAACAATGAATGGGCGGAACTGCATGCGGCTATTTATAAAATAGCCATACACTAGAAACTTCTTTTTAAATTTTTTATATATATATTATATTAAAAAAAACTTTCGCTATTATCACTATCTATCGCTACAACCCTAATAGCGAGCCTAGAACTATACGCTACAATATAGCGTGCTACAGCGATCGCTACACTCACTATTGACAACTATGGGATAAGCATTTTTTACCGAATACCGTTAGCGTATCGAACCAATATCGACTGAATAAATTCAGTACCAGTACCAATATTCAATTTTAAGCTATTCGGTCGTATTACTCGGTTTCGTTATTTTTCTTTGTCTTTAAACTACCAGCAGTGAACTGATACCGACTGAAAGAAAACAGTCCGGTATTCATTTTTAGGGTTTTCAGTTTAGGTATTAGTTGGTTTCTTTATTTTTACATTGCCAGTACCGGACCAATACTGATGTGACAAAAACAATACCGTACCGGTATTCACTTTTAGGGTTTTCGGTTACTGTACTAGTGTATTTTCCCACTACCGTCTTCCGGTACGGTCCAGTTATAATCCTTAAGGTATTCGGTTTATATTTTTTAAGATTTTCAGTATGGGTACTTTTTGTTACAGTACCGATGAATCCCTGATTTGGTTGTTATTCTGTTTCTGGTTGACTTTTTGGAATGAATTATTAGTGAAATTTCTACCAATTTCTCCTTTTGGCAGGATTAAAGTGCGGTTTTCCGAAAATAATCATTATTGTGACCCTACTTTATATTTTGATGTCTTTTGTCTGTGGAGAAAGGATGTTAGTGGTTGCATATTATATTAAACTAATTAATTGTTATAAAATTAATTAGATAAGGAATATATTATTGTTTTGTAGGGTCAATGATTTTGTGAGACCTGATACAGACATCAACTTAAATTGATTTGAGTAAATGAGTTGATGTTTATGGTTAGGTATATATCTGGTGCACAAATTATTGTTATTTAAGTGAATTAATAACTTCCGGCCAACCCAATTCTAGTAATGTCTTTTTCTAGTTTTGCAAGTATTATGTCATCAATGAGTCATATATGAAGTTTGTGTCACAGAAGCTTCTTGTGTCAGTAGTTGCTTACAAGTTTTTTAATTTGCTCTTTTGGACTGCTGTTAATGCAAGTGTTTTGAGATTTTGATGTTTTTTTGTGTGTGTGTGTTTGGTGTATGCTAGCTGAGTTTGATCATAAGAAAGTGTACTAGAAAGTGTTGAAAGACTTGAGATCATCATGGAGAATTATGAAGTACTAGAACAGATTGGTAAAGGATCCTTTGCTTCTGCTTTACTTGTGAGGCATAAACATGAAAACAAAAGGTGAAGTTTTTTTTTTTTTTTTGGTAAATTTAATTATGTTGGTTTCATAGTTATTGGTTAGCAAATTGTATAGTTGTTTATCGGCTATTTGATATTTTCGCCATTTCAGGTATGTTTTGAAGAAGATTCGACTTGCTCGCCAGACTGATAGGACCCGCCGATCTGCTCTCTTGGAGGTCTTATTATTTCCGATATATCTAACGTACATGACGTATTAAAATTAACATTATTGAAGCTGCTAAACTGAGATGATTATGTATTATGCAGATGGAACTTATTTCTACTGTACAAAACCCTTTTATAGTGGAGTATAAAGATTCATGGGTCGAAAAGGTTTGTGCTAAATTTAGTATTGTGCTTCACTTGATTTATGTTGTCTAGGGTATGTTAAATTTATAATAGTTATTTTTTTCTCTCTCTCAGGGTTGCTATGTATGCATTGTTATAGCATACTGTGAAGGAGGAGACATGTAAGTTATATTTTTCAGCAGTTTCACTATAGTATGATCGTTCTTGCTTTAAACTGGTTATATAAGTAATCATTTTTTTTTCATATAGCGCGGAAGCAATAAAAAAAGCCAATGGTGTTCATTTTTCAGAAGAGGTTAGTACTTTCGTTCCTTTTATGTTCGTTTTCTACATTAGCTTCGCAACACTGACTGACCTTTATTTGCAATATTTTCAGAAACTTTGCAAATGGCTCGTTGAGCTGTTGGTGGCACTTGATTATTTACATGTCAATCATATTATTCACCGTGATGTCAAGGTTAGTGACATATCTTTACAAAATATTAGTCGACAATGATACAACTCGTGTTTGATCATTGATGCATATTTTTCAGTGTTCAAACATCTTCCTAACAAGAGATCAAGATATCCGACTTGGTAATAATTAGCCACTTTTTGCATAATATCTTGAAACCATAACACAGTAACACATGCATCTTATAGCCTCATATTAATTTAGATTGTTTTTGTCCTCTTTAGGCGATTTTGGTCTTGCAAAAATGTTAACTTCTGATGATCTTGCATCCTCGGTATTTAATCTTTTTTTCTCATCTTTACGCGGTTCAAGTTTTAAAAGTTTTAAATAATGATCTATTATCTCGTATAACTTTCAGGTTGTGGGGACTCCTAGTTATATGTGCCCTGAACTTCTTGCAGATATACCTTATGGTTCAAAATCAGACATATGGTCATTAGGTAATTCCTAAAACAGTTGAGTAGTGTTTTTGTTAATCACCCTTTCTAGCATTCTAATGCAACACACATAATCAGGGTGCTGCATGTATGAAATGACCGCATTCAAGTCTGCATTTAAAGCTTTCGTAAGTCACTCATGCGCTGTTCACGAACTTAATATTATGTCATTAACTATGCTTTTACAGCAGTATGGAAGCTGTTAATTATTGACTCTGAAACTTCATTTTTGAGCAGGACATGCAGTCTCTAATCAACAAAATAAATAAATCCATAGTGTCTCCACTTCCAACCATGTATTCTGGCACATTGTAAGTTATTCAATTTATCATATGATTAAGTTTTTCTTTTCTGTCACTTTTTTATTTAACTTCTCTAACTTTTACCGATCTATTTATAGCCGAGGGCTTATTAAGAGTATGCTGCGGAAAAACCCAGAAATGAGACCAAGCGTATGTAAATTTGTTACTTTTTCTGTTAGAGTTAAATGTCATTTTCGTCTCTGAGGTTTGGCCAGTTTTGCGACTTTCGTCCTAAGGTTTGTTTTTTCGCATCTGGATCCAAAAGGTTTTAAATCTTGCCATTTTCACCTGGCTCGTAACTCCATCTATATTTCTCTGTTAAGTCAATGGTAATTTCGTCTTTTTTGTTGGGCAATTCGGTCTTTTTCACTTTATGTAAAAGACCGAATACCTCTAAAAAAGACTGAACTGCCCTTTAAGTTATCAAAAAAGACGAAAATATCCCTGACTTAACGGAGATTAATGGATGGAGTTAACGAGCCGGATGAAAATGGCAAGATTTCAAACCTTTGGGATCCAGACGTGGAAAAACAAATCTTTAGACGAAAGTCGCAAAACTGGCCAAACCTCAGGGGACGAAATGTCATTTTACTCTTTCTTTTATTACAGAACCCTTCTTATATGGAATTTAATTTGCAGGCTGCTGATTTGCTCAAACATTCACATCTACAACCTTATGTACTTAAACTCCATCTTAACATCAACGGGCCTAGACGCCACACACTTCCAGCCCAGTGGCCCGATTACAACTACGAAAAGAAAACAACTTTCATCGAGCCCGAGCCCAGACCTGTTCATTATCACAACGGAAAAAGACCATCTTTTAGCAGTGACAGGGGTTTGAATCCTAGTGTATCCGAACACGATCAATATTCTTCGTATTCTCAAACTTCAACAAGAAAGCTATCCATTGGTAGTGTTGAAGAATATATACAAACAGAGAAGTTAGTAGCTGCCAGGTCAGCAAATGCTGTTAGAACTCCAAGAGTCACTCCTGTTAAACCTTCTGTTGTCACTCCTAGAAGACACATTGCTTCACAAAAAGTAATAAGACGGAGTTCAGATCGTGATGTGGTAAGTTTTTCTGAACGAAATAATATCGATTTTGAGTTTGGAAACTTATAAATATCATGGGTGTTCAGAAACCGTTGAAACTGACTTAACTGTCCAAATTATGTTAATTTTTTGAGTAAAATGTCATTTTTGTCCCTGAGGTTTGGCCAGTTTTGCTACTTTCGTCCAAAAGTTTGTTTGTTGCATCTGGGTCCAAAAGGTTTGAAATCTTGCCATTTTCATCCGGCTCGTTAGCTCCATCCATTTTTCTCCGTTAAGTTAGGGGTATTTCCGTTTTTTGGCTAACTTAAAGGGCAGTTTGGTCTTTTTTCCTTTATGTAAAAAAAATACACCTAAATACCACTAACCGTATGTTAATTTCTGTTCTGTTTTCAGCTTCCCATATCGCAAACTCCGACCAGCATATCGTCGCGAACAGCTCGTCGGACATCTTTACCCTTATCAACACGTGCCACGAAGCCACATTTGGGGTTTGAATCTCCGGACGTATCTGTCAACGCCCCACGGATCGACAAAATGACCGATTTACCCTTAACTTACACACAATCACCCGTGATCATACCAGCCCGTAAAACATCTTCAACATCTGCCCAATGTTCTTCTGCTACTTCAAACACAAACACCATCCCGGACCGGTCCATTACAATCGACATGTGTACAGTCAAGATCGTGAACCCAAGCCAGAGCCACCAAACAAGCGCTAGTGGGGGGCACTCTACGAACAACAGGAGTGATGACACGTCATCAGATTGTAGGGGACATAGGTGTAGGTTTGACACCTCATCATACCAGCAACGGGCCGAGGCGTTAGAAGGCTTGTTGGAGTTCAGTGCACAGCTTATGCAACAAGAACGGATCGAAGAGTTGGCGGTCTTGTTAAAACCGTTTGGGCCCGAAAAGGTGTCTCCTAGAGAAACTGCAATTTGGTTGTCAAAGAGCTTGAAAAGAACCGGAGGCGCAACTGGAACCGGAACCGGCACTGGCATTGTGGGGAATTCGTAGTCGGTTTGTGTTTAGTAACCTTTGTCACATTTTGTTGTTTGTTCATGTAATCATGTGGTTATGTAGACTGTAGAGTTGAACTGTAATGAGGCTAGTTGTGAACTACTTGTTCATGTAACTTAGGATGAGACCATCTCACTTGAGTCGAGTCCATGTACCATTATCGATATATCGTGTGGGATCCTGGATCAAGTAGTGTTTAGGTAAATCGATTGAATGCTACTTCTAGTTCTAACTTGTTTGGTGTTGGATCATATTGACTTTGCATACCATGTGTTCTTAGGGCAACCAAATTGGTTTCACCTGTGGCTTAGGGTGTGACTCGTTTATAATTAGCTTATAAAAAAATTTCAAGTAAAATCAGCTCGAGCTAACTCGGCCAGAGCCATTGGCTTGTACGTATTTTTAAACCGGTTTGGTGTACAAAAACAAGTTTGGCCTCAAACCGAACTTTTTTTTTTAATGCGCAAATTGGTTCGGGTTGAAAAACCCAACATGTAACGCTTCGCATTTTTTCACTTTCGTTGTATTCACATTTCTATTTTTAAAAACTTGTAATCGTGTCTTATTCATGGTTCATTTCCAATCTTGTAATCCGGGTCTTTGATCATAATAGAAGTTCATTTTATACATATCCGTGTTACATTTCATATTTTTGTTATATACGCAATCAATATTTAAATACGTGTTTATACGAAAAACCGAGACTTAAAATACATTTTGGATACCTAAAAACAAACTAAAATACAAGACCAGGACATAAAATAACTTAGTATCAAAGTGCAAGGATTTAAATTGAGCAAAACCAAAAGTTTTTCCACCTTCTTTCTCCTCCAATCACCTTCTACCTTTTTTAAGCCAATCATATTTCACCATTCTTCACATACTTTCTTCTCCAATCACCTTCCACCTTTATTAACTCCCAAACCCTAATCCCCACTTATAAATACAAGTCTCCACCACCTCCTAAACATTTTTCACACACCAAATCTTCTCTCAAACTCTCAAATTCTCTCAAGCCTTCCAAACAAGGAAGAAAACTCTAAGTGTTCTAAGTGAGTTTTCACTCACTTTTCTTTATTTTTTTCTTCATTTCTTCTTTCAAACTACTTGGCCAACCTTTAGGAAGGTTTCCACAAGTTTGCCATGGCAAACTAAGGTGGAACCTCCCCATATTTGAGGTCCAAAGTAGCATAAAATTATGCTCTAATTTATATTTTTGCTTTTTATATTTAACACTTAAAATTTAGTGGAATCATGTACCTACCTTGCTCCTAACTAAGCTCATAGTTGTAGGTTTGTGTTGTGATTGATTTCCACCAAGAAACAAGCTTAAAACCTTTTTTAAATTCTGCCATATATGTTTTAAGTGATTGAAAACCATCCAAGCTTCAACCTTCCATGTTAAAAGGCTTGTGCATGAGTTATGTGTGAACCATGGAAGCTTTGGCTATCCGAATTAGTTCCACAAAATCTCACTTGTTCACACTTTTATTGACTAATGACATCAAGTAGCTTTCAAGAATCAAAGTAACATAACCCCGCCTCGCCTCCAACATGTTCCATGTTGGGTATAACACACCCGGGCTATCCTTACTTGGCTACTTGACGAACTAGATAGATATATATTTTTTATTTTTCATTCATGACCAACCGGTTTATCAACCACGTTAATAAATTTGTGCTTTGGTGAATCATACAAAGAGGTTAATCTTACCTTCATGCTCGACTTACATGATTTATATGATTATACATGATAGACTATACTATACTATATAAAATATAACATATATTTAACCGGATTCTTGATACTAAGGAGATTATGGTTAGATGTCATGAACTTAGGCTATATTATCTTCGTTCTAAACTCCTGGTTTGTGGTTCTAATAGGTAAATTAGGACCCATGAAAACAAATGAAAACTTAGTGTCCAAACGAGTATTTAGACAAGATACATTTTCGTTACATACATACTTTTATTATTAAATTCCGAATCCGAGCTCTCCACAAATTCCATAAACTCACACACCTTCGTTTCCCAATGTAGGGTAACTTCGGTGTTCTCCACTCCCTTACGTTTCAACTCACATACGCGGGATTTCTATGCAAAACCGTGAGTATACTCGATCCCATTTACCGTTTTACACACTTTGGGTGCAACATGTACACAATATTACAAACTCACATACTCACGATTAAACTTGTTTACACACATACTCTATCTGTCAAAAACATGATACTTGTTAGATTCTTGTTATTACATGCTATAATCATTTTTGTGTTCTAGATGCTCATTAACTTTGCAAGTCTCCCTTAACAATTATAGCATTATAGGATTAACGCACCGCCTGTATTCTTGTGGTATTGTTAAGTAAACTATTTTACAACCTTGTCGTTTCGGCGACAATGGTATGCACGGTTGCGGTACACTTTGGTTTGGCCTATAGTTAACACATGCTAGTATGATAATGAACAATGTATGCAATTTACCATGTTGGATATGAGACAACTTTTTAATCACTATTATGCTATGTATGAAACTTGTATACTCACCAACCTTTTGTTAATCATTATTTTAATACATGTTGCAGGAAACTAGTTGATGTTGATAAAGAACACTACTGAGGATGGATTAGTCACACACCTAGATTTAAACTTATGTATTTTGTTTCATTTTTTGCAACTTGTTGTACTTTCCCTTTCGAAACAATGTATTATCATTTTAGCATCAATAATTTTGATCTTATTAAATACTTGTCGCAAATTAGTGTTATGAAGTCTTGAGCAATTTATTTCGTTCCGCCCCGATATTTTCACCATCGGTTGGGGTGTGACACAACCCACACAAATCAATTTGGATCGGGTTCAAAACTGGTTTAGAGCATTAAAACTGGTTTTTTATCGGGCCCAAATTGATTTGGGTTGAAATTAGGGTTGTTCAAAAAGCTCGTGGCTCGATGCTCGTTCGAAGTTCGCTTGAAAAAAGTTTGAAAAAAACTCGGCCCGAAGTAAGCTCGGTTTTAAACTAGCTTGCTTACCTCGGTTTGTAAATGAGCCAAACCTGAGCCAATGTAGGTTCGGTTCGTGGCTCGCTCGTTAGTTTGTTCGCTCGTTTGACCAGATTAAATTAAACCCTAAATTATATATATATATATATATATTTTAAGCAATGTTGTTTAATAAGTAATATGAATATTTTTACGGAAAGAAATACATTTGTTAAGCTATGTTTTTAATTATTAACAAAAATATATAGATTAAGGTAATACGGAACCTTTTGTTGTTTGTTATATATTTTACCTAAAATTATTATTTTATTAGTCTAAGTAATATTTACTTTATTGTTTTTTGGTTTTATATATATATAATTATATGTAAAAATACAAAAATATAAACTTTTAAAAAAAACGAGCCGGCTCGACGAGCCACGAGCTGACTCGAGCTTTCGACAAGTCAAGCCCGATCCCAACTTTCCAGCTTGTTAAGAAAAATGAGTCGGCTCGGTCGACTCGACTTTTAAATGAGCCGTGGTTCGGTACGACTCGACTTGACTCGTTTACAGCAACACAAAGGTTCTGAACTTATACCAAACCGTTGGACTGGTTCTGGGCCCAAACTGTTTTTCTTAGGATGGGCTGGGTTGAAAACCAGTTCATTGGGCCCAAACCAGTCTTTTACATCTCTAGCATTCTCGTGTATATAAAAAAAATCCCAGACTATTAAATCCCAACTAGAAAAGCCCAAAAATATTAATATTATCAAATAATAAACAAATGAATTAAAATTAACAGTCATTTTAAAATTCAATGGTTTATAAGCAAAAACAGGTAAAACTTGTTTTTTTAAAATTCAATGGTTTATTAACATAAAAGGTAAAACTTATTTGTGTTTGAATTTATTTATTTTCAAATATTTATAGAATATTGATAATAATAATAAAGTTAAAAAATACTCCTTTTTTTACTGTTTCTTTTACATAATTTTGAACTTCAAATTTGAATCCGTGACATCCTGCCTTTCACGGCACACTATCCTATATGTACGTGTGATGGGGAAGAATCCGATTTTCGTCAATCAAATCAAAATGTACATATGTATGTATAGATTAGGGTCTAGAGAGAAAAACCCTATCTAAATCCAAAAGGGTCTACATATTCACACACCCATCTGTCTATTTAGACACCCTTTAGACGGGTCGTCTAGACCTAGACGGAGCGTCTAGGTTTCCTTTTCTCCGACCACATTCCTGCTTTCGTACAACGTCAAATCAGTCACATCAGACGGAGTGTCTAGCCGTAGACGGACCTTGAAGACGACCAGCCCAAGACGACCCGTCTTGAAGTGACTTTGGTGGTCTGCATGCATGTCAGCAAAGTACTACGTGATACGCCCCGTCTAGTACTAGACGTGGCGTATCTTCTTTGTTAAATAGACCCATGCAGAGCTTTTGATGTCGCAGAAAACTTTCAATTCATCGTCAGAATTCTCTCCGTCATGAACTTTAGCTTATATTACTTCATCTGATATCATTCAAAGGTGATGAAATGTTATCAAACTGGGACGGAAACTATTTCTTTGGGGCGTATTCTGGCGAGTCATGGGTGCCTGAAGCCAATTCGGTAACAGTTATTAGGTTAAACTAGTTTTTGTTTTAATTATTTACTAATGGTGATATCGTTGTTAGGGGGAGACCGGTGTTCCCAATTCTAATGTGCAAGAGGAGGTTGTGTCAAGTGTACAAGGAAATCAAAAGAGACCGTTTCTAGATTTGAACGAGCTTCCTCCCGTTGAAGAAATATCCCATGTGGACGACTCGTACCAAGTTGATGCACCATGTTATCCTCCGCAACATGGGTTTCCGGATTATAGATATGGGTGTGAATACTCGTACGTGCAACAACACGGCCCGGATGGATACGGAGGAGACTGTTACGAAAGTTACAATGCAACACATTCTTTGTACGGTCAACAAGTCTATCCTGATGGTGGAGGATATGGTAGTGAGGCACCCCCATGCGCAGGCAATTCGTACCTCATAGAGACGATATGAAAATTTATTTGTTTAAGTTGATCAGTTGAGTAAACATAAAATCTAACATAACGCTATCGATTTTACAGGTTTTCAACTCTCTAGATGAGCTAAAAAACTGGGCATTTGATGTCGCATAAAACTTTCAATTTGTCGTCGGAATTCTCTAATAAGATTCTTACAAAGGAGCTGGTTCGTTTGGGAGAATGTAAGGAGAAGTGGTTGGGATTCAAGGGTTTAGACGTCACAGATTGCGTAGCTATGGAAAAGATGGATATGGAAACTGTGGCATTGTAGATGTGGTTTCTGTTGAAGATGCCATTGAGTTCATTAAGAACAATTTCCTAAATTCGAGTTCATTAAGAAGTAATGACTGCTAACTAATTGCAACACTGTTTGTCGGGCTTCCAACACTCACACAGGACGATAAACAACGTTGATCTGGAATTGGAGAATCGTTGTGGGTGGTAGTTACCCGGTCCCCTGCCGCCTTGGTACTTGTTACCACATCCATTATCCCCTTGGTGGTTTCTGTTGTCACACCCCAACCGATGGCGGAAACATCAGAGTGAGACGAAATAGATTGCTCGAGACATCATAACGCTATTTGTGACAATATTTAATTTAATAACCCATTTCATTTCATAGCAGAGTAAATTGCACAAAACGTCCTTTAAGTTTCACCAATCTTGCTGGTTTCAGCCTTAATCTTTAAAAGTTGCCAAAACCAGCCTTTAAAATTAATTTTGTTGCAGGTTTCATCCTTTATCACTAACCCAGTTACTAATCCATGTTAAATGGCCTCACATGCATAGCATGTGAGGGTAAAACCGTCTTTTCATATCTCTTACCTTAATAAAACTATAATTAAACATTAAATAAAAAGAATAATTTATGAAGTAGGCCCCACTTTAAATACACAAAATAAATAGCTGCCCAATCAATTTCATACGACGCTTTCTTCCTCCGTGAACTCCAGGAACGACGGCGAAGATCCTTCACTCTCCGATGACTCAACCTTCACCACTTCCGGCTGCTCCACCACCTTTGACCGCCGCGAACCTTTCTTCTTCCCGCCGTCAATACTCTTCCCCTCCGCCAGATTCCGGCAAATCTCCTGCAGCTTGGCGTCCACTGAAGAGTGAAGCGGCTTGTACACGTCGGACTCACACCCGATGTGAGAACCGTTATGACGCAAGTGGGGGAAGTTGAGCCGCGCGTAGTCCCCACGCAGCTTGTATGCGGCTATGTCGTAGGCCAAGGTGGCTTCCTCGGCTCTATCAAACGTACCTAACCAAAGGCGGGTCCGGTTTTTGGGTAAACGGATCTCCGCCACCCATTTTCCCCAGTGCCTTTGTCTCACACCCCTGTACAGCTTCATGGGTTTTGGAGGTGACCCACTTGCTTCATGGGTACAGGATTCGGACTTAGGTAGGTATTATGGTTGGGGAGATTGATCTGAGCTTGGATCTGATGGATCTGAGATGGGGTCAAGCGGTTTAACCCAGACGGGTATCCATGGGCCGGGTACAACCCGGATTCTTGTTGGGTAGAAGAAGGAAGGGTAATTTGGTAATTTGAGTTGATAAAAGGCTCTAAGGCGTCCATGAGGTTACCACCGTTGTTCAACTGTTGAAGATCGTTGATACTCCAAAACTCCATTTTGAAAAGACGGTTTTACCCTCACATGCTATGCATGTGAGGCCATTTAACATGGATTAGTAACTGGGTTAGTGATAAAGGATGAAACCTGCAACAAAATTAATCTTAAAGGCTGGTTTTGGCAACTTTTAAAGATTAAGGCTGAACTCAGCAAGATTGGTGAAACTTAAAGGACGTTTTGTGCAATTTACTCTTTCATAGCATCAAAACTGTCAAGAATACATCAAATATTCGAATACAAATAATAACAACAAGATAAATTCAACAAAATCATATTTTTTAACTTAGTAATCTACGCGTGTTTCTATGTCATCCCTACTAAGTTCCATCACATAACTTCATCAACCTGCAATACGTTAAAAATAGAGTTCAATAACAAGTATTGGCGAGTACACAAGTTTTAGTATCATAGCATAAGTATAAAAATTGATTAAACAAATCCACATGAATAGCTAGCATACAAGACATATGTAACAAGGCATGTGCATCTACAAGTCAATCCTCTAGTGTATCGCAAAAATAGATTAAACTTAACAATGACCACTAGTATACGGGCGGTGCGTTACTCCTATAGCGCTATACATGTTAAGGGAGGCTTGATCGAAGTTAATGACATTTAGATCACATAAGAATAGACCAAGTAACAATTTCAAGTAGCATAAGACTAAAGCATGTTGATGGATTGTTTGAGTGTAAACATAGAATAAAAGTGTGATTTAGTGTAGTTTTAGTACGGTAACATATTGCACCCCAAATAGTGAAAAACATAAAAAGGGGTCGAGTGTACTCACAGTTTTGCGATGTAATTTCCGTGAGAGGGAGTTAAGTTGATTTAAGGGATGAATCACCTAGTTATCCTACACAAGGCAACGTAGGTGTGTAAGTATTAAGTTGACGGTAGAGTTTATAGAGTTTAGGAATTAAAGTATACGAAAGTATATATACATAAAAGTATTTATATAGACTCTAAAGCTCGTTTTTGACACTATAAGCCCGAATGGTAAGTGTGTTTTTATGGTCATGCCCAATAAAATCGTAACGACTATTAGGTCTAAGACAAAATAACCTACTTTTAGGGCAGATAACCATTTGGTCATCGTCAAAGGTTCGGTTATGTTTAAGTATTTACACATAGTTACATATTACTAGTTTATCATATAATTCATGTATTTCATAGATGTCATGTAAGTCATATAGGTCATGCATGGAGGTAGGTGGTTAACCATCCTAAACCTCTTTCCTAAGATTCAGCATTACACAAGATTGACACAAGGACAATCCGGATGGTCAAGAATTATAGAAAACATCAAGTGAGGGGTGGATTGAATAGTTGAATGGCCAAGACCTTCATGTAATCACACTTACACCAACACAAGCTTGAAAGCTTGGATGGCTCAACACTTGTGGGTTTGAAACCCTAATGAAAACATAATATTTGTGAGGATGAATCATATATTTGAATGTCTCAACCTTGTTTTTAAGCCTAACCAACCATAAGATTGTAAGCATTCGGACATAGGTTTGAGATGAGATAAACTCAAGTTGTAAGAAGTATTTAGAAGATAAACAGAAAGTTTGGCCCCAAAATGGTGTGAATCCACCTTGGTTTTCCATAACATCCATAGGGCCTTAGCAAACATTGTTGAACAAGAAACAAAGTAAAAACATTGAAAAACTTGAAGTTTGAAAGATAAAAACTTGGGCAGAAAGTTTATGCATTTTTGGACCTCAAAATTGTGTGTTTTCACCTTAATTTGCCCAGCAAACGTGTGAGAACTTTCCTAGAGGTTATCCAAGAGTGTTAGAAAGAAAAACAAAGCAAAAGGAAGAAGAAAAGTGAGTCGAAACTCACTTACAAGCTGCTGCGTTTCAGCAACTAATTTCAGAATGTATGGACTTGTTTTGAGAGTATGGAGGCTTGTAAAGTGAGAAATGGGTGGGGGAACTTGTGATTATATAGGAGAGGATTAGGGTTTTGGTCTTGGGTTGCATTTAATGCCAAAGGGGGGAAGAATTTGAACTAAAAAAAATGGGAAAGGGATCCCCCATTTTGCGGCCGCAACATGGGCTGCCCTATATTTTTTTTTTATTTTTTTTTTTGATCTTTTTAATTGATTATTTGGTGAATTATGAGACTTTAGGTATTTTTATATTATGTGTTACATGTATGGGTCTTGAAATGGTCCAATGTTATGCAAATTATAACTTAAAAACCCTAATAAGAGAACAACTATGATACGTATTTTTCTTGAACATATTAAGACATGATTTTACAAAAATGAAAGCTTAAATTCTTTGAATAATAACACCAATTGTCTTGCTTGAGTTTAGTATATGATTAATAAACATTCATCACACATTTACACATTATTTTGAATTGATTTATGAAAGCATAAAGTATTGAATGTTCATAAGTTTAGCTCGAATATAGTTTGCGAATTTAGCATAGTTGATTAATCTTGTTTACAATCAAAGTCTTAGAATACATTGAATTTGAAATGGAAATACGATTACAAGGTTTGGACTTTCTAAAAATAGAAACATGAAACGATATTACGAAAAACGGAAAGATACAAATGCGAAGCATTACATCTGTACCCATCTCCGTGTTTAGTAGTTATACCAAAAAAATTTAATTGTAAATATACGAGTCGTCTAGACCTATTATTATGGATGTAGAAAGTTATGTTATATATGTTATATCTGTAATATTTAACTTTGTTTTCAGTTATTCGATTACTTGATGATTGTTTGTGTTAAATCGATGTGTATCAAATTTTAATATTATATTTTTTATTTTTTAAAAAGATACAATGTAAAAAACAATTAAATATATAAACGATCGAAAAAGATAACTCACTTTTTATACAATAAACAAAACTTTTTAAAAATCTAAAATTACTCCACAAAAAAAATCAACCTCCAGCAACCACAATTTACCCCACCAAAACACCATTTTTTCAACCTCCAACAACAACGAATCTACGCCACCAAAACACCCCTTTTCCAACTAAAAAACAAGTTCGTAGACGGGTCGTCTATGTCTAGACGGCCCGTCTAAACAGATAAATTTGTGCGCCCTGCCAAGGTACCTGCTGACTCACAAAAATCAGTGCCTATACGGGGCTAGACGGGCTCAAGAGTGTCCAAATAGACAGCAAGGATGTGTGAATAGATTGAGCCATACAAAAATATGACATAACAATGATATTGTGTACAATGATATTAGCTTTTCTATTTCATAATATAAATAAATTTTATATACTTTTATAAACTATTTATAAATTTATATTATAAGATCAAGAACATCTTCCTTTTTAATTCAAGTATTAGATTGCTATATTTATTTGAAAACATTTGCAAGTGGGTGCATACGATAATGTGTCAGAATAATTATAACATTGTGTCTAATAATTATAACAATGTGTCTAACTTCATGTAATGTCTCAAAATGCACATATATTATTATTTTATAATGATGTTATTTTATAGTCACCCGTATAAAACGAAATGTGGTAAATAGCATTGAAGCTTAATCTTTAATAAGTAAGTCGTTAAAAGTTTTAACGTATAAGGTGAAATATGATGTTTAAAACTTGTATTAAGGGAAAGAAAGACTTAAAAATCAAATAAATAGTGAATGAAACTTGAGGGACCATAAGTGAACATTTTGGGGTCAAGATTAAAACAAATAAAATGCCCAGATGTATGTATGTGATGGTGTGCGTGAATAGAGAGAGAGAGAGATAGGGGGAAACCCTCAACCATGGTACAAAAAAATTCAACAATTGAATGGAAGAAATTGAAGTTAATCATATGATGGATTTTGTGTAAAGAAGTTTTATAAAGATGATCAATTAGTGAATGTTTCAAGGTTATAATGTAATTGTAGATAAGAATCATGTAATGAGCATCTCTAAATGTGAAGTTAGACAAAAATTTGAATGTTTATATGATTTCCTTATGAGCCTTCATGTATGATTAAGTGGGTTTTTCATATAATATAGAGATTTTATGATGTAAGGTCAATTACTTGATGAAAATCATGTTATAAAGATCTAAGATGATTTGTTTATTATTGTGATTAAATGAATTGAGTTAGTAATCGAATAGGAGGCAAAAACCATAGAAAATTACACACTTTCTTAGAGGAGTTGGATGATCGCCCACCAAGTGTTTGATGAAATGCTTGAAAGATAGATTATTATTGTTATGATGATCCCTTGATGAATATCAATCATTGACACTAAAAGAAAGAGATGAATGTTTAGATATCAAGAATGAGAAACTAAGTATAAACTTGCTAAGTGTAGATGTGAAAGAAGAATGATCAAGCGATAAGAAGTCACAAGGTTCACACGATCGAGGTAAGTTTTTATACTTATAAGTACTAGTAGTTACAATGTTTATATTAAAAATTTATGTAAAGAATATAAACTACTTTATGTTAACTGAAAATACATGGAAGTTCGATTCGTGCATACGGGTCGAATAAGTAAAAATGACATATGTATGAATTGGGAATTGGTGTCGAACCGGATATAGAAGATCGAAAAAGTTCGACATCAAGACCCGCTAGAAAGTATAACTGAATGAATGTTAATGAAAGAATATTTATCACGATCGATGGAAGCTTGAATTCTATGTTAGCTAATTATGATATAACTAAATTGTTGGTATGGTTGTAGGTAGATTATCGTGTTAGGTGGCGCCAAGCTTGGAACGAACACATCACCCGCATATCACGTTTCCACGTTTTCATGTTCAAACGGGTCAAAACTTTTGTACTTATGTTCAAGTTTAGTCGTACATTTGTAAAATTGTGACTAACTTTTCATGTTAGTATGTTATCTACTAGTAAATTTTTAAGTAACTATGTTTGGATTGTAAATGATGGGTTTCTATATGTAAATGAATGGTAAAAACGTTTGTATGCATTTTAATATGCGCCTTTTTGATCCGTGTATGAATGGGTGTCACACTTCAACACCCCCAGGTACATGGTCCGTCTACCCCATATAACAATGCGTTAGCCCTATGGTACTTCGTTGCCCAAAATTTTACGTTTTCATCAGACACATTTACCTCTTCCTCTTGGTGCACATGTGACACATACTCTCTTTAGAGTTCACTTCTCACGCTTGTTAAGAACAAGCCTTTTTTTATTGGAGACCCATATATAAAGGATTGCCGTTCAATACTATAAAAAATCTAACTAGTAAGTCTTATCTAAACCTAGGTTAATATACAAAGTCTACATTTTCTCATTGTTTAGAGGATAAATAAATTTGTAAACAATACAAATGATACATGTATCTTTAACACTTAAAAATAAAAGGTATAATTTTAACAAACCACAAGACACAAACTATGTAAGTTACTTAATAGTTTTAGTGGTTATAAATGGGAGTAGATTAGGGTCATAGTGGTGATGGTGATGATGTGGTATTGCATGTGTTATAAATATGGTGTTTAACATGTGACTTATAGATACAACACTTACATATAAAAGTGTAAAGGGTAATTTGCCACTCTATGGTTTGATTCAGATTGCAACTATTGACAAATTACATCATATGCTATACGTATAAGACCATCTTCAACGGGGCTATATGGACAACCCACTCTCTCCTCAATGCTTGAGCTACGTAACATACCTATCACATTTTCTCCCATTTCACCCGTCACATTTCTCCTATTTTCTGAATCGGGCATACATGGTGAAGATATCTGTAGAGCGTGATTGGAATGAGGCTAGCTGTTAACTACTTGTTCATGTAACTTAGGATGAGACCATCTCACTTTAGTCGAGTCCATGTACCATTACAGATACATCGTGTGGAAATTGAAGGAGGACACGAGCCTCGGTGGGATCCTAGATCAAATAGTTTCTAGGTAAATCGGTCAAATGTTACCTCAAGTTCTCACCCGTTTGGTGTTGGATCATATTATCACCAACATCGAAAAATGGGTGTTGCATACCATGTGTTCTTTGAGATCTGAATGGTTTCACGTGTGACTTAGGGTTGTTCAAATAGCTCGTGACTCGTTTAAAATTAGCTTATAAAATCTTAATTAAATCAACTCGAGCTAATTCGGCTAGATTTATTTGACCGGTTTACATATCTGTAAACCGGTTGGGCCTCCTTGTGTATATAAAAAATCTTAGTCTACTAAAGCCCAACTAAAAAGCCCAAAAAAATAATATTATCAATTGTAATACTTTTAAAATTCGAATTGGGTCTCTTAAAACTTAAAAGTTTAACAAATTTATTTTAAAATTCAATGTTTATCAACATAAAAGGTAAAATTATTTGTGTTCGAACTTATTTAAAATTCAATGTTTATCAACATAAAGGATTGACAAGAATAAAGTTAAAAGAAAATACTCCTTTTTTACTGTTTCTTTCACATATTATCGATTATGGAACCTTAATATATGAAACGATAACGTCCAACCTTTCACGACACATCCTATATGCGACATTTTGATTTTCGTCAATCATATCAAAATGTACATATGTATGTATGAACACTCAAATAGTCAAATCAATATGTTGAGATTGATTATCTTAATACAAAAGCTACATAACAATAATATAATGTACAATTAAAGGCAGTGACGGATCTAAAATTTTTTCGTAGGGGTAACATTTTATAAAAAAAGGGTAACGAAATCGAAAAAAAGGTCAAATTTTTCCAAATTTACACTATCGCCGGAGCGCCAAGGCCCTTTTATTAAGGTAGGTCCATCCCTGATTAAAGGGTTCAAGTTAAAATAAATAAATAAATAAATAAAACACATATAGCCTCTTTTTAGTAGCAATGCATGGTAAACTCGAATGTTTTGATGTAAAGCACAATACTTTTTATTACATATTGTCATCGAACTCTCATTTAAGTTAAACAAGTGAAAAAAATGACGTAATTTTCATTGAACTCTTATTTACATCGGAATTTAGGGTTTTTTTTTACTAGTAGCAGCAAAAAAAATGACGTCTATTATTAACTTTTATACATACAGAAGGGATCAAATAAAAAATCTTAAAATCATAATAGGGGCGGACCCAAGTTTCTTGGTAGGTGGGTAAACGTACCTCTTAAAAAAATTAATGTATTTTTCAGGCAAAAAACTCGATCGTACCACTTGAAAATATGATTGAACCCCTTATCCGTACATTCAACAAATAATTTTGGATCCGTCACTGAATCTTAGATGTTTTTTGTTAACTTTTATACATATTGGATGATCAAATAAAAAAATCTTAATAAGTGAAATAAGAAATTAATTAAGTCAAGTTTTTTTATGTATTTATTGAATAGTTTTCTACTTTATCCATGTTCACATCTATATCAGTGGGTAATTAATATTTGAGAATGGTTTATGCGTATCGTGTTTCTATACCGAATTGGATTGCGCTTAAACATGATTTAACCAGATGTATCAAGTGGTTTAATCGAGTGTATCAGATGATTTAACCAGTTTTATCAGATCGTTCAATCAGTACAACCGTCCATTTTAAACTGGTTTTTAAAACATTTAGGAACTAACAGAAAAAGAATTGTTATTTGTACCACATAAGTTTGAAACAGGAAACATATTTGTGATGGGATGCATTATTAAACATTTATAGCCCATATTTATATTTACATATTTAGCAAACTAGGTAGGTGATTATGGGATAGATGTCATTTTTAGTATCACAAAAGTTTCAATCATTTAAATAAGATTTTCTAGACTTAAGAAAAAAAATCATATATATATTCCTAACCATGAGGTGTGGGGTTTTGATTAGGGGCATTGCTCAACACGTGCTGAGTGTGGACTTCATAAGGTAATTCTTGAAAACAAGAGGTGTGGGGTGGGGTGGCGTGGCTTTCACTGGCATGGCAAACCATGTGGATTTTGATATATATATTTTTTGTTTTAACTATTTAAAATTTCATTTAATTAAATTAAAATACTAACTAATATAGAAGATTGCATATGATATTTTTAAAGATTACAAATAAAAATTAAAAAAAAACTACATAAAATAAAAAAAAGATTAAAAACTTCATGATTTATTCATGTCATATTTTTCAAGATTTCTTATTTCATTTGCAACGCCAATTCTAATTCTGGCTGGTGTGGTGATTGACGGGCATGATGAGAAATTTCATATCTTCTAAAAAAGAAATAATTATATTTTTAAATAAAGTTTAAAAAAGAAATATTTTTTAAATAAAGTAACTGTTTGGCAACGACTAGCCCAAATGGTCATCTCTCACCAGCCAATCCAATCCAATCCAAGCCAGTCAGCTCACCTCCCCCCCCCCCCCCCACTTCAAACTTCAAAACCACGCCAGCAGGACAATGCCGTAGCCAACGCTGACCTGTTGTGGTTTATCCCGTGTTGCTTGACAACCTCCGCCCCAACCAACGTCCCACTAGTCTTACCCTCTTGAGCCTCTTGAGGGTAAAATGACACTACTTTATGTACAAGGAATAGGAACACGTTTATGTTTTCATTAATCAAATCAACATATACCTACGAATGATAAACAAACATTGAACAATCAAATCATTGTGTTTTCAACAGTATATTAGGCCAATCGGTGTGGGGGCCGTCTCACCGTGTCGCGCGGCGACGACGTCTCCAACACCACGCCGGGTGGCCCGTCGCCGTTGAGGAAGGCTTCATGCGGACATTGGGGACGAGGCTTATTTTATTATATTTTAAACATATAGCCATTTGAAACGGCTAGATTTAAAAAAATTTATTTTTAAATTAATAATTTTACCTATAAATACACCAATACCATCCCACTTTTTTACACAATTTACTCACCTTCATCTCTCAAAATTATAAAATCATTCCCGTCTATTTATAATTCTCCAACCTTTTTTAAAAAAAAATAAAGAGATGTCACCTTCGTCGTTGTGTTCATCATCTTCGGACGACGCCGAAGTTTTTGTTGCGAACTTCGTTATGCAAGCAGCACAGATGATCATGGAGGAGGAGGAGGAGAAAGAGGAAGAAACCTCGTCACAACCACAAACGAGGGCGGTCGCCTTAAATCGACAACGAGAAGGTATTTAAATCGTTTAACGTATTTAATTTTCTAGTGTTTCTTTATTTTGATGTGCTTTCCTAATTTATACAACTCGTCGACAATCAGCTGGGCATGATAGTTTAGTAGCCGATTACTTTGCCGACGAACCCGTGTACACGGACGCGATGTTTAGACGTCGGTTCCGAATGAGTCGTCGACTTTTCTTACGTATAGCAGACGACTTGGCGCAGTCTGATCCGTATTTCACGCTTCGATACGACACCAGGGGTCATAGGGGATTCACCACTTTACAGAAATGTACCGCGGCGATTCGCCTGCTCGCATACGGGACTGCACCCGATTTGTTAGACGAGTATTTAAGGATGTCCGAAAGAACTTCACGTGCATGTCTGCACAAGTTTTGCAAATGGATCGTGACGTTATATAGCAAAAAATATATGCGGAAACCAAACGCAAACGACGTCCAAAAATTATATCAAGCGCACAAAGAAAGACATGGTTTTCCAGGAATGCTCGGAAGCATTGATTGCATGCACTAGCCCTGGCAGAACTGCCCTACTGCCTGGAAAGGTCAGTATACTCGGGGCGATCACGGTCACCCTAGTACTAGAGGCTGTTGCATCACAGAATCTTTGGATTTGGCATGCCTTTTTTGGTCTGTTTGGTTCACTTAACGACCTTAACATCATCTACCAATCACAGGTATTTGACGATGTAATCCAAGGAACATGTCCAGATACAAGTTTTATGATTTCGGGGGTGGAATACAGGCGCGGTTACTACCTTGCAGATGGGTTATACCCGACGTACTCTACAATCATTAAAACTATTCTGCACCCTACAGACGACAAAAGAAAGAATTTTGCCAAGTTTCAAGAGGGGGCGAGAAAAGATATTGAACGGTGTTTTGGAGTTCTACAAAAAAGTGGCATATCATTGAATACCCGACACGTTCTTTTACACCACAGAGGTTGCGATACATTATGTATACTTGTATCTTGCTGCATAATATGATCATCGAAGACGAGGGTAGAGCGATCTGTGACTACGACGAAAACGAGTCTAGCGGTAATTCTGTTCCAGTGAGTGAAGAACAACAAGATTTAAACAGATTCTCTCTACGTAACGAGTACATACATTACAACCTACAAGCGGACTTGGTGGACTACATTTGAAACAACACACAGAACGAACCCACCGACGACATGCTGGATGAAGACTAGCAGTTTTTTTAATAATATGTTAGTTTATTTTTATGTAATGTTTGAATTAATATTTAATTTTAGTTTTTTAAAATTATGTTACTTTATTTTTATGTAATGTTTGAATTAATATTTAATTTTTGTTTTTTAATATAATGTTAGTTTATTTTTATGTAATGTTTGAATTAATATTTAATTTTAGTTTTTATAAATATTTCGCTAAAATTAAAAAGAAAAATAAAAAAACTAGGTGGGGTCGGGTCGTCACCCATTTCCAAGCTTCCATCTCAGGAGGGGCATCCTCCAAGCTCTCTGACGCGTTTGCTGACATGGCAGGTCGTCCTAAAGAGAGACCCGTCACCAACATCGAGCAGCCTTATATGAATAATACAAATTATTTTGTATACAATGATAAACATTCAAAAGAGAATCAAAGTATATCCCCTGTCATGATAAAGAAAAATACAATAAATATAACTAATATATTTAATAGTTATCTTACTACAAAATGACATGATAATTTACATCAAAAGGGTTCATACAATTACTACAATATTTCTAAGAGCATTATGAAATGTAGACATAGCAAAAACTAAAAATTAAAGAACTTTTTGTTATTTCTTGATTTTTGGTAAGTATTTTTCCTGAATCGATATTATGCTGGTATGTGTGGAAGTTGTCCATCACTTGGTGATGGATCGTCATGTAAGCAGAAAAGGCATGCTGTGCCGGACTTAAATAAACCTTAGTTGAATTTTTTTTTCTTGGTGGACCAGAACCACGTCACCGAGGGGCTATCACCTCCTCCAAGTGATGGACATGGGGTGTGAATGAAGAGGAGAAAGATTGGAGGGAGGGGGGAAGAGGATTAGGTGTAGAAGAGGAGAAAGACGTAGGCTCGCCTCCTTCGAATCTTAGCCGACGGAAGTGACGCGATGGGCCGCAAGGGGGCGGCGGTGCCGAGCCTCGTCGGGCCTGGGACACGCCCTACACCCACCAGCCTAATAATCAAATTAACACATTGATAGCTTGACAAGCCTATAATATTATTTAGTATTTAAAATGAATTAGATTACAACTTAAAAACACCTTTAGCATGGCAAGATGCCAAGAAGTTAATAGCCATCAACTATTGACAAAATATAGTTACATTATTATATATTGTATATATAAGACTATCTTCAACGGGCTATATAAACACCCCACTTCTTTTCTCTACCTTAGAGCGGTCCAACCTATCGTGACATTTTTTTTTCCATTTTCCACCGATCCTGTAAAAAGTAAAGAAAAAAAGATATGAAAATGGTGACAAATAAGTGAGTGAAACATTGTACACAAACATATGGACCCTTTGGAGTCACAGCTTGCTTTTGATTTGGGGGAAAGAGAAAGCTGCTTGCTTGATTTCCTGCAAATATTCTTCTCCGATAGCTCATATATCGCTTCCTTCGAGGTATAACCCGATGATGACGTCATCAGGCACGCCTTCTCCGGTGGCAGAGAGACAGTTGATCAGTGTTGCTGACGGTTGTCGTTGGTCGGCCGGTGATGTTTCCCTATCGGTTGCTGTTTTTCATGCCTGTTCAAGTTTTTTAATTCGTCATCGGTTACACTATTTTGAGCAACCACTTATGATCTTGCTCGTAAACATTCCTGACGATGGGTAATGGGGCGTGTATTCGGGTATGAATTAGTTTTAGAAGTCGTTACGGGTACGAGACGGATATCGTATTAGGTGATTTGTGTGTACCTGTTTATCTAGGGATGGTAGTGGGTCGGGTTTAGGAAATTCCGACCCCATGCACGGTTAGATAAGCTAGTCTAAAGCCTGTTGGGTTTCTAGTGGGTAAGTAAATACCTGTCTGGTATTGAGGTAACATGTTAATTTACAAAATTTACCCGTTGGGTATATACCCGACTCAAAACTCATTGGGTATAGTATTACTACTATAAAGATATACCAAATAACTACGAGATGTACAGAATAAAATACCTACATGTATAATAAATGGATGTATCATATATATATATATATATATATATATATAGAATTAGGATAATTTGTGAACAACTTCTTGAAAATGAACTGAGTGAACTAATCTTGACCATTGATTATTTTTTATGTTAAAAGGATAAGATTGACTCTCTCTCTTTTAATTAAAATCTCTTAATTTTCTCATCTATTAATTCTCTCTCTCTCACACACACACATTTTAATTACTTCTCCATTATTTTAAACTCGTGTAGAATTAGTTGCTAATAACGTATATGGAACTCCTAACGGAATTAGATACTGGACAACAATTGTCCCTCCCGGATTCAAACCGTATATGAAACTCCTTACGGAACTAGGTCGTGGACTACAAAATACACAGATGTATCAAAAGTCTGTACACATCTGTAAAAAATAACAACTGTGTATCTTGTATAAATTGATAGTTAGCGAGACTGTACACATGTGTATAAACTAACAGTGGTGTATCTTGTATAAATTGATAGTTAACGAGACTGTACACATGTGTATAAAATAACATCTGTGTATCTTGTATAAACTGATACTATCGAAACTGTACACATGTGTATGCACTAACAACTGTTTATCTTGTATATACGGAAACTAGCAAGATTTTAGGAATTTTAATTATATTGTTTAATAAATGAAATTTACAAAAGACATAAATACCTTTCTGTCAATTAATTTAAAGGGAAGTTACAACATTATAATTACAATCTTGTCATTGTTTAAAAATCTCTAGATGATATAATCCAATGGCTCAGATTAGTTCACACAGTTCACTCTCAACCTAGTGTTCACGCTAGAACCTTACCCTATATATATATATATATATATATATATATATATATATATATATATATATACATACATACATACTTACAAAATAAAACTAAAAATATATCGGGTATACAATCGGGTAAACGGGTACACTTTTTTGGGTAATCTGGTCAGGTAAACGGGTATATCATCAAATCCCAAACGCGCAAAAAAACTACTTCCAAACCCGATTAACCGATCCCAAACCCACCCCAAATGTGTCGGGTTTCGGGTTTACCCATCGAGTTCGATTACCATCCCTATATTTATCCGAATCATATCTGTGATTTTTTTATTTATTTTCCTTAATACTTGGTTAACACGCAATTTACTATTAGATTAGGATTACCAGTACCCGTCCATTGTGATCCTTAGTTTAACTTTAGGTTAAATATGCGAATGTGTCTAGCTGGACAGGTTGAAGTCATGCTAATAAGTCGGGTTCAAAGGTTGGCCGTTTATTTTTAACTAAAAGCGCTAAGAGTGTTTGATTATCTACATTAGATCATAAAAGGCTCAAAAATATATGAATGCTAGTGTATGTAGTTTGAACGTACACACGTTTGTGTGTTTAGTCATGTTATAATATTATAGTAGTAAGATGAAAAAGCTTAATTATTTAAGTGCTAAGTGTTACACAAGTCGACGTTGTTTTTGTGTGATCGATATGATTGATTTGTGGGTTCGTATAATACACATACATTTAAAGTAGTTAAGAGTACCTTTTTTTTGTGTAACATTATGTGCTTTTATAAATTAAACTTAGATTGTTATTATTCAATATAAAATACATAGTTTATATAAAACACCACCGTTAAACTTTCATTGATTTTATGTAAGTTGTTTCCATTGTCATCATCAACACCGTTTTTTGAGAGATTGTGGGCTAAGGTGAAAGAGAGAAACCGGGGGGGGGGGGGGGGGGGAGGGGGTGTTGCACACCAATAATATTCGATTGCGTCTCAATACCTCATGGCAATCGTGGAAAAAATATCATTTTTTTATCTTAAATGGTTTTTTCATCTAAAATATACACCATACATGATAGCAAGTATATGAGATTAACATGAGGGTGTACGGTCGGGTTTATCTCAAAGTCATTAGAATTAAAAGTGAGAGATCAATGATTTGAATCTCGATAAGATCGGCTTTAAGAAAACAAATATGAGGTTAACATGAAAAACATTAGGGGAGGTCATCTTTTAAACGATTTGGAAAAACAATTGTAGGACTAATTAATAAGACAACTACGTGTGCTTGGTTACAAAGACTAGTGAAATAAGACTAGGCCATAATGGCCTTATGATGGCTGATTGCAAGTCTATTGTGCACTTGTAGTTTTCCTTCACAATTACCCTATATGTTAAAAATCAAACTAAAGGAATAGTGTTTTTTTTCGTTTACTAGTTGAGTCATAAAGGAATAGTGTTTTTCGCCCATAGCTCTATACTATACATGTAGAGAGAGAGAGATAGAGAACATCCCATGCTACCCTAGTCCCCGAATCCTTTCTGATGGTGTATTAGAAAAGAAAAAATGGATGGGTTTTTTTCTATAATTCAGATGAGTTAGAATTGGTTTTGAAATCAAAGCGGATTTCGAAGTTAACAACAGATTGGATGGAGAAAATGTTGGTGTGTATTTTGTTTTCGGTGGGAGAAAATGCCGAGGGTTGTAGAAAGTTTTTTATTCTTTTCTTTAGTTGATATGGGTAATTCCGAAAATGCCCATCACATGTTTAACATGTGATATGGAGTTCACATTAACTTGGATGAATTTAGTCACGTGAACTAAAATCGTAATAAATTAAAACGTTGGTGTGTATTTTGTAAGACTTTTTAAATTTGTAAAATATAGTAATTTACTATAAACTATATGGACCAAAACTACAATTTATTTTTTTTACTTTTTTATATAGTAAATGGCTTATAAAAATCTTATTTCCATATTTGTCAATTTAACACCTAATTTACACCATGTTTAATTATATTAAATCTATTTACAACTAAAGCTACCTTGAGGTAATACGAGCAAATTTCATCTAACATGATTAGTCCACCTCTGTAACATGTGTTAACAACTTAATTAGCTAACTTGAGGTAACAAAATCACCATTTTCAATTAAAGAGTTGTTTGGCAAATAGTAAGAATCAAATGTGTATATTTTCAAAATAATAATAATAATAATAAGACTAAATCCATATAATATCCATAAATGTCACTAACTTAATAACTTTAATCGTTTAGTTTGACTTATCAACATTTTTCCGTTCCACCTTGAACAAAAGTCCAAAACCCCTTTATTCATCTTCTGCCCTTTCTAGGTCCCCTTTCACACTATACTCTTGCACCTATATTATATTCTATTGATAACTAGTGGGTTATCATCTGCGTTTCACGACACGTTCGAACTATATATATAAAAATAATCGCGAATTGATATTTTACATAACAGTAAAAAATCACGTCACGACAGTATATTTTCGAATGTCACAAAAAGTTATCAGTTCAGTTTGTGATAATATCGACACTCGTTATAACCATAAAAAAGAATACCTACGACAGGTTCAAAACGTGAATACAATAACCTACTTACGACGGTACATACAAAAGTTAGAAAGTCTTTACCTTGAGAAAAAAACTAAAAAAGAAACGACAATAAATAAGTAAAAGGAAAAAACTAAAAGTTTGTGATTTAAATAGTAATTACGATAACGTGTAAAGGGAAAAACTAAAGTTGAAGGTTAAATAGTGATTGTAATGAAGTGTAAGGGTTGAAAATGAAAGACAATTACTAAGATTAAGGATCTAAACATGTTATTACTAAAGTAGAAGGGCTGGATAATAAACTTAATAAAAATTAAAGGGTGTAAATGGCTATCACTATTCTTACCTCTCTATATCTTATTATCACACTTTTTTTACACATTTTATGTATTTTAAGGTTATTTACTGATTTACTAACTCAAATGCTTTAGATGTAAAAGAAAAGACATTTAATGATTCAATCCATAAAAAGTAATTATATAATAGTTTTACGAACTACAAAATGGTATTTTAACATTTCATATTTTTATAGTATTGTTAAATTTAATGACAAATTTGAGCTTTATATAAGATAGGGACAAAGAAAAGTTGTTGGGAAGAAGAGAGAGCCATTGGAAGTGGTAACATAGACCCATTCCCAAAATGGTGTAAACATATGAGGAATAATATGAGATTATCGAGACTTATTATTTGTTTATTTTTTTCAAAAGCAGCCGCTACCATCCCAACACTTTATCCAAAGCCGTCATTATTTTATAATCATATAACCCCTATGGATTTTGTATGTTTTCATTCATTAAAACAAGGGAAAATCTAACCCCACATGCCAACAACATGTGAAGAATGCATTTTAGTGTTTTCTTCAACTAGGAAGCATAATAATGCTACCAAGGTACAATGATGAGTTCGAAACCCCGTAACCATCCTTCACATCATCATTTTCTCCATTATTATCCTTAATCAGTACTTTATGGAGTGTGGTAATGATTCTTCATATCACCCTTATCAAACCAGTTAATGAAGAGAGAAGGAGGCTCGTGGTGATCGTGGGATACCCCACGATCTTGATGAGTCTAGGTTCGTGGGGGCGGTGTTAGGGATTTTGATGGTCTTAGGTGGCAGCTCAATGATACTCCCACTAACCCCATACCGGATAGCCTAATAGTTTCCGCCATATGACTTATACGGAGAGTGAGGAATGAAAAAATCATCTATTCATGGAGAAGGTTGCGGAGGAAATAAAGACGAGCACTTATCTATGAATCAAGAGTAAGACGAACTTACATCTAATAGAACGGAGTGATTGATGTACATTTAATTTGTAGCGTGTTCTCTAGCTCTTTGCTAGCTTTTCGATAGAAGTTTATCGCCTTTAAAAATGCCAACATTATCTTTTTTAAACTTTAGTCTTCTAACTTTATAAATATGCAACAATATATATTATCCATAACGGTTATATGACTAATTTTGTCTTTTCAACATGTAATATAATAAATAAACAAAAAACCTTAAATAAATAATCCTATCAAAGAGCAATATATCGAAGGTATACCCTACCGAGGGCTGACCTTACAAGAAGGTTGCTACCAAGAGGATGTACAATGCTACAAATTCATTATTTTTTAGTCATATAACCATTATGAACAATATATGTTTGCATTCATTTAAAAAAGGTAAATTCAATACATAAAGTCTTGTAAACGACCAAATGAACGCGAATAAGTATTTGTTCGTTCAACTTAAATCGAATTAGTTTAATAGATACAAACACTTAACAAACGGATTTTCATGTGCGTGTTTATTCTTTTAGAATATGACTGTCTTTGCATTTGTTTGTATTTGTCTAAATGAACATATATATATATATATATATATATATATATATATACACATGAAAACCATAATATAATAAACAACAATATCCAAATTAAAGTCTAAATATCATGTTAGATGATTAAACCATTTCTAATATTTTATAAGTACAAAAAAGATCTATATTGAAGACCAAATATCATTATTAGCCATCATTAGATGATTAATAACATCCAACATTTTTAAAGTAAACAACAATATCTAAATCAAAATTTAAATGTTATTAGTCGCCATTGAATCTAATAATCCAACACATTTAACGTTTCAAAAGTTAACAACATTAAGGTTTGGATTGGAAACGGTTTTAAATACGTCCGATTAACATTTTTGAATGATATGTAATTGATTATAAATGAATGTTAACTAGTATACATAAATGAACACAAATAAATGTTAATGAAATGAGACATGTGTAGTGTTTATATTTCTGTTTACACCAGATTTCAATATTTGTTCTTTGCTTTTAAAAGTCTACACCATGTTTCAATACTCGTCCTTTTCGTTTAAAATAGTTATATAATTTACACTGATCAATCCAACCAATAGACCAATAAGAATTTCGGTTTATTGTCCGGTCCGATTATAAAACATTGCTCACTTGCTGCCATATATATTGCAAGCAAGTCTTATATACTTCTTAGATGCGCCAAGATCATAAGTAATTATTAAATGTATTCTTTGAATTTATGATAGTGACATACTTGATTATACCTATCTTGTAGGTTATTTGAAGGATATATTAAAATAGTTTGTGAATAGTTTTAGAAGGAATGAAATTATTTATAGAAAAAATAGTTTATAGTGGTGCCAAAATTAGTAACATCTATAATTTATTGCTAAAGACATTTTCATGTTGTGGATGTAATCATGAGACAACAACATGTGTGCGTTTTAAAAACTATATCCTACAAAATATAAATACCATGTAAATCTTACTAAATTAGTGGGTCCTTTCTCATTAACCAATCAATCAAAACCAATCGTACAATAATGAAAAATGCAATGTTGAGTTGGTAATTAATTAATACATAAAATTCTTATCCATTTGGGAACTAATTTTTAATTTATGATAGAAGGAGTTTAAGGTTTCAATTTTTATAGTGTATAAATTTAGTAATTTATAAAAGGAATATTGGATTTAATAATACCAATTACTCGTCGTTGGTCGTTAACAGTCTTAACTTAAAAAATAACCACTGTCGGTTCTAACTATTGACATATTGGTCACCAATGAACCCTGACTAATAGAACCCTTACGTTGTTAGTCTCCGGTCGCTGGAAAATCGTTTTTGGCTCTCTTTAAACATCCACCACCATTTAGTTAAATAAGATAAGTTTGCACTACGGATATCCCTAAACTAACCCCATGTCATTTAGGGACAAATATTTTGTGTCGTGCTAATTTCCTTATCTTACTTTTCTCCCCCTTAATCCGACACAAAAACTTCTCCTTATCGCTTCCAATTTTTTATAACCTTAATTGGACGCTTGATGAGGAACATGAATTAGTCTGGAAGAGTCCGTTCCGCTAGAGCGAACACTACCCTTCCGACAAAAGACAAGCACCTAGCTTTCAAACCCGAGAATTTAGTCTTAAATATGCCAATAAAAGGTTTGCAATGTTTTATTCTGTTCATATTGATAACAAGGAGCATCCCTAAAAAGGTGAAAGGCATTTCACCAATGTTACAATTCAAAGGCACCACCATATTTTATACATCTTCATCCTTGACACCAATCCCATATATACCCTCCTTTTCGCCAAATTGGCATTCAACCCCGAACATTAAATAGAAGCAACTGAGTATACCGTTAAGATTTTTTATATTGGTCTCGAATCACTTCCCTAAGAGAATCACATTGTCTACATAACACAAATGCGAGACAAGTAGATCTCCACTGGGCAACACCACACCTTCAAAGATTCCGAGATTAATTACCCTTTTCATAATGACATAGAAGGCTTCCAACACAAAAATAAAGACAAACAGAAGGGGTCTCCTTAGCGCGAAGCCCTAAAATTGGAATTCTAATTGGAGATTGTAACACCCTGTAAAATCGTGTTCAATATTATAGTGACACATGTTGTATTTTAAATATAGTCTGTTAAAGATCAATAAGGATTAAAGCGTCAACATGCTCAAGTTGAGCCTCTGAGTGACGAACCGATGTCAACATGCATAAATAACAGCCTCTGAGTGACTGATATGTCAACATGCTTAAATCATTAGCCTCTGAGTGACTGATATGTCAACATGCTTGAAATTTGGCCTCTGAGTGACTGATATGTCAACATGCCCAGCCTCTGAGTGACATCGGAATCAACATGCTTGTAATAAGCCTTTGAGTGATCCTTTGTGAAGTCCTAACTCTCCTACGTGCCGTTTGTTGGACGAGAGAGTTCAATTTTGTGAATATGTGAAAGTTGGATAATGGAGGGACCAAAAGTGTCAATATGTTAATTTATACCTTTGAGTGATCTTTTAACGAACCAAGAGCTCGACAATGTTCGGGCATAATCCTAGGTATGCCAAGTATTGGATAAGGAGGGCTAAAAGTGCCAAAAAGGTGTCTAAAATGGTTTTAGAAGCTTTAATAAGTTAAGGGGTTAAAAGTGTCAAATTTTGAATCTGGCCATGGGGCGGTCGCGGGCCGCGAGAGACCTGGCCTGGGCCTCTCGCGCCCCGTGAGAACAGGTCTGACGTATAAAGTTTTGTTTGGAGAGACCCGCAGCAGAAATGGTAGTCGGGGCATGATTGGGTTTTCATCAAAGCTCATGACATTTACTATAAAGTTTCATATTTATTATTTCTCTTTAAAGAGGAAGTTACAATAAACATACAAACACAACCTGTTCAAATACACTTTCATTACAAACTAACGTATTAAACATAAATCATACAATTACAAAGGGAAACTAAACTAAATGTCCATTCCAATGCATTAACTTGTTTATTCTTCTAGGCCATCCTACGTGTTTCTTTTCTCAACTGGATCACCTGTATCATGTGTAAAATAGGGTTTTGGGTCAACATAAGTTGGCGAGTGAATCTTATTTAAATATTTGAAAGGATTAGTTATGTTGGTTATTTGAATAAAATTGTGCATAACCAAATATGAATAAACGTAAATGTAAATTTAATCACAAAACACATCATATAAATTAATGCACAAGCACACACACCAAATGATGAACAATGAGATCAAGGCTCAATCAAACGGAGCCGATCAAATGAGGCACCTGATTCTCAACTCGTCTCTCACGAGGAACTGATAGGCCTAATGAATGATTTGCACACAACTTGACAAGAATGTAAACACGTGTCACAACAAACATTATTTACATCATAAGTTTAGGTCATATAATGGTAATAGCACAAGTTTGAATAAACGAAATAATTTAAGCGACACATGATACACCCAAAACATGAATAAAAAGGGGAATTTGTAAGGATTCACTCACAGTGGGTGCGTTCCTTGATGACGATGAATGCGCACGAATATTATGATTCAACCGACGAGGGAAAACTAACCTAAATAATAACGAAATGATTCGGTAAATAAATAAACTTTATTTGAGATTAATATTTTTAATTAGTGCTCTTAATGGGATTGTTAGATTTATTTTTGTGTGTTTAAGGAAATTTTCTAATTTTAAAAATCTTATTTTTAAGTATTTTTAAATAATTTTCCAATTAAATAAATAAATAAAAAGAAAATAAAAAGGTTGACTTTTTGACCGTTGACCGTTGACCGTTGACCGGTCGGACTGTTTTTTATATGCGCTGAGTGAGGTTCGAACTCGTGACCTCTCGTATACGTGCACGCAGCTCTACCAACTGAGCTACGTGTCTAACCCGAAATATTTCTGATTTTAATTATATTTATATACTTTTTAGATTATTCAGAATTTTATTTAATTAAAAAGATTTCAAATATCATCTGACCGGCTGGCTTAGCGGGGATCGAACATGTGACGTGCTTAATGTTTTTGCACACAGTCCACCACTGGACTGTGTTTCTAACCTGTTTATTATTCCGGTTTTTATTATATTTATACACTTATCACATGCTTCAGGATTTGGCTTTTATAAAAGGGTATGTTATTTCAGAGGATCGGAACACAAACAGAACTCGAACCCGGGATGTATGCTATATAATTGCACACAGTCCACCGCTGGATTGTGTGTCTAACCTGGTTAAAACATCAAGATTAATTATACTTATTTTCTAGGCAAAACTTCATCTTCTTCCTGGACATTACCAGAAACAAAATCCGACGGTTATCTATATCTTATCAATTCTAGTTACGGGTTTACGAACTGACGGAATTAAATATGAACATAACAAGGTTTTAAAGGTTCATACCTACTGGAGAACAGAACTTTGATGATCCCAGTGACCAACTCCGGCGAATTCCAATTTTTCCGGCGAAGCTTGACTTGCGACAGATGCTCTACAGGGAGTTTGAGATGAGTGTGGGTGATTTCTGTCTGAGCTCTAGAAGTCCTATTTTAGAGTAAGGTAATAAGGGAATGGATTCTTCGGTTTTCCGGCGAGATTCTGGTAAGTGCAGATCTTCCGACAAGTGTTTCTGGTGAACAGAGAGTTGCAAGAAGATTTAAGAGTGTGTGTGTGCATTCTAAAGAGTTCTAGAGCTCCTATTTATAGATGAGGAGATCGCACAATTTAAGTTTCGGTTTCGGTCAAAATTGGGTTATGGCGGATTGATTGTATAGTTAATTGGACGTACTTTGACTCGATTTGAGTCTTGGTTCAAGACTGGAAGCATTTTCTTCGGTTATTTGTGAAGAATTCGCAATCTTGGTGATTGCCGGGGATTACAGCCGTTACTGGGCGGAAACTTTGAATCAGTCAAAGAGATAAGTGATACATAAAAGATTGTTTGATTAATTCATTTCAGATGTTGAGTTGTGGTGTAGCGGTGTGTTATGTGCTTGGACTTGTGGGTGACCCGGGTTCGAAACCCGGCGTCTCAATTTTTTTTTAATTCATTACTTTTTTTGTTATTTAATAATTATGTTTTAAAATTCTAATATATATATTAATTATGTATTGTTTAAAATTCATTTAAGCAATAAATACGCAACGAAAATTTATAACTGAATATTCGATTAATAAACGAAGCGGGTTTTGAAAAACTCGTTTGCGACGAATGTTACAGACCAAGCAAAGATCCAAAACCATTTAAACGAAACCATGGCTTCTCTAAACTGCTATGCCACGTTTTGGGACACTTGTAAGCTTCTTCTTACTCCCCTAAACACATGGGTTCACCTCCTTTGAGTTCTCCAACTATAAATAGGTGTTCAAGTGTTCATTCCAACTTGCACCTTTCTAAAACATAACTCTTCTCTCTCATCTGGAAGTTCCTAGCTGAAAGGAGCATCCAACTTAGTTCTCTTGCATTGTAGGAACCTCTTGTAAGTGTTCCTTGCTCTTGCATTTTCGTTTATAGGCTTTAATAGCCAAAAGTCAAGCGTTTTACGGCAAACGCTTTGACTTTCGGTTAAGACCATTATGGTCCAGCCATTGTTCGAAATGAACATGGCTAAGTGATCATTGCAAGGTAGGTGTTAATCCCTATAAAGGGCACCTCCTGAAGATCACATTTGCTAGACCAATTGACGGGTCAAAGTTATGATATTAAAAAGTCAAACAGGCCATTTTTCGGAAAAGTTATAAATTGATATTATACATGTTATGGAACCTATTTTGACACTTAAAAACAAGTTGGTAATAATTATTAGAACATGTAAGAACATGTTCGGCTCGTCAATTTCAGTTCTAGGGTCGGTTCGCAACCGAAAGTCGCGAAGTTTGACTTCTGCTTTGACTTTCGATTCTGACCCGATTTAGATTAGTTACCTACTAATCTAAAGTTGCATTATGATCATAGTATAATGTAGCATAACCCTATGAGGTTATATTACATGATCATAATCAGAATCCAAGTTTATGCGCAAGTTCCATAATTATGCCATCTTTGACCAAAATGTCCTTTTTGCATAAAACAAGGTTTTAAATGGTAGTGAACTTGAAAATGAGTTTATAATGATGTAATATTATAAGTAGGATTATTTGGGATGTTAAATCAAGTTATAAACTGAGTTTTTAAGCAAGTCCTTAAACTAGCCCCTGAGGCTTATAAAATAGTTTTGATCAAATTTTTTCAAGGTAAATCATTTCCCTATTGATATGTTATACTAAATAACATATTTTAAACATTTTTAACTGACTATAACATCAGTTTTCATAAACATCACTTATAGACGTCATATTACGACATAAGCGCCGTTTCGGCGCATGGTATGGTTTTAAACCATATTAATGGACCAAGACTTGTTACCTACTGATTTTAAATCTAATTTTAAACATATTTATAGTAGCTACATGTTATAAACTCAGAATCCCAAATAATTTATGAACTATGTGTAAAATGACCAAAATGCCCCTTCGGTGCGTAATTTGGTCATAAAAGATAATTTACGCATATAATTAGTATCCTAATGATACTATATCATAAATAAAGTATTTTACAGAATAAATATGACTATAACATTAAATTATATTCAAGTTCCTTTATTACGGTATAAAATTACCAAAATGCCCTTATGAGGCATAATTTCGTTTTAAAACCTTAACGGGCATACAAGTTTATATCCTACTGATATCTTAACTTATTTAAAGTATAATGGCATATATAACTTGTCCATGACTTATCCGGTTACCCGATATCGCTAATATGTGCACGGTTACGTATATGTAACTATTTTATAGAAATTAACCGAAATGGATTTAACCTTGTCATTTAAGTCTCAAAATCCAGAATGTTAATAGTTTACCCATATTAAACAAGTCAAGGTACTTGTTGGGATTAAACTACATTCTATCCAATCATCGTTTAATCTAGCGTCATACGTTTTGATCAAGTAGGCTAGTCGGTTCAAGTCTATGACTTAAATAAGACCGTTAGTAATTAATTCGTTAGTTTATGCCATAATCCAGACTAGAGACTTGCCGGTAAATGCTATCTGCACTTAGTCCTTTTTGGGTACAGCTGAGTTATTAAAAATTAAAGAAGACTAGCTCAGATAAATACTCTCGACTTATTTCCCTATACGGGCTTGGGTTACGGTAAATTATTACCGCTTGGTCGGGAATGGGATTAATTGAATGACGGTTCGGAATAGAGATCCGCATATTCTGTTTTAATCAGTTTTGTTTGATAATTTAAACATTGAGGGTTAACTACCGTGTCCTGGATATCCTCGGCTCATTACAATCGAAATGGCCACGACCTTAGCGCGGGTGTAGGCATACACCCGATAGACGCTCAATTATGTATTCCCATAAGGTTGGGAGGAATTGACTCCTTCGTGAGTCCAAAGTGGTGTGTACGTTAATTTTATCTCGGTTCTCGTGCCGAGCCCCGTATGTATGACAAACATGTCAATCTATTAACAAGGTTGGACGGTCAATTAACTCAAGTTATAAAAAGATTTTTATGCTGATACGCACCTAAAACATTTTTGAAATGTTTTCAAAATGAGTCAGTTGGGTGTATTTACCAGCGAAAGCTGACGTATTTTCAAAAGACTAATATGCATGTACAATACGAAAATAGGCCGGAAGTGCTCGGTAGTGATAGAGGATCTTGCAAATCCTAAATCTGTCCAAAGTCTATTTTGTATTCTTTCTTGTACAATTTAATGATCCGCCTGTGGATCTTCTATTGCAAGCTTGTATATTATTTTGTATTTTCGAACATTCGGTTTGTAAGAGTAATTTTACTCCAAGACTTCCGCTGTACCGTGTTTAATTGACTATGATGTAATCAACTGTTGTCACGATACTCCCCACCCGGGCCCACCGGTGTTTGATTTTCGGGGTTGGAAATCCGGGGTGTGACAGAGATCCATAGACTAAGATCGACGTTCGACTTGACTTTAAGTAGGACCCAGTCCACTTCCTCCATAATGATGAGAAATCCATAGCCTTAACTTTCGAGAACAAAAACTTCCAATTAATCGAATCATATGCCCTAGCTAAGTCAGCTAAAACTATAAAAATCTCTCTCTTAGAGCATTTTGCCTATGACACAACTTCACTAACAATCAACACGCCATCTATGATCGATCTCCCTTCAATGAATGCAGATTGAACTGGAGACACTATTGAACTCATAACCGAATTTAGCCAGTTCATAAGTGTCTTTGTGATCACTTATAAAGAGCACTATTTTAAGGATATGGGTGGAAAGTCCTTGATAGAGCTAGGATCACGAACCTTCGGTATCAGGATACGCGGATGAACCACATCCTCTAATGATAAAAGGTTTGGCATGGACTTCATTAATCATTAACATATAAAAAGTTTCCAGTAAGGCCAAAACATATATGAATTTAAAGGTGAATGAGTTCGGTCCCCTATGCAACTGCACACTGCTCTACGAAACTCCTCCTCCGAGAATGGCATGACTAAGGCCGACAGTTGTTGAATTAATAGTTTTAGGAAACTCGTTATATCAAAAGATGGCCGGTTCTTTTATTTTTATTTTTTTTGACACTGTAAGCATTTTACCAAATGTAACATTCACCTCCCTTTTGATCTCAACCGGGTTCGTTATATTCTTCCCGTCCATCATAAGAGAACTGAAACGATTACATGATTTCCGACAATTTAGATATTGATGAACGTCTATCGCCCGCTTTAATCCTGGAATATCCACCGACTTCTTTTTTCAATAATAATCTTTACTCTTCGTTTCCAATAACCTTGTTTGCCTTATTGGTCTAGTTTCCTCAATTGAGTTGTTAGCCAAATCTCCCCAATATCCCTACATTTCGGTATATTAGTTAGAAAGCCGATATCTTCTTCTTTTTTTGCTTTGCCTTTGTACAATTGTCCAATCCTCTCCTTGTTCCTCTTCTTCTCTTGTTCTTTTTTCTCACCACTCTCTCCCATCAGTAACCTTGATAAAACAAAACAATCAAAACTTAACCATATACATCTTAAACCGATCCATGCGTTTCTCTTTTCACAATTCAATCACTTTTCAACGGTTACAAAAATTAACACCAAAAACTAACCAAGACAACTTAAGATAACTTTAGTCACCATTCAAGCTTACTTCCGCAAAAACCGAGTTTCTTACCATATCTCAAAAAATACATCTTTCCTGAAATCCTGCTCAATAAAAGTAACACCAAAATATATGTAAAACTTTCTACAAAAAGTTCTTAAAAAAGTATCATCAACTTGTAGTTACCCAACACATTTTTCAACCCGGTCTATTTCAAACTTGATAAAAGTTTTTTTTAACGGCCAACAGAATCAATCCTGAGCACTCTCGAGACACCCACTGGACCAAACGGAGTACTCCGAGAGTAACCCAGGTCCACCACCAATTTCAGGGAAAACCCGGTAACCCACCCCGCCTGTAGGCACGACAATGAAATTATCAGTAAAACCCGTTTGGCTCAAGGATCCAACCCGGGTTTCCCTGGGTCTCCTACCATTGCCCATCAATAGCTCATTCTGCATCAAGTGAGAGTGGAACTTGCATCTCTGGAGAGAAATGCATCTCTCGAGAAAAATGCAAGTCTTCCCACTTTATAAAAGCAAAAGTTAACCCGACCCAACCCAACCCAACCGACCCGACCCGACCCGACTAAATTCATACGGTTATTACCATCATCCTCTATAAAAAGTAAGTTTCCATGACAAATCATAACAGAACACTCACAGTGACAGTCACATTACCACCAACAAAAATACAAAATGGACAGTTTATGGCAGGAGTACAACACCGCTGGCGGTTTTCAGCTGCCGGAGAGTCCACGTAAGCCGATGGAGTTCTTATCAAGGTCATGGAGCGATGCGACTCTTAAGACTTTGCATTCTCCGCCTTCGCCGTTGATTTCTAGGTTAACCACTAGAACCGCCACAAATTCCAATGTTACGACGGAGACTAACGCCGTTGAGGAGGAGGTTACGGCGGATGTGATATCTGGAAATACGTTTTCGTTCGCTTCGTCTGCTACTTCGCAGCTTGTGCTTGAACGGATAATGTCTCAGTCGGTGAGTTTTTGTTGGTTTGGAGTGATTTGAGGTGAAATTGTTGGTTAACGTGTTGTTATTGGTTTGTTGTTCGTAGTTTTTTTTGAGATTTGGAGTGATTTGCTTTGAAATAATCGGTTAAACTGTTCTATACGTTTTGTTCTTCGTAGTTTTTGTGAGTATTATTGTGATTTTACTTCGAAAAACTCATCGTGTTTTTGTTCATAGTTTCTGTGGTTTGGTAGTGTTTCGCTTTGAAAAACTCGATTAGAAGGTTCTAATCGTTGTGATCTTTGTGGTGTCTGTGAATTTTATAACGGTTTACAATGAAAATACGATTAAAACACTATTAATAGTTTTGTTCTTCGTAGTTTTAGTTGATTCTTTAGTGATTCACTTCGAAAAACTCGATTTAACGCATCTAATCATCCTATTTTTCGAAGTTTCTGTGAATTTTTGTAGTGATTTACTCGAAAAACTCTATTAAACGGTTCTAATCACTTTGTTCTTCGTAGTTTTTGTGAATGTTGTAGTGATTCACTTCGAAAAAACTCGATTTAACGCATCTAATCATTTTGTTCTTCGTAGTTTCTGTGAGTTTTTGTTGTGAATTACTTCGAAAAACTCTAATAAACGGTTTTAATCGCTTTCATATTCGTAGTTTATATGAATTTTGTCGTGATTCACTTCGAAAAACTCGATTAAACAACTGTAATCATTCTGTTCCTCGTCGTTTCTGTGAATTTTATAGAGATTCACTTCGAAAAACTCGATTAAACACATACTCTCTCTGGAAACTTCTCTCTCACACATAACTGTGTGTACAACGAAATACAGAGATCATGAAGAAGATGATGAACTTAGATCAAATTTATGTGATGTTAACAGATCATGCGATTGTTATGATCGTATTCAATATGTTTTGAATGAACATTTAATGATTTGAACAATAATAATTGAATGTTGCTTTGCAGGATCTATCACCGTTAGCTTCAGGAAGGCTCTCACACAGCAGTGGACCACTGAATCCATCGCACATGGAAGAAACCGACAGTCCACACATCTCACCTTCCGACGAGTACGACGACGTCGTTAAGGTATATATATATCTTCTATTTCAGTTTCAACAAAAGTAGAATATTCATAAATAGTTGTACATTGCTTTCTCTGTTTGCAAATCTTGAATTACTTTGGAACCTGTTCATTGTTTGAGTATTTACTGTACACAATTATTCCAAAATATATTTCAACCTTAATTGAATACTGGTTTTGGAATTAATAATAATGTACTCTTTGTAGACTCGAAACTGAAATTCATGGCCTTATTAATTACACACGTGGGTGTGCATGGTTCGTTCGGTTATTAGCACTATCCGTAACTCTAACCGAAGTCATTGGTTAATCGGTTCAATTTATTCGGTTAATTTGTTGGTTTTTGGTTCGGTTAATAACCTAACCAAACCAAACACGGGCTAAAATTTTTGTTTAGAAATACATGTAATGAAGGTAAAATTATATGAAATAGATATATAAATACATGAATTTGTTGATGTATAAATAAATAAACTGGAGCTGTAAACACATGAAATGGAAGTATAAAACAAGAAATGGAGATATAAAAACTAGAAATATATGAAGATTTAAATGATTCGGTTCGGTTAATTTCGGTTAACCGATGGTACAAAAAGTATCCGATAACGAATTTCGGTTAACTCGGTTTCGATTAAATTCGGTTCGGTTTTGTCGGTTTTCGGTTAATCCAAGGTAACAACCCACCCGTTTTAACTTTTATTTGAAAAGACCCGTTTATCTCATCTCATCCACAAGTAATGCGCTTAAAACGCGTTGGTAACATATCTTTGTCCCTGGCGGATTTGTAATTTTTGCTGAATATTACAAGTTTTTAATAACATAACTTACACAAAATTAACTTAATACGTAGTGGTATGTTTTGGAAGGGATTATTATGAATTAACAAAAGAAATATGTAAATTTGTAGAAACTTTTTTTTAAAATTAATTTAGGAAAGTAGATTTAGAAAAGTTGAATATAATTGTTGCATAACATTTATATGCTTTTGCTTTATTCTAAACTGAATAGTAACATAGAAGACAAATAAATGATTGTGTGATCTGTTTTTTTGCTTTTGAATGTGATCCAGAAGATAAATAGTGAGACCTCCGAACCCTATGACTTTAACTTTATTATCCATTCAAGCGACAATGTTTCTTTTTGTATTGTTTTCCAGCTTTTCTTTTTGGTTTTATACTTTTATTTGACCTTCAACACTTGTCACTGTCAGATTATTCATCAAATCCATAATCATTAACTGCTTTTTATATTGCAGTTTTTGCGCGCAAACAACACGCTCCAACCATTGTTCACCAATGGTCGGAGCGGATACGGGGCAAGCGGGTGTAGCACCACGCCTGCAGGAAAGACGGTAGGACGGTGGTTAAAGGAGAGGAGAGAGAAGAAGAAAGAAGAGACTCGGGCCCACAACGCGCAGCTCCACGCGGCGGTGTCGGTTGCTGGAGTGGCAGCTGCGGTGGCCACTATTGCGGCTGCCACTGCAGCCGCTTCAGCGTCTAGTAGAGATGAACAAATGGCCAAAACTAATATGGCAGTGGCATCGGCCGCAACTTTGGTGGCTGCACAATGTGTGGAGGCGGCGGAGGCGATGGGAGCTGAACGAGAACATCTTGTTGCCGCGGTTAGCTCTGCGGTTAATGTTAAATCCCATGGAGATATTTTAACTCTCACTGCTGCGGCTGCAACGGGTAAACCCTAAACCAGTGAACCATTTAGTTAAATTGATTTTTTTAGTTAAAGGTAAAAAAGAAAATTAAAACAAAGTGTGTATGTGTGTGTGTGTGTATATATATATATATTATATTTATAATTATTTTTTATATGTTTTTTATATAAGGATAAAATTAAAATATAAAAAATTATAAAACAAAAGAATAAGTGGGTAAATTATCAAAATCGTCTCTGAGATTTAGTGATTCGGATGAAAATGGCACAAAAAATGAAAGGCAAATTGGAAATAAATAATCCCACCTAACTCAATTTGGCCGATAACAATCCCAAGTCAGTTATTTGCCAATAATAATCCGAACTGGTCACTTTTTTTTGTAAAATAGTCTGCCGTTAAAATAGCTTAACGGAGTTAAGTTTTTTTCCGAATTACAAACCGATGTTTTAGGGCTTTTGATCAGAACGAGGATATGAGTCGATTGATGTAAAACTTACCTCGAAATTGTGCTCGAAATGACTTGATTTTTGTTTATTGGAAGTTTAAACACCCGAATTGAAGCACCGTTTTCGTGGGTTGGGGCAGCATTTCGAGGTAACTTTTACATCAATCGACTCGTATCCTCGTTCTGATCAAAAACCCTAAAACATCGGTTTGTAATTCGGAAAAGTGCCCAAACCTCTTTTATACTTTTGGCATTTTACTCAAAAAAAGTATTTACAAGACAGTAAATCATTTTATTACAAAAAATAAATAAATAAAGAAACTAGCTTTTATAATTTTAACTATAAAGTTTTTGTAACAATAGTATGTTACAAGATAAGCTCTTATACTTATATTTTCCCTAGCCTGTTTGGCCTGTATAGTTAACGGTGTGAAATTTTTGAGCTTCGCTTAAACCGCAAGTTGTGTTTCTTGGTTTTCTAGCTCTACGTGGTGCAGCGACGTTGAAGGCAAGGGCATTAAAGGAAGTATGGAACATCGCGGCGGTAATACCAGTGGACCGAGGACTTAAAGAAAGTAAAAGCCAAGGAAATAACAAGGCCTATATTGAACAGATACCCTCTGAAGAGAACTTTTTAGCCCGGGGGAGTGAGCTTCTCAAACGCACCCGTAATGGTAAGAACTAAGAATAACCATCTTACGTGTTTGGTCAAGTTGATTTAATGATTGACTTTTGTTGGGAAATGTAATGCAGGAGATCTTCACTGGAAAATTGTATCGGTTTACATCCATCGAACGGGTCAAGTCATGCTAAAGATGAAGAGTAAACATGTTGGATCTACCATCACTAATAAGAAGAAAAGTAAGTGATCATATGGTTAGTTGAAAATCTGTTTCTACTTTCTAGGAGAGGCTTTCGAAATGGGCTGGTCAGTTGGGCTACTAGTGGGTCAAACCTGAAATGAGTTAACTTTTACTTTATATAATGGATTTAAGTGGCGGGCCCGGGCTGGGTCAGCCTGCTAACATTTTTTTTTTTTTGGGTAATATTCATTTGGATTTTGAAAGACTTAGTGTGTTATATACACACAATAATTTAAACTATATTATCAAACTAAAGGTATGGTATTTTCTTAATAAAACAATGAAAGAGGTACGCAATTCCAATACATTTTGACTCTTGATTGGTGTTTGACCCACTCGGCCAATTTGACACTCTTATGAGCTAACTTTATAGATTTTACTTGTTTGGCCCATTTGAAGATCAAATAAAATCAGAATCTATCTATTTACCTATAAGTGGGTACAAACTAACACCTTGGGCTTTTTGGTATTCTTCCTGGTGGTGCTAAAAAGGGTGGTGTTCACGGGTTGGTGGGTTGGACCTACACGAACACAAAAATTTGACACGAACCCAAAAATCGTGCCACAACCTGAACACGACAAATATTTCCTAGTTGACACAAACACGACCATTTGCCTTTATTTTTTTTATTTTTTACATTTTAGTACTCTAGAATTGTAAATGTATAGCTATAAACACAAAAGTGTATAAAACAATTATGTTTAAATTATAAAACTTGACGCCAATTTCTCTTTTAACTTTTAAATTTTGGCGGTGAATACGTTTTCACGAGAGAACAAATTTTAAAGAAAAGATAAACAGGATAAACGGTCAATGCATGGACCCACCCACCAGGCTGACTGGAACCCAACTCGTTAGCTAAACATGTTTGTGGGCTCAACTTGAAACTGACTCATACATGTTACTTTAGACTTAAACCAAACTAGTGAATTTAATGTTAGGTTCATGTCGTGTAAAAATTCACATCCCTAGTTCTTTCAAACACCATCTCTCACAATAAGATTTATTAGAACTAATTATCTAATTACTGAAACTCACATAATCGCTTCAAAACATAAAACGACTCGTAATAGTGTGGTTCATGGTGAGATAAAAGTAGTAGCTAACGGTTTCACTTGCGGGTGGTTGCAGATGTGGTGTTGGAGGTGTGCAAGAACATGTCGGCGTGGCCAGGGAGACATCTATTTGACGGTGGGGAGGAGCGCCATTATTTCGGGTTGAGGACCGTGGGACGTGGATTGGTTGAGTTCGAGTGTAGGACTAAAAGAGAATATGATAGGTGGACTCAAGGTGTTTCTCGGCTTCTTGCCATTGTAGAAGAAAAGAAGTCCACCAAGTAACCATAAGAAGAACAAGAACAAGTGTGGGGAGGTATATTGTAATAACCAATAACCAATGTGTATGTGTGCTTAGTAAACTTATAAGCATCTACTTCTAATGTTAAAACCACTTGTGATTCAAATTGTGTGAAAATGGGTTGATTTGGGTTGCTTTTTCTTGATCTAATTTTATGGTACAAAACGTCTTGAAATGTTTTACTAAACAAAATTGGATGATTTATTTTAATTATGGTTTTCTCAATCTAATTTTACTTGTGAAACTAAAAATAAAATAGAAAGTGTTCGTAGTCCTACCCGTTTTGAGAATCCACCTGCTTTGACCCAAGAGGATGTGAAATATATTTCACACTTGGTTTAAAAAGGCGCGCTTTAAGCGCAAAGCGACCCTAGGCGCAAAGAGCTGCGCCTTGTGTGACTTAAGGCGAGCTCTGTACAAAAAGCGAGTTTTTAAAAAAAAAAATTCCACCGAGGAGCGCGCTTTTCGTACAGAAGGTGTTTTTGTGTTTTAAAGAGTTATACATGTAGCTAAAACGGTTATACATTATGTGATTTATACATTAAATCATATATAAATCTTATTTATCATTATATTTTGGGTAAGGGATACTAAAAGTCTATACGAAAAGCCTGCCGCTTTTGCGATTTGCGATTCGCGCTTTGATTTTAGACCTTCTCGCTTTTGTGCGCTTCACACTTTTTTAAACCAAGATTTCACACAAACGAGCTGGAAAATAGGCTTTGAAATGATATAAAAGTGTCAATTTCTACAGGTTGTCATTAAGTTTTATTTTTAAGAAGTCAAATCAGTAAAATAAACAAATAAAAACAAACACACTCAAAGTCTATACTTAATATGAATAAAGTTATCTTATAAAGTCTCTTAAAAATGAAAAGGGTACAAAGACATAATGAATCATAAAACATAACACAATGCCGAGAAATATATAACAATTTCGAAGTAAAATGACACAATAAGTCGCAAAAAATATACAATAACGTAAATATAGAAAAAACACAATGATCTAAACAAAAATTCTAAAATTTAATAATGAAAATCCAAAATCTAAAATCCCGTATCGTAGAGTTCGATGAGACGATTCCAATGCCACTTTAATGAGATCAAACGAAGTTCGTTTGGTTCCCCTTCTACGACTTTCTATTTTTAGGAGACTTTATATTTATTCATATCCCTATTTAATACACAAAGCCATTATACACAAAGCCATTATATTTATGGAAAAATATAATTTTTGTAATCATCTTAAACAAGTCGACAATTTATAGAAAATTTGAAAATTTTAGACAAAATTGATTACTTTCAAAGTGAGGTTTTTGGTTGACTCGTTAAAAGTCCTAAACCAATACACTACTACATAGTATCAATACCGAAATTGAGTTAAATTCAAAACTGAATACCATACCATATATGTTCGGTTGGTGTCATTATGTAATGTTTATTTATTATCAATGTAAAGTTTTAACTAATCTTATCTTAATTTTTATTTTATTTATATTTGTATTAAAAAAAGGGTTAAAATATGAGTGATGGGTATAAATATATTTGAAAGAAGGGCCAATGCCTTGTGAAGAATCTTGTTGAAACTGATTGAGAAATGGAAAATAATAGTGGTGAACTCAATGAGCATTCTTGATACATGTTCAAACTCAGCTGGAAGAGGATCCAAGCTTGACTCATTAGCGTGCTTAAATGACGATGAATGGAGTATTATCGGAAGAATGTAACAATCGAATATATCGTGGTTACTCTCTACCGAAAATGAACCTTTCACCAGTGGCGGATCTAGAAAACTTTTATAGGGGTAACACTTTAAAAGAAATGGGTAACGAAATCGAAAAAACGTAAAATTTTTCCAAAATTTACATTACTACCGGAGCGCCAAGGGGTAGCGGAGGCTACCCCTAATTATATGGTACATCCGCCCCTGTCTTTCACCTTTGCTTAATCTAAAAGAATGTCAAATTGTCAATTATAGTGAGATACTACTAACTATCAAGTAAAATTTATATAGCTATGTGAGCAACATACATTTGATGTGTGATTAGAAAAAAAAAATAGAAAGTGAAGTCTTGCATATTGAGCATCAATCAAGTTAACAAGTCAAGAATTGGGATACAAGGCTTAAAACCAACTATAACGGTTAAAGAGTTGATAAATGAATCCTAACAACCTATAAAGGCGTATTAGAGTTTTGTTATGGATAAAATTAGTTGAAATCATAAATCTTTATGCTTAAGACTTGCTTACTAACATGAAACATGCTGACTTTACAAAGTCAACAAGTTGGTGAAGGAAATTAAAGAAATCCAAGACCCCAAGGGCAAATGTGAGTTTATGTGACTTTGAGTAGAAAAATGTTTTTTCCATATCCGTGTTGCGGGGCACTAAACCAAATATTTCTCTCTTATAACATGTACGTCTATGTTTCAGTTACTTGTACATACTACTCATAACACAATCTCAAAAAAATTACATTGAGTCAACCAATTAAAACAAAACACTACCATACTTTTGCTAAAAAAACTAAAACGATGGAAATACTATAATATTAAACTAGGGGCAAAATTGTAAATTTTCAAGACAAATAAGCGTGTGCCAGGCAACCGCCTAACACGAATAAAAATTACACCAGGTCAACCAATTAAAACAAAATATTGCCATAGTTTTGTCAAAAAAAAAAAGAAAAAAAAAAGCTAAAACGATCGCATAACTGCAATTTTACACTGCGGGCAAAATCGTAATTTGATAGGAAAAAACAAAAATGATGGCAAAACTTTAAATTTGAACTGACGGCAAAATTGTAATTTGGCTGGGAGAAAAAAAATAAAACTAATGGCAAAACTGTAAATATAAACGGGACAAATCGTAATTTAGCTGAACCAATGAGTAAGTGTCACTATTCCTCTTCATCCCTTTTGTAGGATATATAAGGGTCTACGGGGTGGTCGCGACAAGGGTTGCGACAAGCCCCTTTGCCGCCACCATCTTTTGCCGCGTGGGGAATTGATAAATCGGGGAATGGTTGTCGCATGTGGCAAAGAAGAGGGAGAGGGTAAGTGGTGGGACCCAGACTTATATCAATCAATCACATGTTTTCTTTAAATTAGTTTGTCTAAACTCATTTTAGGCATGCACCCCTTGTGTTTTTTGGGCAAAAGGGAAGGACAAGAGGGGAAATGACATGAGGCAATATGACTGGGTATAAAGAAAGTTTGCCGAATCTCATTAGGCATGCACTCCTTACACTCTAAATGTGACTGTGAGTAGAAAAATGCATGTATGATCTTTATGTGGTATAGTTATTATTAAATTGTGTGTTATGATGCATATGAGTTGCATGCTAAATTCAAAAAGGAATGGTGCCTAATTTTGTGTGTTGTCTCACAAGTTGAAGTCCATAACTGCACATGGTTTTGAGGTCTCGTTGCGAGCCTTCTGAATCATAATGTTTATTTGTGATCGAAAGTTAACTAATAAATCACAATATTGTATGTGATCAAGTTGAAGTTGTAGAATCACAAGTTGTAAGTGATCAAGTGCAGTCACAAAGTTGTAGTGTGAAAAATTAGTTGATGTTAGATGTTGTTAGTTTATTGAATTGGAATGTTTATATTGTCATGGAAGTATTGACATGTTATACAAAGTATAAATATGTTGTATTTGATAAACATTGAGTTGCCAACATTGATGTAGATGAGTTAGGAAAATGTTTGAATGTGGAATACACTTAAAATTACTTGCAAGTGGCATATCATACGCGCGCCTGGAAGTTACACGTCCAAAGTTCTTGTTTGTACACCGCCTATACACCTAGGTTAGAAGAGGGGGGGGGGGGGGGTACTATACGTTGTGCTACTTATGGTACGCGGGTGTAACATTTTCGTTTTATCGTTTCGGGGTCATTTACATTCACTCAAGTACTATAGCATGTATTCCCATGTAGCATTGCTTATATGCAATTTAACAATTACTTTCAGGCAGGAGCGGACCCACATTGGACGGGTAGGGGTCCCCGAAACCCAATGTTTTTTAAAAAAATTAGTAGACCCGGTATATTAAATTTTATAAGGTCCTCATAAATACAATTAGGTGGACACTATGGAAAAGAAAAGGAAAGTTGGTGTAGTGGTAAATCCCCCTCTTTACTAACAACAGGTCATGGGTTCAATCTTTATATATTATGTTTTTTTTTTGTTTTTTTTTCTAAATCTAATTCAAACCACGCTCTAACCCGACCCAAAAATTTTAACGTTTTGTTATGAAAATTTTAAACACCGAAAAAATGGACCCTATTGAAAAAAAATCATGGGTAAAACACCCCAAACATAAGGTGTTACGTGTAGCATGGAGGGGTAAATGCGTTCAACGAAAAACATAAAGATCTGGCAGAAAGCACACCAAACTAACGCACTGTTACATCGTTAGTGTATGAATGATATGTACGATGACAATGGTACGTCAAACTCATTACAGATATGCATATAAAACCATTTACAATTTGGTTTTATAATTTGGTAAACACATCTAACTTCAATGTAAAACACAAATTTCATATCATGGATCTCGCCTTAGTTTGGTAATACAAAAGAGGCGTGTAATTTGGTGTATAATAATAATAATAATAATAATAATAATAATAATGATAATAATAATAATAATAATAATAATAATAATAATAATAATAATAATTATTATTATTATTATTATTATTAACAATAATATCCCTTTAATTATTTATTTTTAAATCTCTTTGAAAACTTAAAGCAAATTTTGCATTCAACCCAAAAAAAATCACTTCAGAAAACGTCAGAATCACACATCTCTTGAAGTTACGAAGTAGATAAAGAGATTCAACTCCGACTCTTGTTCAAAACGTTCTATTGTTGGTAACATTTATATTTATTAACTATTTTTTTATTAATATATGCTCTGACTAGGTTAGAAATGCATATATTACACATATTCAAGGGCGGCCTTGGGGAGCCGTACTCTCGGCCAAAGCACGTTTTCCCTGAGGGCACTAAATTAGAAAAACAAAAATTATATTTTTTATATATATACTTTAGCTTGGTGGTTTAGGCGCTTCTTTAATATTCGTTAGGTGCGGGTTTGATTCCTGTATGGCCCTTTTTGTATAATTTGATTAGCATTCTGTTTAATTATTTATTGTTCTTTTATATAATTTGATTAGCATTATGTTTGATTATTTATTGTTCTCAATCTACAAGCCTTTTTGTATTCTGTTTGATTTTCTTTTATTAATTTAATTAGCATTCTGTTTGATTAATTATTATTCCCTTGTTAATTAATAATTTGCAAGAACAAGCAACTATTCAAAACCCCTTGTTTATTGTTGTTTTCTTACTAATTAAATAACAACCCGTGTCATATCCTTGGAACCTTCATTTATGTACAATCTATTTATAAAGAATAAAACGAAATACAAAGAAGACTTTTGTAATTTTTTTGGTGAAAATCAAACTCAAAACATCAGCGCTTTAAAAGTTTTTGTTGAAAGAACTCTCATCGTTGACACATTTTTGCATTTTGGTTAATTTTGTTTTAGTTAATATAATTGTAGCCTAATATATAAAAAACTTAAAACTTAGAAAATTATTGGCAATATTTATCTACAAAGCCTAGCCCAAATGTAAAATTCCCAATAATTGATCCATTAACCTAATAAATAATAACAACATTTAAAAAAAAACAACTTTAGGGCCTAAGGGACTTTTTGTAAATTTCGTACAGGGCACTTGAATTCACACGACTGGCCCTGCATATATTGAATAAATAAAATATTGAATAGTTAGTAATGAAATATTGGGTTTCATATTTTAAGATTAAATTTGTTTAAAATTACGCATAAGTTACTAACTACATAATTTATCGTATTTTGTTTTATTACTATTACTTTTTAATTAACTTTATAAAATTAAAAACTAAAATACGAAATGATGAAATAAGAAAGGCGAGAAAAAAAAATCTTGCATCGTTGACACGTGACACAATAGTTACTTATTTATTAGGTATAGAACATAAATAGGCATTTATAAACAACTAATTATTGGGTAATTAACTTGCATAAATAAATAATTAGATAAGAAAACCAATAGTTAATTGAAGTGCACGAATATAACAAAAGAGCAATTATTTTCACTCGCCTGTGATATGGTTCATAGGTATGCAACACATTTTATAGAACATTCACGTGTTTGAATGTTTGATGGTCCACAATTCTCCAACTAAAAATAATACCGCCAATAAAATGTTATCAAGAAATCAATTTCAAATCAAAATTTTAAAATATTTATTCTTTTCATTAAAAATATCTATACAATATATTTTCTAAGTGAAGAGCCATCTTCACACATGCCCCACAATTTTTTTTTCATCTTGAACTAATTTTTTTAGGCTCTCACTGTTCCACATTCCTATATCTTATTCTTATATTCTTTTTCCCTCTATCTCTTTCTATAATTATCTATGTATGTATAGAGAGAGAAAGATAGAAAGAAGGAATATGTGAATATTAACCCCCCTTTTTATCCAATTTTTTTAATCCAATAATGTTTGTTTTGTTCACAAGAAACTCATGGATTTATTTTGGTTACTCGAAAAGAGATTTACCAAGAGGTCAACATCGTGGTATTAATCTTACATACATAGCCAATACGGCTAAAGCATGTTGGTGAAATTTGAGGTGGATTATTCCTTATAAACCAAACATCTTTTATGTTCATGCCTGATGCAAGATTCGTCAAGGGTGGTATACACCACAAGTGCATAGCGTGAGTCAGTACTTTGTGGATAAAAAATCAGGCTTTCGTTTGTGTGCACAAACGTACACTTAATAACAATAGAATACAATAAAATACAAGGTGTCTCAACTTGTAATATAATCTTTACTGTTAAAAAATCACAAAGTGTATAAATACATACATTTGTTAATCTATACGCACAAAGCTTGAATCCATAGTATTCATTGCACATGTATATCTAATGACAACTTTGGGGTGACCTTGTAAACAATAGCAACCACAAATCACGTGAAACAAAACATGGGAAGATGACGACAACCATTTCAAGATATCCTTGTTTTTTATGTGGCCTTGATAATTGGACTACTGTTATAATTTAACAAGAACTAACATAAGATTAGTATTAAAACTCTAAGAACTTTAGAAAGATTATAAGAGCAAAAAGTGGAGAATTATATAACTTATATATATATATATATATATATATATATAGGGAAAGGTTCATTTGAGAAGAAAAAGAAGAAATTGCATAATTGTAAAACAATAAATAGTTTATAACTCCTCTCATTAATTGTGTTATCTCTCATTAATAAAAGAAAAACATTTTATCCTACACATTTCAAAATTTATCCTACATATATCTTATAATTATCGGAATTTACCATACACACATGTAAATTTACCCTACACATTTCAAAATTTATCCTACACATACGAAAATTTATCATACACATGTCGAAAATTATCCTTCACCATAAATTATTTTATCTTGAAAAAGTATATTAGAAAATTAGTTACAAGTTTAATCAATTAGCTAACTAATGACAATTATAGATTTACCTATATGCCTTTTTTATAATATTAAATACACACATTAAATGAAGTAAATGGAGAATTTCTATTGTTTTAAAAGTTATTCTTTTTATTCTAATAAAAATTTTCTTCTCATTTGAACTCTCCACTATATATAATATATATATATATATATATATATATATATATTATATATATATATTAAGAGCTTATAGTTTTTATCTGTATTCTATAATCTTTTGCTCTTTTAATCTTTTTGTTCGCTTCTATAAAATATTTTTAAACAAATTTTATATTTATATACATATTTTTAAGTGTTTTTTAAGTATCTTTTTTAGACTTCACAACAGATTTGAAAAAAAAAGTAAAAACAAAAAAAAATAGTTAGAAAAAGTATTTTAAAAAATAAATGAAGAAAAATATAAAAAATATAAGAGATCGTTTCTAACAAAAACTTTTTCCAAATTATTACCATATATAACAATTTCCAAATTGATGTAGGGTAGCTATAATAATATTGTATTCAATTTATTTTTAAGTCATATAATATTCTTTATGAATGAATTGTAGAGAAGGTAAATTGGCTATAGTTGCCTCTTTAAAAAAGGAAAGTTTTGTTGTTCGATTTCTCCTGTAACTTTGGTTTTTCCCTTTTTTTTTCTAATATCAAAAATTTCAGCCCAGATAAACATTTAATTTTATATATTTTTATTTCATCCATAACCCTTCTTAATTTTCTTTATTACTTTTTTATTTTATTACGTCTAACCGGCCAATTTATATTTACATATGCATTTATATTCAAAACTTTAAACTAAGCTGTAATTATGAATGCTATTTTTTTTAACATATATGTAAATTCATTCTTATTATTTCTCACATAAATTTTAGTGAAATAAACTTGTATTTGCTATAGAGTATTATTTTATATTGTAAGTTATAACAACTATCTGTACTATACAAGTATAGTGACGAACCGAATTGATACCTTGGCAACAAAATCGGTACCAGGTTGATTTCGTCCGAACAACATCGGTATCGATATTGGTACTATCGGAACCATTTATGATATTCGGTTTTTGTGGTTTTAGATCGATGTAAAACACATGTCGATATCCTTTTGGGATTCACGACTTTATTTTTCGGGTTTAATCTTTCTGTTGTTATACCAAATGTCAATAGTGTATCACTATCCTAACAAACCGAACCAATAACAACTGAATTTTCTAGGGTTTAAATTTGATAAATCTGAACTTCATGCCTTCACATCTAAGGATATAATGACTAATAGATGATGGTTAAGACTTGAGTTGGCTTATTTCTTCACTAGCGATGTTAGCAAAATGGTTTATAGTTTTTGATCCAAGTAGAAGTTGTATCAACTGTTTTTTAGTTATCATGACCTTTTGTCTTGGATTTCTCAACCGACACTGATCGAGTTCCCGCTACATAACGTGGGTCATTTTAATAGTTAATTGATCGATTGAAAATGAAAGTAAATAATAAAGATAGAAAAAGGGACAAATTAGGTAGACCTGCATTGATTGATTTAACACTAATGTGTAAATCAAAATTCGGGTGCAAGATATTTTTATGGTTATTTAGGCTACTTGGTGTGGGGGTTGTCCCCCCATTTCCTCTGGGTCCGCCGTCGTCTTCCGCAGCAGCCTTCAGAAGTCCTCAACGCGGCTCTTCTTCTCACACGCACCTATACATACATACATATACATATACATATACATATACATATATATATAGTGGAGTTCAAATGAGAATAAAACTTTTGTAAGAATAAAAAGAATAACTTTTAAACCAATAGAAATTCTCCATTTACTTCATTTAATATGTGTATTTTATATATGAAAAAAGGCATATAGGTAACTCTATAATTGTCATTAATTAGCTAATTAATTTAACTTTGTAACTCATTCTTTTAATATACTTTTTCAGATAAAATAATTTATGGTGAAGGACAATTTTCGACATGTGATAAATTTTAATATGTGTAGGATAAATTTTGAAACGTGTAGGGTAAATTTACATGTGTGTAGAGTAAATTCCGATAAGTAGAAGATATATGTAGGATAAATTTTGAAATGCGTAGGATATAATGTTTTTTTTATTAATCAAAGATAACATAATTAATGAGAGTAGTTATAAACTATTTAATATTTTACCATTATACCATTTCTTCTTTTTCTTCTCACATAAAATTTCTTCTTAAATGAATATTCCCCTATATATATATGTATATATTTAGCCCCATCTACCATTTCCTAGATCTATCCCCATTAGGCTCATCCTCACACCTATCCTACGTGGCGCTGACGTGACGGGTCATCCTCCAAAAAGGCCCATCACCCACACCGAGTAGCCTTAAGAAAATAATTACTTATTTACCCACATGATATGTGGTGTTATGATTATTTATCTATTTTTGTTCTTGCATTCGAATTTATGTAATGAACTTTGACTAAAATTGTACCCATAGGATATGTGGTGTTATGATTATTTATCTATTTTTGTTCTTCGAATTTATGTAATGAACTTTAGACTAAAAGTCATATTGTATTGGAATAGAGCCTCATGATATGTGGTGTTATGATTATTTATCTATTTTTGTTCTTGCATTCGAATTTATGTAATGAACTTTGACTAAAATTGTACCCATAGGATATGTGGTGTTATGATTATTTATCTATTTTTGTTCTTCGAATTTATGTAATGAACTTTAGACTAAAAGTCATATTGTATTGGAATAGAGCCTCACATATATATATATAGAGAGAGAGAGAGCAGTGGTGGAGGTAATTTATTGTAACATCCGTCAAAAACGGATTTACCAAACCCGCTCCGTTTATCAACCGAACAGTCAGTCAAATTTTTAGTTGCGAATTAAATGCCCAAAATAATTTTAAACGATCCGTAATCAATTATTATGCGGGGATATGTATTTAGTTTTTGAAAATCTGTTAAAAATAACAAAATAAAAATATTTTATCCATGCCGGGTTTCGAACTCGGGTCTGTATCCGGTTCAACCAAACACTTAACTCCCACACCGTAAACCACTCCGCCACTTTGATTTTCTGTTAAGTTAATGGAATTATTAAATCAAATAATGATGTTCGGAAATTCAAATTCAGTCAACTTGCGCCCAAACAGCTGTCGTCGGAAATCCCGACGACTTCGCCCATAAAACACGTTTTTGTTCAATTTAATCAATCAATTAACTCTAGCGACAGCTAGCCAACGTCTGAAAACGCGTCATTAGCCATAATCGCCGGAGAACAGTTGACTTCGAATATAGACCGAATTCAGACCCCATTCATCTCGTTGTTACCCTATAAATGCACCCATAACTCGCCAGAAGTTTTTCACACTCAAATCGCACCTCATCTCGGCGAAAACTCACTCACCGGAAGTATTTGATACATCGCCGGAAGACCGTATCATTAACCTTCGAGCTTACTGAACCCCCTAAACTTTCACCGAAGTCACCCACAACCTTTGCAAGCCTTCGGAAGACTCTCTGCTGCAAGATACTTGTCGCCGGAAAAAGACTTCTGTCGCCGGAGTTCTGCCGGAAAACAGAGTAAAATCAGTCGGTACCTTTCACGCTTAAATTCATTCCCTTTTTACTTTTATCTCATTTGTAATTGATCTTTAAACGCTAAAGAAACATGAATTAACATTTTGAACCAGTCCGTCGTCACTTCCGGTTAAAACCGGTGAAGAAGACGAAGTTCGATAATGGTTAAGTATAATTAAATTCAAGTTATTTACCGGGTTAGACACACAGTCCAGCGGTGGACTGTGTGCACTTTTAACGCTAAGGTCACGAGTTCGATTCCGGTTTCACACACGCTGCTTTAATAAAAATCCCTTTTTTTCCACAAACTGAACCGGGTTGTTTTAAGTATATGTTAAGTATATTGATAACCGAGTTTATAACCAAGTGTGACACACAGTCCAGCGGTGGAGTGTGTGTCCGCTAACCCACAGGTCCCGGGTTCGAGACCTGTGGAGCGCACCGGTTCTCGAGACTTAATTCATTTTTAAAATAAAGGTTTTCTGTTAAATCCTAATTAATGTGTATATATAATTAAAATCGGATATATAACGGGTTAGACACGTAGCTCAGTTGGTAGAGCTGCGTGCACGCGTACGGGAGGTCTCGGGTTCGAGCCTCACCCGGCGCACAACAATATGCCTATGAACCGGTCAACGAAAGTCAAAGTCAACGCAGGTCAAAGTCAACTGTAGCAAAAATAAAATATTTTTTTTATTATTTTTATTTAATTATTTTAATTAAAAATCAATTATAAATACTTAAAAATAACATTTTTAAGGTTAGAAAATAGCCTCAAACTCACAAAAATACACCCAACAATCCTACTAAAATAGATTCATAAAACCCGTTTACTTACCAAACCGTAACGCGATTTATCTAGGTTAATTTCACTCGTGGTTAACACCATTTCGCGTACATCCAACCTCATCAACCGAACGCACCCAATGTGAGTGAATTCTTACAAACTCCCCTTTTTATTCATGTTTTGGGGTGTATTATGTGTCGCTTAAACTAATTCTCTTATGCAAATTCGTGCTATACCATTATATGAACTAAATTAGAATGTAACTATTGTTTGGTTGTGATGTATTTCATATTGTCAAAGTTGTATACAAATTATTTAGGCCCATCAGTTCGTAAGAACAACGCGTGCCTCAAAACTCATTTATTAGGCCCATCAGTTCCTCGTGTGAGACGAGAACAACGCGTGCCTCAAAACTCATACATTAGGCCCATCAGTTCGTAAGAACAACGCGTGCCTCAAAACTCATTTATTAGGCCCATCAGTTCCTCGTGTGAGACGAGAACAACGCGTGCCTCAAAACTATCATTTGGTGTTTGTATGTTCAATATTCAATATTATGTGTTGTGTGAATAAATTTACATCTACATTTACTCATATGAGGTATGCACATTATTTATAATCAATTGGATAAACTCGTTCAAATGTTTTTCCATAGGATTCACTCGCCAACATTATGTTGATCCAAAAAAACCTTTTTACACATGATACAGGTGGACAGGTTGAAGCAAGGAAAACATAGGATATGCCTTAGAAGAGAAACAAGAAGCTTAGACTGATAGTTAGAACATGTTGTATCATTTATTGTAAATTTCCATTAAATTGTATTAATGAATATGAAACATATAATAAATGTCATGAGCTTTGATGATAACCCAATTATGCCCCGATCACCTTTTCCGCTGCGGGTCGGGGTGTGACAGATTGGTATCAGAGCCATGACTATAGGGATATAGGATAGGTTATTAGACCTTTGAAACCTATACTATAGTCTGCCTAAATTTTTAATTGATTAGGTGGTTACATACAAACTTGTGATATTTATTTGTTTTATATTTGTTTACATTTCAGTCAAGCATACATGCTCATTCATTATACATATATACATATATCGATGTTCATGTATTCAATTTATTTTCATACTCTCAGTATCCAAAGATTTTATGCAATTTTCAAATCTCATCAAAGTAAGTTCTGCGACGGGCATGTAGTAACTGGAAGGGTACAAGTACCGGTAGTCGGAACGTCCTGTCTAGGTTGGCATTCGTATAAATCCAAAATAACGGACCAGTTTGCCTACCTGGGGACTAACGATGAGAGTACGACGGACCTATTAGGCCAAAGCATGCCACACCAAACGTCGTTCGAACTAACCTCACTTTGAGATGTCACCGTGTCTACACCTGGACACATTCCGAACATCACACGTTGTATACATATCTCTCGATTTTCTCCGGGTTTTGTGAACGCAACCAGGCAGAAACCGTGCGAACCATATGAAAAACCGGTATTCATGGGGGCCCACATGATTACACAGGTAAAGTATGGCGGCATGACGGGCCTAACAGCAAGCAAAGCCCAAGACATCCTATGGATGTAGTAGAATTATTTTTCTATAATTATTTTATGAACGTTCAATCCCAAACACGACCCACGATCCCGAAGGCATTCAACTCATACTCTTGACATGTATTCCTTGTAGATGTCTTCTAGCCTCGCTCGTAGGAAAATGAGAGCAGGAAAAGCCCGTGAACGCATGGCTACCCAAATCGCTCAGCAAATGGCGACCGTAATACCCAACATCGTAGTTCAAGTTCAACAAGCCCTTACCGCTAATTCCGTTAACCCAACTCAACAAGAAGATCAAAACACTATCAATCCTTCAGTCACTAAATGCACCTACAAACATTTCAAATCCTGCGATCCTCCAAAATACGAAGGTACTGAAGGTGTCACCGCTCTCCTCCATTGGTTCGAAGAAATGGAGAACACTTTTCTAAATTGCGATTGCCCCGATGATCGCAAAGTGCGTTATGCTACCGGTCGCTTACTTGGAACGGCACTCACATGGTGGAATACAGAAAAGACCAAACGAGGTGTTGAAGAAACTATGACCTTGACTTGGGAAGAATTGAAGGGAATCATGACAAGACGGTTTTGCCCAAGAAGTGAAATCAAGAAATTGGAGGATGAGTTCCATGCTTTGAAACAAAAGGAAGGCGACCACACCACATACAACAAGAGATTCCTTGAGTTAAATCAAATGGTTCCCAACTTGTTCACTCCCCTCTACCGTTTGATCGAGCACTACATTCGTGGTCTTCCATCAAAAATTCAAGACCCTGTAATAAGCACCTCGCCTGCAACTTTGGAAGCAGCAATGGAGCTAGCAACCGCGCTCACCGAGAACCGAATCCGGAATAAAGATTTCAAAGAGGAGAAGAAGAAGGATAAAGCATCAACCGAAACCTCAAACTCCACCCGAACCGAATCCTCTACACCACCTATTTCTAAGAGAAAACGTGATGGGCAAATCTTCGCCGTCACCCAACGTAACCAACCAGCTTCACAAGTTGTATCTCCTCGAACTATCCCAAACGCTCAAGTAGCACCCAACTCAACTTACCCAAACAAGAAACCTTACATTGGACCTCACCCTCAATGCAACACCTGTTTCTATCACCATCCATCTACCTTACCCTGTCGACTATGTGCGAATTGTGGACGCTACGGTCATTTGAGCAACGTTTGCCGCACCCCTCAAAACCAAACCTCAACCCCTACTCAACCCATGATCCAAACATATCAACAACCTCAATACCCCATGTACCCATATGTTCGAGCTTGTTTCAATTGTGGCGACCCTACCCATTTTAGAAACACGTGCCCTCGTTTGGTTAACATCATAAATGCCCAAGCTCAGGCAAACCCAGTTAACCAAGCAAACCAAGCAAATCCAGCTCCACCGCCAGCAAGGGGAAGAGTTTATAACATCAATGCCAATCCTGTTGAAGATGTTAACGGACCAAACCAACCACTTAACTAGCCTTCTCTCACCAAGAATCAAGATTCAACTCCAATCACTTAGTTTTTATGTTTATATCTCGATTTTCATGTATCTCAGTTGGAATTTTACCCAAGAAATTTTAAATTACTAGTTCAGTTTGTTTTATACTCATTATTCATATCATCATACTTCACGGCATATTTCAGTTTCATCAATTAAAGAAGTTGAGTTGTGTCTCACTTCTACATAGACTAACCTCTCCATCATATTAAACGAGAGAGGTTTTGTCAAACACGGATACTATCAGAATTAAGACTCAAGCGCTGGTTGTTGTGTTGTAGAGTCGCATAGAACTAATCATAACTTGCGGATAAAGTCAAATGATCGGAGACATTATCAGTCGGTTATGAGAGGTTCCATGCATAGGTTGTTTGTTGTGATTAGGTTATTCATTTTCAATACATGCAATAAGCTCGGCTCCGTTTGATTGAGCCTTGAGCACACATACAATTTCATTCTCAATACATACAATACGATCGGCTCCGTTTGATTGAGCCTTGATCGCACAGATATATTTCATTTCAGTATTTTTATGTTTGATGTATTGGATGTAGAGTTATAGGACTAATCATGATTCACTGATAAAACCAATGAAAAATTTGACAAGAATATGGTGGATACGCCGCTGGTACTTCCTATATATAAGTATTCTTGTCAAAGGATCAGAGGCATTATCAGGCGGTTATGAGAAGTTCCATGTAGGATTTACTATTGCCTTGGTTGAAATTGTGTTACATTTATATCATCTCACTATTTAAAGAAATTGGATTGTGATCCATTTCTATATAGACTAACCTCTCCATCATAACAAATGAGAGAGGAACCATCACCATTCAAACATATATGCTATCAGAATGTGGATACAATTGTTAGTTGTTGTGTTTATTTGTGTAGATTGTAGAATTTCTGCCTTAGGAAATAACCCTAAGCATATTCAAACTCTTATGCATGTTATCATTTTAGCGAATCATTCCTGCTTAACAATACTTATACAGTAGGCAACAAAAAGCGATTCCTGTATTAGGATACTTAACCTTTACAAGGAACGTTACCGCCTCAAACAAAAACCTAAACCCTAATTCTCAAAAATGTAACCGGCAAACTCAACACCATCATTCTTTTAGTCGATTATATCCCTAATTAAATTTCGGGGCGAAATTTCTAAAAAGCAGGGGATACTGTAACATCCGTCAAAAACGGATTTACCAAACCCGCTCCGTTTATCAACCGAACAGTCAGTCAAATTTTTAGTTGCGAATTAAATGCCCAAAATAATTTTAAACGATCCGTAATCAATTATTATGCGGGGATATGTATTTAGTTTTTGAAAATCTGTTAAAAATAACAAAATAAAAATATTTTATCCATGCCGGGTTTCGAACTCGGGTCTGTATCCGGTTCAACCAAACACTTAACTCCCACACCGTAAACCACTCCGCCACTTTGATTTTCTGTTAAGTTAATGGAATTATTAAATCAAATAATGATGTTCGGAAATTCAAATTCAGTCAACTTGCGCCCAAACAGCTGTCGTCGGAAATCCCGACGACTTCGCCCATAAAACACGTTTTTGTTCAATTTAATCAATCAATTAACTCTAGCGACAGCTAGCCAACGTCTGAAAACGCGTCATTAGCCATAATCGCCGGAGAACAGTTGACTTCGAATATAGACCGAATTCAGACCCCATTCATCTCGTTGTTACCCTATAAATGCACCCATAACTCGCCAGAAGTTTTTCACACTCAAATCGCACCTCATCTCGGCGAAAACTCACTCACCGGAAGTATTTGATACATCGCCGGAAAACCGTATCATTAACCTTCGAGCTTACTGAACCCCCTAAACTTTCACCGAAGTCACCCACAACCTTTGCAAGCCTTCGGAAGACTCTCTGCTGCAAGATACTTGTCGCCGGAAAAAGACTTCTGTCGCCGGAGTTCTGCCGGAAAACAGAGTAAAATCAGTCGGTACCTTTCACGCTTAAATTCATTCCCTTTTTACTTTTATCTCATTTGTAATTGATCTTTAAACGCTAAAGAAACATGAATTAACATTTTGAACCAGTCCGTCGTCACTTCCGGTTAAAACCGGTGAAGAAGACGAAGTTCGATAATGGTTAAGTATAATTAAATTCAAGTTATTTACCGGGTTAGACACACAGTCCAGCGGTGGACTGTGTGCACTTTTAACGCTAAGGTCACGAGTTCGATTCCGGTTTCACACACGCTGCTTTAATAAAAATCCCTTTTTTTCCACAAACTGAACCGGGTTGTTTTAAGTATATGTTAAGTATATTGATAACCGAGTTTATAACCAAGTGTGACACACAGTCCAGCGGTGGAGTGTGTGTCCGCTAACCCACAGGTCCCGGGTTCGAGACCTGTGGAGCGCACCGGTTCTCGAGACTTAATTCATTTTTAAAATAAAGGTTTTCTGTTAAATCCTAATTAATGTATATATATAATTAAAATCGGATATATAACGGGTTAGACACGTAGCTCAGTTGGTAGAGCTGCGTGCACGCGTACGGGAGGTCTCGGGTTCGAGCCTCACCCGGCGCACAACAATATGCCTATGAACCGGTCAACGAAAGTCAAAGTCAACGCAGGTCAAAGTCAACTGTAGCAAAAATAAAATATTTTTTTTATTATTTTTATTTAATTATTTTAATTAAAAATCAATTATAAATACTTAAAAATAACATTTTTAAGGTTAGAAAATAGCCTCAAACTCACAAAAATACACCCAACAATCCTACTAAAATAGATTCATAAAACCCGTTTACTTACCAAACCGTAACGCGATTTATCTAGGTTAATTTCACTCGTGGTTAACACCATTTCGCGTACATCCAACCTCATCAACCGAACGCACCCAATGTGAGTGAATTCTTACAAACTCCCCTTTTTATTCATGTTTTGGGGTGTATTATGTGTCGCTTAAACTAATTCTCTTATGCAAATTCGTGCTATACCATTATATGAACTAAATTAGAATGTAACTATTGTTTGGTTGTGATGTATTTCATATTGTCAAAGTTGTATACAAATTATTTAGGCCCATCAGTTCGTAAGAACAACGCGTGCCTCAAAACTCATTTATTAGGCCCATCAGTTCCTCGTGTGAGACGAGAACAACGCGTGCCTCAAAACTCATACATTAGGCCCATCAGTTCGTAAGAACAACGCGTGCCTCAAAACTCATTTATTAGGCCCATCAGTTCCTCGTGTGAGACGAGAACAACGCGTGCCTCAAAACTATCATTTGGTGTTTGTATGTTCAATATTCAATATTATGTGTTGTGTGAATAAATTTACATCTACATTTACTCATATGAGGTATGCACATTATTTATAATCAATTGGATAAACTCGTTCAAATGTTTTTCCATAGGATTCACTCGCCAACATTATGTTGATCCAAAAAAACCTTTTTACACATGATACAGGTGGACAGGTTGAAGCAAGGAAAACATAGGATATGCCTTAGAAGAGAAACAAGAAGCTTAGACTGATAGTTAGAACATGTTGTATCATTTATTGTAAATTTCCATTAAATTGTATTAATGAATATGAAACATATAATAAATGTTATGAGCTTTGATGATAACCCAATTATGCCCCGATCACCTTTTCCGCTGCGGGTCGGGGTGTGACATTTATTAAGAGTGATAATACGGGTTATGGTTCAACCCCGTATTCGTAGTGTAATTTTTTTTTCTGTATATATAAAGGATACCCAAACAAATACGGGGATAGCCCTGAATTAATGGGTTAGCTCCGCCACCAAATTATAAAGAAAGGCATCGTTATTGTCATATATAGGTCTTCATTATCACAAGATCAATTGGTGGTTGGTTCATATGATCAATCATGCGAGTGGCTTTGAATAACATTTTCATAAGGTCACACCACAATGGATGTCACATTGTAGCCATAGTTGGTCATGAAAACCCACAAAAAAATGACGGGGACCGGTGGGCAAACGTTAATTGCAATTTGGCACCATGATGACAAACTAACAACATATCAATCTAACCACCGTATATGTTTAAATGTTTGTACATTTTCGACAACTTTTACGTTCATACCTTGTCACCTTTTGGTAGGTTGATATAGTCTAGAAGTTGTTTTTCACCTCATTAATGTAGCAAATTATTACCAACATACAATGCAACATTGGTCGTCTAGTGTGCTTGTTTGTAATCAATTTTTTTATATAGCGAGACATTGGAAAAGAAGACAAAAAAAATCGTTTAGTAGTAGTTTGTACATTGTGAAAATAGACGGGTACAAACACATTACACATAGTAAAGTTCTTACTATGTCTTTTCACACCAATACATCTTTCTTTCTTGTGCTATAAAAGTCGTATTATTTTGTTAAAATTGCTTGCTAAATTGATAAGACAAAACAACATTTAGATACCATAAACTTAATGTAAATTGTTGTTAGTGTCAGTCTAGAAATATGGTTAACATATGTTGGAAATTTGAGTATGTGTGAATGAAGTCTTGAACTTTGTCCCACATAGATGTTGGAACAAAGTGAAAATTAGTTTACGAGGTAATGTTGTACGTAACTAATATAAACGTGTGTCATGTTTTACCAAAACTCCTACGCGGGCGCGCAAAGGGGGTACAAAAGTTGAGCCGAATTTAGTTGAACACGTGTACGCCCACACATCAGGCAAGTGTTCACTGTTGATGCTTAGGACCTGCGTACCATGGTAACAGACGACGAATATGTTTAAGGGAATTGTGTCAAACACAAACCCGGTTCATTGTTTCATTTGTTTCTGTCTTTAATTTTAATTCTTTGAGTAGTAATTTTCTAACAACCTATCCCTAACATCCCAACGAAAATTTTAAGTTACTGCATTATTATAAATTGAGGTTGCAGCTTTGCTGTAGAATTCCGGTGTATAATATACAGTACACATGTGTATTAAATAATATACGTGAATTTAGAGGAGCAAGTAACTGAATTTAGAGGAGCAAGTAACTGACGAAATTTATGGCAATTTTGGAGGAGCAAGTAACTGACGAAACTTCAGGATTATGAAAATCAATGGTCTAGATCAGTTCATACGGTTCAATCTTATAATGTTGTTCACTCTAAATCCTTACCCTATATTTATATATATATATAACTGATTAAGAGCTTATAGTTTTTATCTGTATTCTATAATCTTTTGCTCGTCAAAAATTGTTTTTTATCTTTTTGTTTAACTTCTATGAAATATTTTTAAACAAATTTTATATTTATATACATATTTTTAAGTGTTTTTTAAGTATCTTTTTTAGACTTCACAACAGATTTGAAAAAAAAAGTAAAAACAAAAAAACAGTTAGAAAAAGTATTTTAAAAAATAAATGAAGAAAAATATAAAAAAATAAGAGATAACAAAAATCTTTTTTCAAATTATTACCATATATAACAATTTCCAAATTGATGTAGGGTAGCTATAATAATATTGTATTCAATTTATTTTTAAGTAATATAATATTCTTTGTGAATGAATTGTAACTTTGGTTTTTCCCTTTTTTTCTAATATAAAATTTCAGCACAGATAAATAATTAATTTTATATAATTTTATTTCATCAATAACCCTTCTTAATTTTCTTTATTACTTTTTATTTTATTACGTCTAACCGGCCAAATTATATTTGCATATGCATTTATATTCAAAACTTTAAACTAAGTAGTAATTATGAATGTTATTTTTTTAACATATATGTAATTCATTCTTATTATTTCTCACATAAATTTTAGTGAAAATAAACTTGTATCTGCTATATAGTGTTATTTTATATCGTAGTTTATAACAAGTGTTTGTACTATACAAGCATAGTGACGAACCGAATTGATATCTTGGCAACAAAATCGGTACCAGGTTGATTCCGTCAGAACAACATCGGTATCGATATTGGTACTATCGGAACCATTTATGATATTCGGTTTTTATGGTTTTAGATCGATGTAAAACACATGTCTATATCCTTTTGGGAATCACGACTTTATTTTTCGGGTTTTATCTTTCAGTTGTCATACCAAATGTCAATAGTGTATCACTATCCTAACAAACCGAACCAATAGCAACTGAATTTCTAGGTTTAAATTTGATAAATCTGAACTTCATGCCTTCACATCTAAGGATATAATGACTAATAGATGATGGTTAAGACCTGAGTTGGCTTATTTCTTCACTAGCGATGTTAGCAAAACAGTTTATAGTTTTTGGTCCATGTAGAAGTTGTATCAACTTTTTTATAGTTATCATGACTTTTTGTCTTGGATTTCTCAACCGATAGTGATCGAGTCCCCACTACATAATGTGGGTCATTTTAATAGTTAATTGATCGATTGAAAATGAAAGTAAATAATAAAGATAGAAAAAGGGCCAAATTAGGTAGACCTGGATTGATTGATTTAACACTAATGTGTAAATCAAAATTCGGGTGCAAGATATTTTTATGGTCATTCAGGCTACTCGATGTGGGGGTTGTCTAGGTCCGGCCTGGTCCGGCGACACCCACCAACACCATTTTCCCTGGGTCCGGCGTCGTCTTTCGTGGCAGCCTTCAGACGTCCTTGATGTGGCTCTTCTTCTCACACACACCTATACATAAATACATACATATACATATACATATACATGTACATATACATATACATATACATATACATATACAAATACATAGATATATACATATATATATATATGTATATATATTGGAGAGTTCAAATGAGAAGAAAACTTTTGTAAGAGTAAAAAGAATAATCTTTAACCAATAGAAATTCTCCATTTACTTCATTTAATATGTGTATTTAATGTTATGAAAAATGGCATATAACTAAATCTATAATGGTCATTAATTAGCTAATTAATTAAACTTGTAACTCATTTTTTAACATACTCTTTCAAGATAAAATAATTTATTTGTGTAGGACAATTTTCGACATGTTTATGATAAATTTTAGTATGTGTAGGATAAATTTTGAAATGTGTAGGGTAAATTTACATGTGTGTAGGGTAAATTCAGATAAATGTAAGAAATATGTAGGATAAATTTTTAAATGTGTATGATAAAATATTTTTGCTTTATTAATGAGTAAAACATAATTAATGAGATGAGTTATAAACTATTTAATGTTTTACCACTATGCCGTTTTTTCTTTTTTTCTCACATTAAATTTCTTCTCAAATGAACATTCCCGTATATAGTGGAGAGTTCAAATTAGAAGAAAACTTTTGTAAGAATAAAAAGAATAACCTTTAAATCAATAGAAATTATCCATTTACTTTATTAATTATGTGTATTTTATATTATGAAAAAGATGAATATAGGTAAATCTATAATTGTCATTAATTAGCTAATTAATTAAACTTTGTAACTCATTTTTTTAATATACTTTTTCAAGATAAAATAATTTATGGTGAAGGATAATTTTCGACATGTGTAGGATAAATTTTAGTATGTGTAGGCTAAATTTTGAAATGTGTAGGATAAATTTACACGTGTGTAGGGTAAATTCCGATAAGTATAAGATACATGTAGGATAAATTTTGAAATGTGTAGGATATAATGCTTTTGTTTTATTAATAGTGATAACATAATTAATGAGAGTGGTTATAAACTATTTAATGTTTTACCATTATACCCTTTCTATTTTTTCTTCTCACATAAAATTTCTTCTTAAATGAACGTCCTTTAGGCCCATCCTCACACATATCCTATGTGACATTGACGTGGCAGGTCATCCTCCAAGGAGACCCATCACCCACACTGAGTAGCCTTAAGAAAATAATTACGTATGTACCCATAGGATATGTGGTGTTATGATTATTTATCTATTTTTGTTCGTGCATTCGAATTATGTAATGAACTTTGACTAAAAGTCATTGCATTGGAATAGTGCCTCGTATATATATATATATAGAGAGAGGGGGGGGGGGGTAATGTATTAAGAGTGATAATACGGGTTATGGTTCAACCCCGTATTCGTAGTGTATTTTTTTCTTTTTTTATGTTTATATAAAGGATACCGAAACAAATACGGGGATAGCCCTGAATTAATGGGCTAGCTCCGCCACCGAATTATAGAGAGAGGTATCGTTATTATCATATATAGGTCTTCATTATCACGAGATCAATTGGTGGTTGGTTCATATGATCAATCATGCGAGTGGTTTGAATAACATTTTCATAAGGTCACGCCACAATAGATGTCACATTGTAGCCATAGTTGGTCATGAAAACCCACAAAAAAATGATGGGACCGGTGGGCAAACGTTAATTGCAATTTGGCACCATGATGACAAACTAAAAACATATCAATCTAACCACCGTATATGTTTAAATGTTTGTACATTTTCGACAACTTTTACGTTCATACCTTGTCACCTTTTGGTAAGTTGATATAGTCTAGAAGTTGTTTTTCACCTCATTAATGTAGCAAATTATTACCAACATACAATGCAACATTGGTCGTCTAGTGTGCTTGTTTGTAATCAATTTTTTTATATAGCGAGACATTGGAAAAGAATGACAAAAAAAATCGTTTAGTAGTAGTTTGTACATTGTGAAAATAGACGGGTACAAACACATTACACATAGTAAAGTTCTTACTATGTCTTTTCACACCAATACATCTTTCTTTCTTGTGCTATAAAAGTCGTATTATTTTGTTAAAATTGCTTGCTAAATTGATAAGACAAAACAACATTTAGATACCATAAACTTAATGTAAATTGTTGTTAGTGTCAGTCTAGAAATATGGTTAACATATGTTGGAAATTTGAGTATGTGTGAATGAAGTCTTGAACTTTATCCCACATAGATGTTGGAACAAAGTGAAAATTAGTTTACGAGGTAATGTTGTACGTAACTAATATAAACGTGTGTCATGTTTTACCAAAACTCCTACGCGGGCGCGCAAGGGGGTACAAAAGTTGAGCCGAATTTAGTTGAACTCGTGTACGCCCACACATCAGGCAAGTGTTCACTGTTGCTGCTTAGGACCTGCGTACCTTGGTAACGGACGACGAATATGTTTAAGGGAATTGTGTCAAAAACAAACCCGGTTCATTGTTTCATTTGTTTCTGTCTTTAATTTTAATTCTTTGAGTAGTAATTTTCTAACAACCTATCCCTAACATCCCAACGAAAATTTTAAGTTACTGCATTATTATAAATTGAGGTTGCAGCTTTGCTGTAGAATTCCGGTTTCTAATATACAGTACATATGTGTATTAAATAATATACGTGAATTTAGAGGAGCAAGTAACTGACGAAATATATGGCAACTTTGGAGGAGCAAGTAACTGACGAAACTTTAGGATTATGAAAATCAATGGTCTAGATCAATTCATACGGTTCAATCTTATAATGTTGTTCACTCTAAATCCTTACCCTATATTTATATATATATATATATAACTAATTAAGAGCTTATAGTTTTTATCTGTATTCTATAATCTTTTGCTCGTCAAAAATTGTTTTTTATCTTTTTGTTTAACTTCTATGAAATATTTTTAAACAAATTTTATATTTATATACATATTTTTAAGTGTTTTTTAAGTATCTTTTTTAGACATCACAACAGATTTGAAAAAAAAAAGTAAAAACAAAAAAACAGTTAGAAAAAGTATTTTAAAAATTAAATGAAGAAAAATATAAAAAATATAAGAGATCGTTTCTAACAAAAATCTTTTTTCAAATTATTACCATATATAACAATTTCCAAATTGATGTAGGGTAGCTATAATAATATTGTATTCAATTTATTTTTAAGTAATATAATATTCTTTGTGAATGAATTGTAACTTTGGTTTTTCCCTTTTTTTCTAATATAAAATTTCAGCACAGATAAATAATTAACTTTATATAATTTTATTTCATCAATAACCCTTCTTAATTTTCTTTATTACTTTTTATTTTATTACGTCTAACCGGCCAAATTATATTTGCATATGCATTTATATTCAAAACTTTAAACTACGTAGTAATTATGAATGTTATTTTTTTAACATATATGTAATTCATTCTTATTATTTCTCACATAAATTTTAGTGAAAATAAACTTGTATCTGCTACATAGTATTATTTTATATCGTAGTTTATAACAAGTATTTGTACTATACAAGTATAGTGACGAACCGAATTGATATCTTGGCAACAAAATCGGTACCAGGTTGATTCCGTCAGAACATCGGTATCGATATTGGTACTATCGGAACCATTTATGATATTCGGTTTTTATGGTTTTAGATCGATGTAAAACACATGTCTATATCCTTTTGGGATTCACGACTTTATTTTCGGGTTTTATCTTTCAGTTGTCATACCAAATGTCAATAGTGTATCACTATCCTAACAAACCGAACCAATAGCAACTGAATTTCTAGGTTTAAATTTGATAAATCTGAACTTCATGCCTTCACATCTAAGGATATAATGACTAATAGATGATGGTTAGGACTTGAGTTGGCTTATTTCTTCACTAGCGATGTTAGCAAAACGGTTTATAGTTTTTGGTCCATGTAGAAGTTGTATCAACTTTTTTATAGTTATCATGACTTTTTGTCTTGGATTTCTCAACCGACAGTGATTGAGTCCCCGCTACATAACGTGGGTCATTTTAATAGTTAATTGATCGATTGAAAATGAAAGTAAATAATAAAGATAGAAAAGGGCCAAATTAGGTAGACCTGGATTGATTGATTTAACACTAATGTGTAAATCAAAATTCGGGTGCAAGATATTTTTATGGTCATTCAGGCTACTCGATGTGGGGGTTGTCTAGGTCCGGCCTGGTCCGGCGACACCCACCCACACCATTTCCCCTGGGTCCGGCGTCGTCTTCCGTGGCAGCCTTCAGACGTCCTTGATGTGGCTCTTCTTCTCACACACACCTATACATAAATACATACGTATACATATACATGTACATATACATATACATATACATATATATATATATGTATATATATTGGAGAGTTCGAATGAGAAGAAAACTTTTGTAAGAATAAAAAGAATAATCTTTAAACCAATAGAAATTCTCCATTTACTTCATTTAATATGTGTATTTAATGTTATGAAAAATGGCATATAACTAAATCTATAATGGTCATTAATTAGCTAATTAATTAAACTTATAACTCATTTTTTAACATACTGTTTCAAGATAAAATAATTTATTTGTGTAGGACAATTTTCGACATGTTTATGATAAATTTTAGTATATGTAGGATAAATTTTAGTATATGTAGGATAAATTTTGAAATGTGTAGGGTAAATTTACATGTGTGTAGGGTAAATTCCGATAAATGTAAGAAATATGTAGGATAAATTTTTAAATGTGTAGGATAAAATGTTTTTGCTTTATTAATGAGTAAAACATAATTAATGAGATGAGTTATAAACTATTTAATGTTTTACCACTATGCCATTTTTTTCTTTTTTTCTCACATTAAATTTCTTCTCAAATGAACATTCCCCTATATAGTGGAGAGTTCATTGTAAGAATAAAAAGAATAACCTTTAAATCAATAGAAATTATCCATTTACTTTATTAATTGTGTGTATTTTATATTATGAAAAAGATGAATATAGGTAAATCTATAATTGTCATTAATTAGCTAATTAATTAAACTTTGTAACTCATTTTTTTAATATACTTTTTCAAGATAAAATAATTTATGGTGAAGGATAATTTTCGACATGTGTAGGATAAATTTTAGTATGTGTAGGCTAAATTTTGAAATGTGTAGGATAAATTTACACGTGTGTAGGGTAAATTCCGATAAGTATAAGATACATGTAGGATAAATTTTGAAATGTGTAGGATATAATGCTTTTGTTTTATTAATAGTGATAACATAATTAATGAGAGTGGTTATAAACTATTTAATGTTTTACCATTATACCATTTCTATTTTTTCTTCTCACATAAAATTTCTTCTTAAATGAACGTCCTTTAGGCCCATCCTCACACATATCCTATGTGACATTGACGTGGCAGGTCATCCTCCAAGGAGACCCATCACCCACACTGAGTAGCCTTAAGAAAATAATTACGTATGTACCCATAGGATATGTGGTGTTATGATTATTTATCTATTTTTGTTCGTGCATTCGAATTATGTAATGAACTTTGACTAAAAGTCATTGCATTGGAATAGTGCCTCGCATATATATATATAGAGAGAGAGAGGGGGGGGTAATGTATTAAGAGTGATAATACGGGTTATGGTTCAACCCCGTATTCGTAGTGTATTTTTTTCTTTTTTTATGTTTATATAAAGGATACCGAAACAAATACGGGGATAGCCCTGAATTAATGGGCTAGCTCCGCCACCGAATTATAGAGAGAGGTATCGTTATTATCATATATAAGTCTTCATTACACGAGATCAATTGGTGGTTGGTTCATATGATCAATCATGCGAGTGGTTTGAATAACATTTTCATAAGGTCACGCCACAATAGATGTCACATTGTAGCCATAGTTGGTTATGAAAACCCACAAAAAAATGATGGGACCGGTGGGCAAACGTTAATTGCAATTTGGCACCATGATGACAAACTAAAAACATATCAATCTAACCACCGTATATGTTTAAATGTTTGTACATTTTCGACAACTTTTACGTTCATACCTTGTCACCTTTTGGTAAGTTGATATAGTTTAGAAGTTGTTTTCACCTCATTAATGTAGCAAATTACTACCAACATACAATGCAACATTGGTAGTCTAGTGTGCTTGTTTGTAATCAATTTTTTTATATAGCGAGACATTGGAAAAGAAGACAAAAAAAATCGTTTAGTAGTAGTTTGTACATTGTGAAAATAGACGGGTACAAACACATTACACATAGTAAAGTTCTTACTATGTCTTTTCACACCAATACATCTTTCTTTCTTGTGCTATAAAAGTCGTATTATTCTGTTAAAATTGCTTGCTAAATTGATAAGACAAAACAACATTTAGATACCATAAACTTAATGTAAATTGTTGTTAGTGTCAGTCTAGAAATATGGTTAACATATGTTGGAAATTTGAGTATGTGTGAATGAAGTCTTGAACTTTGTCCCACATAGATGTTGGAACAAAGTGAAAATTAGTTTACGAGGTAATGTTGTACGTAACTAATATAAACGTGTGTCATGTTTTACCAAAACTCCTACGCGGGCGCGCAAGGGGGTACAAAAGTTGAGCCGAATTTAGTTGAACTCGTGTACGCCCACACATCAGGCAAGTGTTCACTGTTGCTGCTTAGGACCAGCGTACCTTGGTAACAGACGACGAATCTGTTTAAGGGAATTGTGTCAAACACAAACCCGGTTCATTGTTTCATTTGTTTCTGTCTTTAATTTTAATTCTTTGAGTAGTAATTTTCTAACAACCTATCCCTAACATCCCAACGAAAATATTTTCAAATTATTTAACTTTTGTTGTAATCATTATATTAAATAAATGTATCATGCTTTATATTTATAGCACTGAAAATTTAGTATGGTATACGACATCTGATATCGTATGGCATATAGAATATTGGAATATAGTTCACATAAGATATAAGCGTATGTTCAAAAGAATAAAGTAGGATCAGAACTGAAAGTTGATACATGACCATGATGTCACGTAGTAATAATCTATGATATTACTAGAAAGATGTAACACAAACAAAACATAGCTACTTTTAGAGTTTAAAGCATTAGCAGCATTTTATGTACTATTTTTAATAACTGAACATAAATATGTACTATTTTTAATAATTGAACTTAACTATGTAATATTAAAATTTTCAAATTCAAATCCAAAAATTCATATCATCTATATTGCATTATTACGCAAAAGTTGGAGGTGAATGTAAACACATTTATATTAATCTTGGTGTATAATCTGTTTATTATAAAGCTTTGAACAAGAAAACTTTAACAAGTAGAGAACACTAAACACATCTTAAGTGAAAAAAATATGTTATTGTAAAAAAATAAGGATCTCATGATCGAAGCCAGAAAACTGGATTGAGCTTAACTGGAGCAACAGAACTAGGTGAACCAACTATGGCGGATAGATCTTCGGCATCATCAAATATATAAGTCTTGAGAAAGGCAACAAAAATGCCTCCGCAAGCTCTTCTCATATTCGCATATGAACCCTTCCCGGTCTTGCTTACAAACATACCCGACAACCTAACCAACCAATCATCAACCATGTCCATGTGACCATAGTCCTTGGCTACAAAATAACACACAGGGGGTTTGCACTCATTAAAGAAAAAAGGATGGTTGCATCCCCAAGGGGCTGCAGGTGGAAGACACCCGCAACTACCATCATCACCTAAGCCTGTCCCAATTAAGGCTATAGGCAAGGATATGTTGAAATTTTGGGGTATGTAGTTTAAGATCTTGGGTTCCAGCCTGTTGGCTGTATCTGGTCCTGCAACAGGATCTAGACCAATAAGAGCCTTAAATTTAAGGCTTGTATTAGCGTGGCCTAACGCTAATGCAAATGCTGCTTTCCCTCCTTTGCTATGGCCGGCTAGTGCTACATTCTGAAGATCTGGTGATACGTCACTTGGGAGTTCACGCTGGAGGTTTTCGCCTTTGTTTTTGTCTATCCAGTTGGCTGTTTCTGCCGCACCCTCCACATCACCAACAGCAGAAGCTACAAATAGACCCTTCAATAGCCCAAACTGTAATAAACAAAAGGATAATAAAATATTTTATGAGTACGATTTTTACGCCATAATCCCTATAATATGACGGTCTATATGTTATATGCTCAAATTCATGACAATTAAACATATATAGAGAGACCCTTCAATAGCCCAAACTGTAATAAACAAAAGGATAATAAAATATTTTATGAGTACGAATTTTTACGCCATAACCCCTATAATATGACGGTCTATATGTTATATGGCTCAAATTCATCACAATTAAACATATATATAGAGAAATAAGTTACCAAAGTTTGACCGGGAGCAACGATAATGTAACCATGAGAGGCAATAAACTCAAAGAGGCTGCTATAAGAAGTATTAGGGATCGAAAAACCATGAAGAAAGAGTATAACAGGATAAGTCCCTTTTTCGGTAGGGTAAACAATGTACAAAGGTGGGTTTGGTGTATCAGAACTCGAAGATTTCGGTACGCTTTTCTTTTCCACTGTGTAGCTTCCGTCGTCAAAACAAGTAGTCGATGATGCGGATGCTGATAAAGATTCAGTAGACAACATTTTTGGAATTTTTGAACAAATTGATTCAAATGCAATGAAATATAATGAATCTATCAACATATTTATAGGCCAGTTAGCAAGGACACGTAAAAGGGTTGTCTTCTGCCTATGTTTTGTATCACCTAATTTGTTGTCAAATGTCATTTTGAATAACATAAGTTCGATACGATAAACCGGTGTATTTATTTTATATAATTCTCTAGTATCTGTATCTATAAGAATTAATTTCATGTATATTCTTACAAACTTTAAAAATTTATTATACATTTTAAATCTTTTTATAAGATCTTTTTTATAAATAAGAATGATGTTTAAGAAGTTGATTTTAAATTGTTTTCTCCATAACATTTATTTTGATGGTATTAGTTGAAAATAGGGAGGGGGTTGGAAAAAAAAGTCTTATCAAACACGTGAATTCCTATATAACTTGTGTCATAATTATATCACTTACGAGTCTTGCTTCTTTATTAGATAAACTTAAACCAATTATAATTTTTTCTTGTAAAAAATTGGCAACAAAAGAGTTATGAAATATCAAGTGATCTTGTCTATTTATTTTATGTAAGAAAATTAATATTTTTGTTGGAAATTTGGTGAGAATGAGTGTATTTGTGTAAATGTGTATTTTTCCTAAATTTTGTACAAATATATTTAGCAAAGGCAGAATCAAAGAAAGGCGGAATCAAATAAAGTGGATAAGCACGCTAAAGCTTGCGCAAAGAACCAGCATGTCTTTGTCCTTTTTACCTTTGATACTTTTGGCTCCCTAGCGCCAGAAGCTATCCACTTCTTGACGAGGGTTCAACGGGTCGTCTACAGCAATTGTTCAACCCCAAGGGGGTAAGGGTTTGTATTTGGAAGGTTAGGGTTTGCAATTCAGAAAGGATTGGCGGCGCAGCTTGTTGCCCGGCTAGCTTCTGTTTTGATGTAACTTGGCAAATTTTCTGAATTTAAAATAATATTCTTTATTTAAAAAAAATATATTTATATTATACTTTTGTTTAAATAAGTGTTATTTTGTGGATTTGTTATCTATGTTGTAAGAGCTATACAACGACCTAAACCACATACAAATCATAGCTAAAATGAATAAGATATTAATGCTCAAAGTTAGGATCTGAATATGAGAAAAACAAAGAAAAATGAAAGAGAAAAAGAGTAGGAAAAATGAAATTTGTTCCACATAGAAGGAAAACGAAATAGAGTAACTTATATATGGAAGTCTGCTCTCTTTTTGTGGTCGGTAAAAATGGTGCATTTCACCTCGTACAAGTAGTGCCTCCAAATTTTGAAGGCACAAACTACCGCCGCCAATTCAAGGTAATGAGTTCGTTAATTTGTTTCGTGTACCTTTAATTATCTCGAGGCATAAGCAATCACCTTGCCTCTTTGCATAAGTACGCACCTGAGACCATGATGTGATGCGTCCAAATACACTACCATGTTATCAGTGTCATCTGGTAAAGTCAACACCGGTGCACAGGTCAACTTTTCTTTTAGCATTCGGAATGCTTTTCTTGTTCGTCCTTCCAAACGAACTTTTCATCCTTGCGGGTTAGCTTAGTCAATGGTGACGCAATTTTCGAGAAATCTTGGATAAATCTCCTATAATAATTCGCGAGCCCCAAAAAACTTCTAATTTCCGATGGATTCTTCGGAGGGTCTCATTTTGACAACACTTTAATTTTGGATGGGTCTACCAAAATTCTGTCGGCACTTATGATGTGCCCAAGGAATTGTACTTCCCGAAGCCAAAAGGTGCACTTCAAGAACTTAGCATAAAACTTTTCTCGTCTAAGCGTTTCCAATACTTCTTGCAAATGACGAGTATGATCCACCTCGTTTTTCGAGTAAACGAGTATGTCGTCGATGAACACTATCACCGACTTGTCTAACATTGGTTTGCAAACACGATTCATGAGATCTATGAAACCGTCAGTGCATTCATTAACCCGAAGGACATCACGAGAAATTCATAATGTCTGTATCGTATACGAGAAATTCGTAATGTCCGTAACGAGAAATTTGTTTTTATTATTGTTTTCTTTTCGATAAATTGACACCGTACCGAACCGAACAACATCGTTTTCGGTACATGTGTTTATTTATATTGTTTTTTTCTTTCGATAAACCGACATCATATTGCTACCGTACCATACCCAACATCGGCACCTGTACCTGTATTTATTTTATGGTTTTCAGTTTCGAAAAATTTTCATTTATACAACTCTATCTATGAAGATAAATGAATAATGTTACCAATACTGTGACACTCTTAACCGATCGGTGTCGTACGAACAAAATCGATGCCAGTACCGGTGTTCATTTTTATCGTTTTCGGTCATGTAAAACTTGTGTTGATTTCTATACTAAGTGCATGTATCGTGTCAGTGGTAACGAACTGATTCGGTACGGATCTACTACACGCGGTAAAGTACCATTACAACGTGCGCACGAATAACTAGAAATTTTATATAAATTAAACATAGATACGAATTAAATTTTTTTTTTAAATTAACACAAAAAATCAAATTAAATACTCAATAAAGTATTACTATAAGTAACAAATAATTAATATATATTTAAATAATAAATATTGATATATAAATGGTGTATTTATCAAAAACTAAAAGTAATTAAAGTTGATTTTAGAGGAAGCTTGTACTAAAAAATATCATTAAAAAGTTGATTTGATAAAAATATTAAATAAAAAAAAACTATTGATTCGATACTACAGGAGCAACCCCTATCATATTTCAAAATTGTTTAATTTAGCGTTCCTAATATATCATAATACCACCTTCAATGGGGGTTCTTGGAGACGTTTGTAACTTAGGTGGCAAGATTTTTGGGAATTTTGTAAACACGGATATTGAGAGATGTGTGTAATCACCCTTGGATCAAATTATTTTGATGGTTCTTTTGAATAATTCAATCGGATACAAATTCGTGAAATTGAATGTATGAGAATTCGTCAAGAACCAGAGAATGTGACTAAGAACCCTAATTCCGAATTTGGGGATGAAAGGTTGGTAACTGCCTGTTGGCAATTATTATTTTTAAAATTAAAATGCAAGGGGTTGCTGCCCTTAGACCCTCGCCAAGGGGGCGTTGCCCCCTTGGAACCCTCATTCGAGGCTCTGCCCGAACACTTGGAACTATAACAACTCGAACAAATGTGCACTCCCGCACCTCATAACTTGTTCGATGTATATTATAATTCTCTTTGGTCGATAAGTTAATGCCGATTACACTAAAATATTTAATAAGGATAAGGTGAAGAACATAGTTTTCTAGAAAGAAGTTTGTGGGAGAAATAGAAATCGATCATGCATCAACAATCTCAAGAACGAAACCAAAAGAAAATTTTAACTCAGTTCAACAATGATTTGAATGCATACACAAAGCTCAGAGATATTGAAGTAGATAGAAAGATACAATAATTACTATTTAACATTATAAAGTTAACAAGCATATAAAGTTTTTATAAATAACTAAACTTTGATATAACAAAATGTCTAAGAATATTTTGTCAAGTGGTGAAAGACTGAATGAATTATTATTGAAGGATTAGGTTACAATATATAGAAATCATAACAAAACCCTAATAACTTAACAAGCCCGTGGGCTCATACTAATCTAATAAACTCAACTATCTAATACTCCCCAGCAGCCTAAGCCGAATGAAACCAAAAGCTTGGACTGGAAAACCATAAAACCAATAATAATAAGATAAACGATAAACGTGCTTCGACAGATTCAAGAATCCAAACTTTTGCCAACAAATATCCATAGCCTTCAATGACAGTTCCTGTAATCCTACAAGTGGCGTTCAATGCAGCGACGAAACGGCTACGGAGTAGAAATCTAACTATATATAAATGAAGATAAAGAGAAAGATGAAAAGGAAGTTAGAAGCTGTTGATGATGATGATAGGGTTTTAAAGAAGAAATACCCCTTTGCTCATCGTAACATAACATATATGTACGCTGAACTTGATCTTGGAGACGTTAGATCAAAGATACAAAAAAGCTTCATCAGAAGAAATTTAGCAACGCACTTGTCTGAGGAGGAATTGGAGAAGATGGAACAAGAATTGGCAGAATGTGATCTTAGAGACGTAAAAATTGGTTACCATTGAATGATGGCGGTGATTCGCTTTTATATCTTCTTTATTGGCATGTTATGCTCAATGCTTTTATTATTAACTATCATGTTAAAAAAAAAAACAAAAAGAAAAATAAAAAAAGACAGGATTTCATTGTTATATTTTTCATTTTGAGAAAATCTTGTCAAATAAATGACGACGACAATATACTTGAATCACAATAGTGAATGCTTTGTGTAAACAATTGTTAATATCCACCAAAAAATTGATGAATGCCTACAATTGTATAATATTAATCAGTACAATTGATCAATTTCCAATTGTGACGAAGGCAGCAATGGGGAGCAGAAAATAGGCATAGGCAAATGACGGAAAAAATAAGTTTGCTTGGATCGATTACGAGGGTTTATTCGACAGAGTACTAGGAAAAAAAATGAAACGGAAAACAAAGATGGACAGGGCGGCGGCGGTGGGGGCACGCCGCCCCGTCTAGGGTTTGAACACGGTGGCGACTGTTGTGGTGGCGCAACGAAAGAGAAGGTAACCAGAACCCTAAGGCTTTGATACCATGTCAAATGGTGAAAGACTGACTGAATGAATTATTATTGAAGGATTATGTTACAATATATAAATTATAACAAAACCCTAATAACCTAATGAGCCCGTGGGCTCATACTAATCTAATGAACTTTACTGTCTAATATATTTAGTCAAAAATTTCTTGAAAGGATTTTTCAGTGAATTATTATTGAAGGATTATATTACAATATATAAAAATTATAACAAACCCTAATAACTTAATGAGCCTCAAATTTTATACTAATCTAATAAACTCTACTAGCTAATATATTTATTCAAAGATTTCTTGAAAGGAATCTTCTTAAATAGAAGTTTTTCGAATCACAAACTAAGATAAAAAAGCATAAAAAGTTGACTTAATTAAATGAGGTAATGACCTACAATACAATTGAAGAAGAAGATAAAAGTTATATATACTTGGTAAGTTGTAACGAATAAACGTCAAAAATTAAGTTATGGGCCTATGGCCATCCTTCTACCTTTTCGAGTCAAACCAACTATTTTTGTTTGGTGTTTTCAAATTGAGTATGATAAATTATAAATTCTACTAAAAATAAGAAGTCGTAAGAAGGGTATTAAACGGACTTCGATTGATCTCATTCAAGCGGTATTGAATCTGTATCATCGAACGAACTTTACGATGTGAGATTTTAGGTTTATGTTTTTATATGTTTAGCTTGTAGATTTTATACTACCGTTATAAACGAGACGAGATGGATGCTCACTTTATTAAAAGTGATGAGTTAGTGGTGATCTCTTCTATTGTGCAATGAAGGAGAAGTCGCGATAATTTCTATCATCTTAGATAGGATTATATCTACTGGATTAGAGATAATATTTTAGTTAAGGCAAAATTCGGTTTAAAGATTAAGTAATGGACTTCAAGTAAATTTATTAGCATCCACTAGAATTACTATACGTCACATGTTATCTCCTTATTGTTTACTTTCATTTAGTTGTACTTCTTGTAGGATTTTTCCAAGAGTTTAACTAAAGTTTTTATAAATTTCAAATACAAGCTAACTATAACATATTCCACCATCATCTAGATTCTTACGAATATGAGTGTTTGAAGATGATAAGAAAGAATTTGAATTTTATATATAGGGGCAGGTTCATTTAACAAAAATTTATGTGAGAAGAAAAACAAAGGATATAATGGTAAAACATTAAATAGTTTGTAATTTCTCTCATTAATTATGTTATCTCTCATTAATAAAAAAACATTATATCATACACATTTCAAAATTTATCCTACATATATCTTATATTTATCGGAATTTACCCTATACACATGTAAATTTACACTATACATTTCAAAATTTATCCTACAATAGTAAAATTTATCCTACAATGTCGAAAATTGTCCTTCACCATAAATTATTTTATCTTGAAAAATATATTAAAAAAATGAGTTACAAGTTTAATTAATTAGCTAATTAGTGACAATTATAAATATACTTATATGCCCTTTTTCACAATATTAAATGCACACATTAAATGAAGTAAATGGAGAATTTCTATTGGTTTAAAAGTTATTCTTTTTATTCTTACAAAATTTTTCTTCTCGTTGGAACTCTCCACTGTATATATATATATATATACACACACACACACACACATATAGTGGAGAGTTCAAATGAGAAGAAATTACAAATTAAGAATAAAAAGAATACATGATACAAAGGTAATTTGAACAAATCATTTAATAACTCTATCCTTTATTTTTAATATTTTGATTAATTAATTAATCCTTATCATTTAATAAGTTTATCCTATTAAATAGTTGTGCACCTTACACAAAAAAAACAATCGCACATAATCCTACATATTCAATATTTCCTACACCATAAAAACAAAGTTTCATATACCATAAAAATAATGTTTTGGTGTAGGGGTACAGAATGTGTAGGACCCAACAATTTTAAATATTTTGCGACTCATAATAAAATATGTGTAGGATACAACACTTTTAAATAATTTAGTCTCCTAATAAAATTGGTGTATGACATAACACATTAATGGTGATGAAGGATGAAATTATGATGACGTTAATAAGATTTGAGTAGCTCTTATTATATTTATTAGTATTTTATATCAAATTGTCTATTATACTCTTATTAATTAAAGCATTAATTAAAAGTGCACAAATATCATATCATAATCACAACCATTGATCAAAAAATTATAGGGTCTAGATTAATTTATTTTTTTCTTATAAGAATATTTTTCTCAAATGAACCTCCCTATATATATATATATATATATATATATATATATATATATAGTGGAGAGTTCAAATGAGAAGAAAAATTTTGTAAGAATAAAAAATAACTTTTAAACCAATAGAAATTCTTCATTTACTTCATTTAATGTGTGTATTTAATGTTATAAAAAAGGTATATAGGTAAATCTACAATTGTCATTAATTAGCTAATTAAATAAACTTGTAACTCATTTTTTACTCTTTCAAGATAAAATAATTTATGGTGTAGGACAATTTTCGACATCTATAGGATAAATTTTGAAATGTGTAGGATAAAATGTTTTTGCTTTATTAATAAGAGATAACATAATTAATGAGAGTAGTATATATATATATATATATATATATATATATATATATATATATATATATATATATATATCACACGATGCTCTTCATATAATAAAAATCTTTGTTATTTTACAATTATCTGACGTTATATGTAAGTGATGATATATTACGAAGATGTCATCTATTGAAAACCATGTGTAAAATTGTTCAGACTCTATGTAACATTAAAAACTATAACTATTTTTATATATTTTTACAAGACCTCCCACAATAGGGGTTAGTCAATGTCACCAACGCTATGTAGATCCTTCATGGCGGTGAAGGGCCTAGGACAACATAAGGTTCAATAGCGAATATTCATGGCTACAAAGAAACCACATACGGCAAAAGAAGCAAAACTGAAATGGGCATTCATTAACCTTCTATGTCACAGATGCTACAAAGAAGAATAAATTTATGTTATTATAATCATTAAAACATAAAAAAATGTGAGGAATTCATTCACAAAACAAAGTAAAATAACAATTTTATTAATCAAATTCTGATTACTTGATATAAACAAGAACTGAAGTAGACAGAATGAAAATACACAACACTAAACTGAGAAATACATTACAAAGAAACAAAGAAAATAAAAACAATGGTGATTGAGGCACGTGAAGATCACGCTTCCCTTAAAACAGATTTCGGGCCACCCCGTCTGTTTCTTAGGGTACAACAGCCTAAGCAGATTGTACTGCCGGAATTAGCATAGCACCTGAAAGAATACCTAAAACAAGAGTGTGCAGAGTTTCAAAGTTAGGAAATTCGTTGGATGTGTGTTGTATGAACCATGCGATTTTTAGTCTCAATCTCATAACAAAACACAAAGATTTGTATATCTACTGATTAGAATTCGAAATTAAAAGTCTCTATTGAATACACAATTTAATAAGATTAATTATATAATTCAATGGCATAATAAATTCTGTATCTTAATCATTTTACATGTAGGAACTTGAACAGTCTCTAGCTGACAACACCAAGCCAAGACACATAAAAAAATACTAAAGGCGACTCCAAGTGATGTGAGCGTGCGAAGTGCGCCATCAAAGCGCCACATTGCGCCCTCGTCCCCCGCACGTGTCGGGTGCTTTGCACCCTCCTGGCTGCCACTGGGTGTGACTTGTCACATAGGAATACATTCGTGTATAGAATTATAAATATAAATCAACAAAAGATTTACCTCTTCACCAATGTGGGACAAACACAACTTCCCACACCTAAAAGTTCCAACACACAATTAAAGCTCATGATCTCTTATTCATTTTGCTTTTCAAAATTTCCAACAAAAAATATATCACTATTTCTACTAGTTTTTGAAATATCAAACTCTAAACGATAATAAAAAAAATAAAATACACCCAGTTAGAACATAACCGTTATAATACTCGTATTTTCAATTATAAGACTTTGTGTAGTCGGACGCCACCACCATACCATATTACCACCTCCATTCCATTAGTGATTAAACCATTACGCCATAGTTAACATCGGTCGCCAAACTTTAATGCCCCCTTTTCGTTAATGTAGTAACAAAATCGAGAGATAGGAAGGCGGGGCCACTTGCAAACCAATCAGTCCATTTTTTATGTAACTTTTAACTTAAACTACTACACATGTATAAAAGTGATTTAGTTAAAAGCCCACTTTCTACATGACACTTTAACAATGACACGTAGTTAAAACAAGTGTTTTAAAAAACATACCAGACCGGGAACCAAGGGTCTGGCCGCACCGGTTCAGATCATCATACCCGTTTTGAGTGAAACCGGCTGATCGGACCAGAAAACCGGAGGATTGAATCAATTTTCGATTAACCTCAGTTAATCCAAAATTGATTAAAATCTTTCGGTTTACGATATTTATTTTAATAGACGTCTTCCGATATTTACATCTGATCTGATCCGATCCGACAAGTAAACCAGTTAAAAAAACATCGGTTAAAACCAATACCGTAAAACGAATAAAAAAAGGCAGACAAAGTACGTGGCGGTATGGGGTGTCAAGTTGCAGGCTTCCCATTGGACAACCACTCCCCTTAAAACCCGACGCGCCTCCACTCTGTCCCAAACTCACACGACATACATACATACGTACATATACATACATATATACTCCCTCCCTCACTCTTCCCCCAAATTCTCTCACTTATTATTATTATTCACCAAATTTTACCCTAATTCCGTCGATTCCGCCACCATGTCCACGGAGGAACCACCGTCCTCCACCACCGCCACGTCAGCACTCGACAAACCTCTCCACCTCCTAACTGAAGACGACATTTCTCAACTCACTCGCGAAGACTGCCGCCGCTTCCTCAAACAAAAAGGTTTCGTTTCGTTTAATCCAAATTGAAATGAAATGGAAATCGAAATTGTGGTTGTAATTGAAATTGAAATGGAAATCGAAATTGTAATTGTAAGTTTTGGATGATTTGTAGGGATGAGACGACCGTCGTGGAACAAATCACAGGCGATCCAGCAAGTAATCATGCTGAAAGCGCTGCTGGAACCGTCGCCGGACACCGATGACGGTGGCCGGAAACCGTACATTACTTCACGCCAGCAACAAACCCTAGCCACTCGTGTACTTCATTATCTTTACTTTTATTTTTATTATTATCTTATTTTTTTAATTAGGAAATGCTTATATTGCTGATATAATATTTGTTAACTACTGTTAACAAAGTTAGTAACACGCTTACACTTTATTATATGCTTTTGGATATTATATTATAATATTGAATATTGATTATGCTTTTGGATATTAGTAGTAATTATTCTTACTACTGTGTTACCTGCTAAGTTTGAATGGTTGTGTGAAAATGTGGAATGTAGGACCAGAAAGGAACAAGTGCGGATACGGAGATCTCGCTTTCAGCGGAAGAATCAGTAGCCGGTCACCCTAGTAATGATACGGAGAAGGGAGATGTTTTGGGGGATAATGATTCTGCTGCTCCTACCGGGTAACGGTTTTTTAGATCTTGTTGTGGATATTATGTGTAATGATTATAGATGTTTCTTGGATGTGAATTTGAATTGAGAACAAAGGTGTTTCAAGTGGATTTTGGTTGAGTTTAACATCATTGCATCCCCTTGAAATGATTTGGTTGTGTGGTTTATAATTTATATTGATTACTTTGGTGCATATGTTGTTTCGGTGGTGGTACATGATGGATGTGGGTCTATACATATAATGATGAGACTTGTATTGTTTATAGTGTTATGTGGTCTTCTTTATCCGTTCTCGATAGTTGGCTGCTCTTATGAATGCTAATAATGATAGAAATCGGAAAGTTAATTTAGACTGGGAATCATTTAGATTCGACTCTGTTCTTATTTTCTTTATTTTTTTTATAAGAGTGCAAGAATGTGGCATTAAAGTTTTTTCCTAGGATATTCACCGTCTTGAGTTTAGCTTCTTATTTGCAATGGAAGTACAGAATCTCACACAACAAGCTTTTTAAGTTTTGACTGACCATATAACGGTTTTTTAAGTCATGTTATGGATATTATGTGTAATGATTACAGATGTTTCATGAATGGCACCCTGAATTGAGAACGAAGGCATTTTGTTTTTCAGTCTTTATCTTTTTAAGGGGATTTTGGTTGAGCTTAACATCATTACATGCCCTAAGAAATGATTTGGTTGTATGGTTTATAATTTATATTGACTACTTTGGTGCATATATTGTTTTGGTGGATGCTGCATAATGGATGTGGGTCTACCTGTTATATAGTTGAGGGTGGGGGTATGCATACAATGATAAGAGGTGTATTGTTTATAGTGCTGTGTTCTTCTTTATCTGTTCTTGATCGTTAGTTAGTTTTGTGAATGCGAAATAATCATAAAAACTAGAAAGTAAACAAAGCAACCTAGTGATTTCATGTTCCTTTCAGTTAATGCAACCTACAAAGCAATACAAAAATGAGAAATTAGTTTACATCAAGTTTATAGTTGGATCTTACTCCTTTCGTTGATTTTTGCACCGAACATTTTGGTGGTTGAGATGTATGATTCTTTTTTTTTTTAATTTCAGATTTACATAATATAACTATCTGAAAATGTGTATTAGAAACTATAATTCAAAGTACACGTGTTCGATAAATACATTTTCACCTGAATCTTCCAGGATTGTTGGTGGGATAGAAGAAAAAAGGGCAAATGACAATATTTTATAGTGGCAAGGTGAACGTCTATGATGATGTCCCAGCTGATAAGGTATATGATTTATATATTGTATATCGACTACAGTTATTTATTTTCTTTAACACAATGATCTCACTAACTGAACAATTTCAGGCACAGGCACTCTTCCAGCTTGCTGCAAGCCCGGTTCAGTTTTCTCAAGAAGATCCACTTGACGGAAAGACGTTACACTCTCCAAGCGTCAATGTGGACCGAGATTTCCCTCCTGTAGTCTCGCCAGTCTTGCAGACAGGTATGCATTAATTTAAACAATTTGGGAACTTATAATCAATGTAAATTTTGGCAATTAAATGGAAGTGTTTACGGGTGTGTGGTTCATGTATTATTTCTGATTAGTATATGTATGCTCTACAGTGAGAATGACGGATAACTATCGACTGCACAAAGAAGAAAACCATATATCGCGTGAAGATAACTCTGGTAAAGTTGCATTATTGCAAATCTTTTATTAGATTTCTTTTTTGCTGTTTATGGATTTGAATCAAGGGCTGCAAACGAACCGGATGAACACAAACAAGGCCTTGTTCGTGATCGTTTATTAAGAAATATACGTGTTCACGAACTGCTCATGAACACTTACCGAACGAGATTTTCTATTCATGTTCGTTTGTGTTTGTTTGTTTGTTAATTTTAGGCAACGAACGAAAATGAACGTTGATGAACACAAATGAGCTCAAACTAATGTTCATGAACACAAACGGAAACAAAAGAACACAAACAAGCGTCTATGAACATAATATATAATACGCTAACACTTATTAAATATTAATTTGTCGGAATTTTGAACTATTTACATAAAATATAAAAACTAAAAACACTAATGAACCATCGAACACAAATCAAACACAAACGAACAGGTTACCGAATGTTCACGAACATAAATGAACGAATGCAGCCTCTGTTCATGTTCGTTCCTTTATAACTAAACTAACGAAATTTCTTGTTCGTATCACGAGCTGTTCGCCGAACGTTTGGTTCGTTTGCAGCCCTAAGAATCATTACTGTATTGTAACTCTATTTCATGCATGATTTGATTAATGAGGTTGTTCTGTTTTTAACATTCGTCTTTTGTTTATGATTAATATCATAAGGTGAAGGTTCAGCAAGCAGAAGAGCATCGCTTCAAAGATACCTAGAGAAAAAGAAAGACAGGTATCTTCGACTATACGTGCAATCACTTCTTTGATTCATCATTTTATTTTTCTCGGTTCTCACTTGTTGTTAGGTGAAGGTTAAAGAGCAAGAGGAAAGCAGGAGCTACTTTAGATGTTTATGCTAACCATCAGATCGGGAACCATAATAACCTCCATGAGCCGTTTAGTAGGAGTGCCACTTGCTCCCCACCGCCAGTTAGACCACCTAACACCCCTAACCGCTTTAACTAATTTAAGTCATCTATTCAAGAGTTCAAGTCTCTTCCCATCCTTGCTGACAAAAGGTAATGTCGCCTTTTTATGGGATCTTGTTTTGTTATTAAATTTTAAAGAGTATAATGCCATTTTCGTCCCTGAGGTATGGCCACTTTTGCAACGTTCGTCTAAATGTTTGTTTTTCCACATCTGGTTCCAAAAGGTATGAACTTTTGCCATTTTCATCAGGCTCGTCAACTTCATCCATTTTTCTCCATTAAGTCAATTCCATTTTTTTTGTTAACTTAAAGGGCAATTTGGTCTTTTTCAGGGGTATTCGGTCTTTTTACATAAAGTGAAAAAGACTGAATTGCCCTTTACGTTAACAAAAAAGACGGTAATACCCCTGTCTTAACGGAGAAAAATGGATGGAGTTCACGAGCCCGATGAAAATGGCAAGATTCTAAACCTTTTGGATCCAGATGCGAAAAAACAAACCTTTGGACGATAGTCGCAAAACTGGCTAAACCTTAGGGACGAAAATGGCATTTTACTCTTTTAAATTTTAGCTAAAAAGAAAACGGGACAAATTGGTTGAACCCGTCGAGTGATGTCCAAAGGGTGTTTTTATAGCATACAACCTACTAAAGCTTTTTGCTAAAAAAAATTAGACCATTATTGTAATAATGTAGTTCTTGTAATCATATTTAACCCACTAATTATCTATGAAAAAAGAAATTAAAAAATCTGGACAAAAAGTATTCTAGGTCAACCCAACAGTACCCATCTTGACCCACACAAAAGAGATATATTCTATTTGATGTATATTGCATTTACCATGCCACATCTTTTAAATTCGAATCTTGCACATGTTGCCAATCACTCGGATTTAGTTACTTGCAGCATTCTTGAGAACCCACCATATACTCTCCTAGCAATTTTAATCATTGATGTGAAAACTCGTTCATTTGGGCTTTCTTTTAATGCTAACAGGCCAACTGGGTGATTTTGTATAGTTAGCTAAAAAGAAAATGGGTTAAGCGGGTTCGGTTATGGGTCGAAACAGGTTGGGTCGACCTATACATTTTTCTTTTAATACTTTTTTTCCAACTTCATATATATGTCAAATATGATTTGAAAACAACATTATAACAATACAATCTTTTTTTTTATCTCGAGTAAATCAGTTTTATGTCTTTTAATGCATTTCATTTACATGTTGGTTGACTTTCATCTTGTTCAGCCATAGTTGAGTAGGCCAATTTACTTTCAAGTGGATCGATACTTTTGACTTTGTGCAGGAATGGACTTGTGGAAGCCCATTCCTTTGAAGATGACGAAGGATGCCAGAAACTTTAAGCATTCATCAAAGGTAAATACGCGACTTAAGGTATGGTAGGTATTGATTCCGGTTTCCTAGTTTAGTATTTAGTAGAGTGGTGGTGTTTCTTAGTTTGATGCTTTTGAGGTGCTCTGCTTGTTTCATAGATTGTATGTTTTGCGCATCGGCAATAGTTTTGTAAAAGGTTTGTGTTTGTTTAAGGCGTTTGAGAGTAACGAGAGTTATCCGAAGGGTAAATATCTTCAATACTTGTATTCGACTTTGACGATGAATTTGTATTTTAGTTTATTGGTCTTTAGTTTTCCAAATTTGCACTTGGTCTTCGATATTTGTTTTTCTAGGTCGGAAGATCAATGTGAGTGTGGAAGATTAGAACATAAAAATGCAAGAAGCAAGTGAACATGTGTGCTATTTAATAAACGGCTACCTCTACTCCCTTTTTCCACACCCACATTAACGTTGTGTTCTCAAGTTTCATTAAAGGAGAGAAAAGAAGAGAAATGATTTTGAAAGAAAACAATTTTTAGTTATGTTTCAGAGTTTTATTAAAGGAGAGAAAACGAGAGGTTTTTGGCTTAAAATTCATCCTTCCAATCGGAAATAAAGAGAAGAAAAGAAAAGAAACGGAGGGAATCATTACTTTTCTCTTCTAAGTTAACTTGAGAACACAACGTAAAAGTTAGCCTTTTGCAAACATTAACTTCAATTTTGAACATTCCCAAGTGATCTTAAGTTTAAAACACGATGATTACAAGAAAAGAAGTGAGTTAGTGTATACATATCGTAATTATTTAAACGCTCATTCGTAAAAAAAATCCCTTCTTTAACTAAAGGGAAGTTGTGATGATCCCTAGCCAAGAGTAGGGTGGTAATCTATTGATCTATACCAGCATTAGAAAGAATTTAAACTGATGATTTATACTAACACCAGATTGATGATTTTTATCCTATTAGAGAGAAATTTGTGAATATGTTCTTTATCTACTTAAGAGAGAATACTATCAAGACAGCTTTTGTTAAAACATCAAATGAAGTAAACTATATAAAGATGTCTTTATATAATTTAGGCTTAGTTACTAATACATTAGCTCTTATTCATAGAATAACACATAAAACAATGTGTAATAAAAAAATCGGACTTCAAACATGATATCTCATTGTATAATTAATTATTGATCCTTTCTTTAGAAGTCTTGTAAATGTCAGTTTTTTATCCAAAAAATTGAAAAAACTTTTTCACTAATAGAAAATATAAATAAGTGTATAAAGCATGCATCGTGTCGGGCCATGCTAGCTAAACACGCGGTTCCGTATCATCCGTTTGATTGAGCTAAGTTTGTTCCTAAAAAAAATCAATGTCTCTAGAAGGTGTGGGGTTAAGGTCTGAAAAAAGAGGGATATTATGAGTTTCGGTGGAGTGCACATTTTGTGGAGAATACGAAGAGGATGCGGATCACTTGTTTGTATCTTGCATTGTTGCAGCGAGAGTTTGGCAAAGAGTTAGCGGATGGTGCAAAATATCTCAAATTATGCCTTTACTATGAAGGCTTTTCTCCAATACCATAAAACTCTGATGGGTTCGACGAATAAAAAATGTTGGTACAAACGGTCATCCTTACGGCATGTTGGGCGATTTTGGGTGATGAATGAAATTGTTAGTTGCTGTTAAAAAAATGAGATTGTAAACTCCAATTATAAGAAAGAAAATGATTGAAAATATTTTGTGTTACGATGTTCATTTTTATACACATAAATCGGTGATCCAAATAAACATTTCTAAAGGGGTAGTTTCGTAAATTCGCTAATATCTCAATGATACAATTACATGTTGACTTTTAAAAGTGTTGGTTATCCATTCATTCGCCATAATGGTTTTGTTAGAGGTAGTCTTTTTTTTTCTTTTTCTTTTTTTTTTTGGAAAGGCTTTCTTTTTTAAGAGAAATCACATTTCTATTAATATATTCTTAATTAGTTATTAGTTATTACACCTTGGGTCGTATAAACGATTTAAATTCTATAGATGCATGAAAGTTAGTTAAGTTTATTTAAATTATATCATTTTACTTAACAAATTTTTAGAAATACTTTTAAATGTAAGCAATCAATTAAAACTGGTCAATAACCAAAGTGTCCTCGGTCATCTTCTATGAGATCCCAATGAACTACTTCTTACTGCCCATGACATTATAGTCTAGTGGGATTTTACATGCGTATAAGGTTTAACGACCATTAGGTCCTGAGTTTGATTCCTATTAGAGGGTTTTTCTTAGGTTTATTGGGTTTCCACCTGAATTGGTGTATAGACATTATTATTATGGCCTCATAGAGATGGATATGATGGGGTGGTTCCGTTGATGACACCATGATACTCCAGTAATCCGTCATTGATCCAAATTGCCGTTAAAAAAGCTACTCTTAATTCTTATATATCCTAGATCTTTATTATTTCAAGCCGACCTTGAACAGTCAACATTTTCTGATCCAAATTGCCGTTAGAAAAACTTCTCTTAATTCTTATATATCCTAGATCTATACATTGATTTCAGGCCAACCTTGGACGGTTAACATTTTTCTCTCTCAATTTATACATATAAAATTTAAATTATTGTTTAATTAGTAGATCTCCGATATTAATACAAAAGTAGTGATAGAAGAGCTGGTAAGACCATTTCTACAGCATAAGTAAGGTCATGAGTTGGTAGATCCTTTTTTTTCTCATGTCTCCTCACAATTTTTTGCTCACTTATCCCCCTTTGTTGGACCCCTTTGAAAATAAAATGAAATTACACATATATCTATTTTAAGGATGGATGGGTATTTGGTATCAGGCAGTAATACTGTACCGGGTATATTCGATACCGGTAACCACTTTTCTCATTTTTCGGTACCGATATTTACGGGTAAAACACCGGTAAATACCGGTACCCACTTTTTCTGTTTTTGAATACCGAACGTGTACCATGCTCATCCCTAATTTTGAGGGCTCATTTTCACTAGTCGCACATAGGATCTAAAATCTGGTGCACAGCCCTAACTGTATCATGAAAAATTGTGTGACTCTGCCATGACTTTTGCGAATGGTGACTCATTATGATTCAAATCATAACCACGTCACAGGTAGGAGGATAAGTGATACATACATCTCGTAAGTGATAATATGCAATCACGTTGCTCTCCTTATCAAGTGTAACACCATGTAAAAATTGTGTCCAATAATATAGTGACACGTGTTGTATTTTAAATATAGTCTGTTAAAGACCAATAAGGACTAAAGGCGTCAACATGCTCAAGTCGAGCATCTGAGTGACGAACCGATGTCAACATGCATAAATAACAACCTCTGAGTGACTGATATGTCAACATGCTTAAATCATTAGCCTCTGAGTGACCGATGCGTCAACATGCTTAAAATTTGGCCTCTGGGTGACTGATATGTCAACATGCCCAGCCTCTGAGTGACATCGGAATCAACATGCTTATCATAAGCCTCTGAGTGATCCTTTGTGAAGTCCTAAACTCTTATACGTGCCATTTGTTGGACGAGAGAGTTCAATTTTGTAAATATGTGAAAGTTGGATGATGGAGGGATTAAAAGTGTCAACATGTTAATTTATACCTCTGAGTGACCTTTTAACGAACCGAGAGCTCGACAATGTCCGGGCATAATCCCGGGTATGCCAAGTATTGGCTACGGAGGGCTAAAAGTGCCAAAAAGGTTTTTAAAAGGTTTTTAGAAGCTTTAATAAGTTAAGGGGTTAAAAGTGTCAAATTTTGAATCTGGCCATGGGGTGGTCGCGGGCCGCATGAGACCTGGCCTGGGCCTCTCGCGCCCTGCGAGAACAGGTCTGACGAAGAAAATTTGTTTGGAGACCAAGCAAAGCTCCAAAACCATTGAAACGAAACCATGGCTTCTCTAAACTGCTATGCCACGTTTTGGGACACTTGTAAGCTTCTTCTTACTCCCTAAACACCTGGTTTCACCTCCTTTGAGCTCTCCAACTATAAATAGGTGCATAAGTTCTCATTCCAACTTACACCTTTCTTATTAAATCACTCTGCTCCCTCCTCTGGAAGTTCCTAGCTGAAAGGAGCATCCAACTTAGTTCTCTTGCATTGTAGGAGCCTCTTGTAAGTGTTCCTTACTCTTGCATTTTCGTTTATAGGCTTTTATAGCCAAAAGTCAAGCGTTTTACGGCAAACGCTTTGACTTTCGGTTAAGACCATTATGGTCCAGCCATTGTTCGAAATGAACATGCCTAAGTGATCATAATAAGGTAGGTGTTAATCCCTATAAAGGGCACCTCCTGAAGATCACGTTTGCTAGACCAATTGACGGGTCAAAGTTATGATATTAAAAAGTCAAACAGGCCATTTTTCGAAAAAATTATAAATTGATCTTATATATGTTATAAAACCTGTTTTGACACTTAAACAAGATAATAATAATAATTATTAGAACATGTAAGAACATGTTCGGATCGTCAATTTCCGTTCTAGGGTCGGTTCGCAACCGAAAGTCGCGAAGTTTGACTTCTGCTTTGACTTTCGACTTTGACCCGATTTAGATTAGTTACCTAATGATCTAAAGTTGCATTATGATCATAATACAATGTAGCATAACCCTCTGAGGTTATATTACATGATCATAATAATAATCCAAGTTTGTGCACAAGTTCCATAATTATGTCATCTTTGACCAAAATGTCATTTTTGCATAAAACAAGGTTTTTAAATGGTAATGAACTTGAAAATGAGTTTCTACTGATGTAATATTATAAGTAGGATTTTTTGGGATGTTAAACCAAGTTATAAACTGAGTTTTTAAGTAAGTCCTTAAACTATGTCGATAAATGATTTTATCAATCTTTTCAAGGTAAATCATTTACCTACTGATATGTTATATTAAATAACATGTTTTAATCAATCTTTTCAAGGTAAATCATTTACCTACTGATTTTAAAACTTATTTTAAACATATTTACAGTAGGTACATGTTATAAACTCATAATCCCAAATATTATAAACTATGTATAAAATTACCAAAATGCCCCTATAAGGCATAATTTCGTTTTAAAACCTTAACGGACATACAAGTTGATATTCTACTGATATCTTAACTTAATTAGAATGTAATGGCATATAGAACTTGTCCATGACTTATCCGGTTACCCAATATCGCTAATATGCGCACGGTTATGTATATGTAACTATTTTACGAAAATTAACCGAAACTGGTTTAACCTTATCACTTAAATCTCAAAATACAGAATGCTAATAGTTTACCCATATTAAACAAGTTAAGGTACTTGTTGGATTAAACTACATTCTATCCAATCATCGTTTAATCTAGCGTCATACGTTTTGATCAAGTACGCTAGTCGGCTAAGTCTATGACTTAAATAAGACCGTTAGTATTTAATTGGTTAGTTTATGTCATAATCCAGACTAGAGACTTGCCGGTAAATGCTATCTGCACTTAGTCCTTTTTGTGTACGACTGAGTTATTAAAAATTAAAGAAGACTAGCTCAGGTAAATACTCTCGACTTATTTCCTCTATACGGGCTTGGGTTACGGTAAATTATTACCGCTTGGTCGGAAATGGGATTAACCGAACGCTGGTTCGGAATAGAGATCTGCATATTCTGTTTTAGTAAGTTTTGTTTGATAATTTAAACATCGGGGGTTAACTACCGTGTCTTGGATATCGTCGGCTCATTACAATCGAAATGGCCACGACCTTAGCGCGGGTGTAGGCATACACCCGTTAGATGCTCAATTATGCATTCCCACAAGGTTGGGAGGAACTGACTCCTTCGTGAGTCCAAAGTGGTTTGTACGTTAATTGTGTCTCGGTTTTCGTGCCGAGCCCCCGTATGTATGACAAACATGTAAATCTGTTAACAAGGGTGGACAGTCAATTAACCCAAGTTATAAAAAGATTTTTGTGCAGATACGCACCTAAAACATTTTTGAAATGTTTTCAAAATGAGTCAGTTGGGTGTATTAGTAGCGAAAGCTGACGTATTTTCAAAAGACTAATCTGCAGGTACAATACGAAAATAGGCCGGAAGTGCTCGGTAGTGATAGAGGATCTTGCAAATCCTAAATCTGCCCAAAGTCTGTTTTGTATTCTTTCCATGTACATTTTATGATCCGCCTGTGAATCTTCTATTACAAGCTTGTATATTATTTTGTATTTTCGAACATTCGGTTTGTAATAGTAATTTTACTCCAAGGTTTCTGTTGTGCCATGTTTAATTGATTATAATGTTATCAACTGTTGTCACGATACTCCCCACCCGGGCCCACCGGTATTTGGATTTCGGGGTTGGAAATCCGGGATGTGACATCAAGCAGAACAGATGATCGACGGAGCTAAAGAGGGCGGGAGAGAAATCATCCTCATTGGAAGAAAGTCTTGAAAAAACTAATAAAAATGTGCATAATGTAATCTTTGACTTTCAAACCTTCAAGGAACGAACCACAACCATCCTTCAATGACATCCAATATAGCCTAACCTCGATCTTCAACTGATCCCTCTTGGACCGGATAATGCCTATTTCATTCAATACTTTCCATTTTTATCTTCTCTTTGGGCATTATTCTAGAAATGCCCCTATAATGTTCAGGGGACGGTGCTGGGAGTGTTATTAAACCCTTTCATGCCTCTGTAATGCCCATTACACATGACCTGGTGATTTAAACTTGTTAGAACTCAATTAGTTTGATAAACAAAGTATTGGTAAATCTAGCGTTCTTGTTTTTTTTTTTACTAAATTGGTGACTTCTGAAAATAAAGGGTTTAATTGGCATCCATATTCAAATCAAATTCTTTATCCTTATCCATATTAATATAAGGTTTTGCTTTAATTTTTCTTAAATATATAAAATTTTAGTTTAGTTTTTCTTTCGTAAAAATATATGGACAATGTATAAGGATAAAAAATGAGATGGTGATGTTTTTAAATAATTTTCTTATATTTTATGGTTGGAATGATTATGAAGAATGGGATGTGAATGCTGTAAATAAACCATATTTGATATAAAAATCAGTTAGAATCAACTTGTATGAAATATGGTGGCTAGATCAAGAAATCGGAGTGAGTGTTCTTGGTGAAAATGATACAATTATATCTAAATAATGAATTTTAATAAAATAAGTGTTTCGATCATAAAATGAACTAAAATTTGGGTTTGTGGATGGAATCTCCCAAGAAGTATTTCTGCCACTTTCATCGAAAAGTTAAGGATAAGTAATCCTTTTTAGAAATCAAACTGATTCAATGTCTAAACTAGAAAAAAATGTTGGATTAAAAGATCATTTGTACGTATTTGTAATATGGTAAAGTAAAACAAAAGGTTTAATATGTGGTTGATGTCTGTCTTTTCATTAAATTGATCAACATAATTTTAACTAACAAGTCAAGAGGTTCAAACTTTTTTTTTTTTACATTAGGCCATGTCTAGTCATAAAGCTCCATAAAACCCTTTGATAGAGGTTATATAACAAGTGATGAAAAAGTGCAAGAAGGGGCTGTATGGGGTTATACCATAAGAGGGTGTAGTGGTAAAGGGGCTATATAACTCCTTCAATTATACATACATATGTACGTAAATATATGTGTGTGAATGGGGGAGAAAGGGGCGTGTCGTGATATTTTTCGCGGAGAATTAAAATTTCAACTCCATAGCGTCGGTTGTAATGGTGTTACCAGACGCTATGACCATCTATGGTGCCATATCACGTGCCATTATAGATGGACTTATGAAGTAGATTAGCAGAGGCAATTAGTTTATGTGATATTGCTTTAATTTGTAGGAAGTTAAGGGCATTCGTGAAAGGATTGTTTTTTATTTGAACGACGGCTATATATTTTTGTGTAAATTGATTTTTTCTATGTAAGAGTGAGTTTTTTACATGTAAAACTAATGGAGTAATGGTTCTCTTTTCCACATTTTTTTGCATGCACCTACTCGGTTTTTTTTCCCAAACCTAGATTTCTAACAAACCCACACATAAACACGAAAGATGAATCCTCCAACGTAGCCGTCTGACCATGGTGGCGTCTTAACATGTCCATTCTCCCGTGTTGAAGATGCTCTGAACATTCTCCCGTGTTGAAGATGCTCTGAAGAAGGTTAAAGGCATTGTTTTAAAAAACATTTTACAAGATATAGTCGCTCTACCGGTTAGTCAGTTTAACCTTTAGTAAAAAGCGAACTATTTATATGTAAATATCGTTGTTATGAGATATTTTATCCTCATAGCTTTAAAAAGGTAATTGTCTACACCTAGTTTTCAATAACAACATTTATTATTTGTTGGTATGTGGTTAGATACATGTGTGTGTCCCCATATAGTTATGTACATGTTTATGGCACTACATATTTGGTGTTGATGTAACCCACAATATGATTTAACAAACCAACAAACTTTAATCAATCTATTAATCAAATCAAATCATTTCATAATTTTATACTAGTTTAATTCTCACTTCTTTTAACCTTATATACAACAAAATCAAGTCCTCAATTTGTTTTCTTTCTCACACCAAACAAATTTTACACATATGTTTAAATAATAATAAAAAACATTTAGTACCTTAACCACTAAACATTAAACAACAATGTATTCATTTTTTGGCTTACTCTTGAATTTTGAACATCAACATATTACCCTACAAGTCTTGCAGTATACCCCACCAATCACTCCAAGCTTATTCACTTTCAACTGTAGATTATTCTCAATATCTTTGAAACAAAAGCACTATAGTCAAATTGTCATCAACAACTCCAATCTTGACCTTATACACCTTGTACATTGTGCTTCAACACTTGTACTCTTTGCTGTCACCGATAAATTCTTCTTCTTTTTTATGTTCCCACAACCCAACAACGAACAACATCGCATGAGCTTCAATCTTTGTGTTTTCCAACGGGAAAAAAGAAAGAAAAAGGTGAAACTTTTCCTTTTTTACCAAAGAAAAAAAGATAAAGATTGAATTTTTCTTCAGATTCATTCACTTTAATCTTGTGGGATTTGGTTGTTTAAGCCACTAGATTAGTGGGTTTGTTTGTGGATCTTTCTTTATTCTAAACAAGGTTAGTAATTTGTTGTTTTTTTTTTTGTGTTTTTTTGTTTAAAGATTTGGTGAGTTTAATCATTAATGTGGTTTTGGTTGGTTTTTTGGCAGAGATCTTGTGTAATTATTCAGGGTTTTTGGAATTTTGGTGATTTAAGTTCAGATCATCATCAGATTAAGAGAACCCATTTGGAAATTAGTAATCTTTTGATGGTTTGATTGTTCTTGATTCATATATTTTGATGAATTTTCCCCCAAAACCCTGATTGTTTTAGTGTGGAGATCTGGGATATATGTTATTATTAAGTTAAGAGAAACCCTTTTGAAATTTTGGAAATTTGGGAGTTTTTAGGGTTTGTATGTTCTTGATTTATTAAGTTTATGCTGGTGTGGAGATCTAAGAAAACCCATTTGAAATTGGGGATTTTTGAGGGTTTGGATGTTGTTGATTTGTTAAAGTTGCAAACTTTGGGTCAAAAAACCCTAATTGAGGTATTGTGGGGAATTGGGATATCTTTCATTTGTTATGCCCAATGAGGACATTCTTTCCATCTGAATCTTGTAAAGAAACACATCTTAATGCTCTGAATCCACAATCATGGCTGCAAGTTGAAAGAGGAAAGCTTTCGAAAGTTTTGCCTCACTCACCTTCTTCACTGTAAGTTTTTCATTTGTTGTTTTAAGCGGTGTTTGGATGTGTTTTCTAAAAGGGGGTGTTCAAGATAAACCGTACGAGTGTTCGGATGAACTACTTTCGCATACGTATATCTCGTTGTTTAGTGGTTAAATTCTTGCATTTTGATGCCTCCCACAAAAAGTACCGCGATACGAATGATTCGCGTTTAAGGGTAGAGTGAATTTTGTTATATTACTGTTGTGTTGATTACTTGATTATTAAATATCACATAACAAGCTTTTAGAACACACATCCAAACACCACTTGGCTGTAAACAATAATTTCATCTTTTAATTGCATGTACTTGTGTTGTTTGTAGAGAATCTCTAATCAAAGTGCCCGATCCGCCAATTCTTCCATTTTTTAAGCCTGTCGATTACGTAGAAGTTTTAGCGCAAATCCACAAAGAACTCGAATCATGCCCTCCGCATGAGCGCACAAACCTCTATTTATTACAATTTCAAGTCTTTAAAGGCCTTGGTGACATTAAGTTAATGAGAAGAAGCCTTAGATTAGCTTGGCTCAAAGCAAGTACGGTTCATGAACGGCTCGTTTTTGGTGCGTGGTTAAAATATGAAAAACGAGGTGAAGAACTTATATCGGATCTACTCTCTACGTGTGGTAAATGTTCTAAAGAGTTTGGGTTAATAGATATTGGTTGCGAGCTTCCATCGGTTGTAAACTCTAGTTTAGTTGATGGCGCAGTTGATCAAAAAAATAATTTATCAGGAACAGTTTCGTTTAAAATCGGGGATGAAAAAATAACGTGCAATAGACAAAAAATGGCGACCCTTTCACCTCCTTTTCATTCTATGCTTAACGGTGTTTTATCGAATCGGTATCCGAAGACATAGATTTGTCGAAAAACGATATTTCACCCGCGGGTATGAAGGTGATAAGTGAATTTAGCTCAACCGGTATTTTACCTGATTTACCAACCTATCTTTTGCTAGAAATCATGGTGTTTTCGAGTAAATTTTGTTGCGAGAATCTTAAAGATTCTTGTGATCGGAAACTTGCAAAATTTGTTTCATCAAGAAACGATGCGGTTGAACTTATGGAATACGCTCTCGAAGAGAATTGCCCGGTTCTTGCTGCCTCGTGTTTGCAGATTTTCCTTCAAGAACTCCCGAATTCTCTTAACGATGAACGGGTTGTTGACTTGTTGACCAGTGTTAACAGTTTGCATAGATCGATTATGGTGGGGCCCGCTTCGTTTTCACTCTACTGTCTTTTAAGCCAGGTCGTGATGGATCTTGATTCGGGATCCGATAAGTCCGCTCGTTTCTTGGAACAATTAGTGGATTCTACGGAAAATAGTCGACAAAAGATGGTGGCATATCATATGTTAGGATGTGTGAAATTAGCCAAGAAAGAATATGATGAAGCCGAACGAGTCTTCGAGGTTGCATTGAGTGAAGGACACGTTTATTCTGTCATAGGTTTGACTAGAATCAGTCAAATTAAGGGGGAAAAGGTCGAGTCTTATAACAAACTTAGCTCGGTTATTTCGAATTACACCCTCTCGGGTGGATGTATCAAGAACGATCTTTATATTGCGAAATTAACGAAAAACGATGGGAAGATCTCGAAAAAGCAACTGAATTGGATCCGACGTTAACGTACCCGTACATGTACCGTGCGGCTTCGTTAATGAAGAAACAAAACGTTCAAGATTCACTGGCGGAGATCAACAAGATACTCGGTTTTAAACTTGCGGTTGAATGTTTGGAATTGAGGTTTTGTTTTTATCTAGTTCTCGAAGATTATCAATCGGCGATTTGCGATGTTCAGGCTATTCTTACGGTTTCTCCTGATTATCGGATGTTTGAAGGGCGGGTACCCGCAACGCAATTTCAAACGTTAGTTCGTGAGCATGTTCCAAATTGGACGACCGCAGATTACTGGTTACAGTTGTATGATCGGTGGTCCGCTGTTGATGACATCGGGTCACTTTCGGTAATATATCAAATGCTCGATTCTGAAACGGCTAAAGGCGTTTTATATTTTAGACAGTCTTTGCTTCTCCTCAGGTATTATATCAGAACTAAAGTTCCAGGTTATAAAATCACTAGGCCTGTAAACGAACCGAACGTTCATGAACTGTTCGTGAACTTGTTAGGTGGGAAGTTTGTTTATGTTCGTTTATTTAATAAACGAATGAACATGAACACAATTTTTTGTTCATTTAATTACAAGAACGAACATGAACACACGTTTTGTTCGTTCATTTACAATCGTGAATGTCCGTTTTTGTTCGTTCATTTATGTTCATTGATGTTCGTGTTCGTTTATGTTTGTTTCAACTTAAAAACAAAGTAGTTATTTTTATATCAATTTTAAACATAAAAGGAACTTTCTAACTACTTATATAAATATAGCTAATTGGTAATTGGTCTTTCTAGTAATATAAATGGGTTTTGCAATGGAATTTATCATAGTTAATCACCAATTTATATAAAAAGTTACTTTATGTTTAGTCAATTGTGTTCATTTGTATTCATTTATGTTTGTTCAATTATGTCTATTTGTGTTGTTTATTGTTTGTTAAATTATGTTCGTTTAAGTTTGTTTGTTACGAACAGTTTACGAACACGAACATCACCATTTTTTTGATGAATGAACACGAACAAAAAATGTGTTCGACTATATGTTTGTGTTCGTTAGGTTCATTTACAGGCCTAAAAATCATTACTAATAATGCTTATTGCAGGTTAAATTGCCCGGAAGCAGCGATGCGGAGTTTACAGTTGGCCCGTCAACATGCGTCAAGCGAACATGAACGTTTAGTTTATGAGGGTTGGATATTATACGATACGGGCCATTGTGATGAAGGGCTAAAGAAAGCCGAAGAATCTATTAGTTTGAATAGATCTTTTGAGGCCTTTTTTCTAAAAGCTTACGCTTTAGCGGATTCTAGTCAAGATCCTACTTGTTCTTCAACGGTTGTAGCACTTCTTCAAGATGCCCTTAAATGCCCTTCTGACAGGCTTCGCAAAGGCCAGGTTATGAACAATTTTTATCCCTAAATTTATTTAGGTTAATAAAAAGGTGTAAAAATTGGCCGGTTTAAGTGTTTCGGTAGATTTGGGATATGTTTATCTCTGGCGGGTCAAAAAGGGCTTAACTAAAAAAATTTAACTGAAAAGGAAACGCTTCGAGTCGGTCAAACGTTTTGAAAGTCTTACGATGTGTTTTCATATGTATGTATGTATGTATATATGTATAGTAGTGGCGGATCTAGAAAATATTCGTAGGGGTAACGTTTTATAAAAAAGGGGTAATGAAATCGAAAAAACGTCAAAAAAGGTCAAATTTTTCCAAAATTTACACTACCGCCGGAGCGCCAAGGGGTAGCGGAGGCTACCCCTACGCCTAAGGTATGTCCGCCCTTGATATATAGGGTAGGGATCCTAAAAAAACACATGCTAGTGGAGAACCATGACGATTCTGGACCACACATTTGCTCTAAGCCAAAAAAAGAAATTTTCTTTTTTTACTTCCAATCGCATGATTTTAAGAGTTTTTTGGGATGTATACATTTGTGTATATTGTCAATTTTTTTAACTATTCACGTGTATACACACGTATATACATATATGTATAGTTACAAGATTGACAATATACACATATGTATATATCCAAAAAAACCTGAAAGAAAAAGCTGTAATTTTTCCCAATTTTTTTTTTTGCATTTTTGCTTAGAAAAAATGTGTGGTCCAGAATTGTTCTCAAGTAGCCTAGTGATATATATATATACAAAGACTCCTAAATCACTTTATTAAAAGAAGTTAGAATTATTTTAATTGTTTGCTGACACTTGAAACATGTAGCAGGCGTTGAACAATCTTGGAAGTGTTTACGTAGACTCTGGTAAACTAGATCTTGCAGTCGATTGCTACATTAACGCCCTTAAAATTCGACACACGAGGGCCCACCAGGGGCTTGCTCGTGTCCACTATTTAAAAAACGACAAGGCAGCTGCCTATGAAGAAATGACAAAATTGATTGAAAAGGCGCGGAACAATGCGTCTGCTTATGAGAAACGATCAGAGTATTGTGAACGTGAACAGACGAAAATAGATCTTGAAATGGTCACTCGTTTAGATCCTCTTCGGGTTTACCCTTACAGATACCGTGCAGCAGGTTAGTTAGCTTCTGTTTTTTTTATCTTGTATCTTTACTATTTTCGTTTAATATAAATTTAGAGGTGGCACTATCGATATGCATATCAAATGGAACGGAAGTTGTAAAACCCCATAAACGATTTAAAATAAGAATAATAATTTTACTATCGAAAGTAAATAGTGTCTATAATTAGGGGTGCAAACGAGCCGAGCCCAAGCTCAATAACTTATGAGAACTCGAGCTCGAGCTTGGTGCGTTGGCAGTTTCTCAATCTCGAGCTTGGCTCGTTTATTATCTATTAATTAATATTAAATAAAAATAATATAAATAATAGACTCGTTTAGACTCGTGAGCTCGATAAGTGAAGCTCGGGCTCGCTTACTAAACAAGCATATTTTTAGGTTCTGGCTTGGCTCGTAAACAATTTTAAATAAGCTCGGCTCTGCTCGTTTACTAGACAACTTTAAATAAGGGGTAAATGTTATTAAATATTAATAAAAACTAGTTTTACACTAAGGCTCGATGGGCCTGACGAGCTTCACATGCCAAGCTCGAGCTCGGGCTCAATAAATAAACGAGCACTATTTTAGGCTCAAGCTTAGCTCGGGCTCGATGAATAAACGAGCACTGTTTTAGGCTCAAGCTTGGCCCGACTTGATAAGCCTCGGCTCGTTTCGAGCTTTTTCACAAGCCGATCTCGAGCAGCTTGCGAGCCGCTCGGCTCGTTTGCACCCCTATTCTTGGTTTAAAAAAGCGATAGGCGCACAAAAGCGACGAGTTCTAAAATTGAGGCGCGAAGCGCAAAAGCGGTGGGCTTTTCGTACCCGAAGCGCAAGGTGTCTATATATTTTTTTTATATATCCCATACATATCACATAGGTTTTTAGCTTCTTTTAACCAAAATACCTTCCTTTAACCAAAATATAGCTATAAATAAGGCTTTTATACCATTTTACTTACATGTACAAGTCAAAAAATCCAAGGTACAACATTTTTATGCAGTAAAAACGCCTCAGGCCCAAAAGCCCCATGACCTGCGCCTTGTTGCGCCTCGCGCCTAGGCGCGCCTCAGGCGCGCTTTTTTAAACCAAGCCCCTATTTGCAATCATATTCGACCTAATTATTTATAAAAAAATAGTTGACACGTTTTCTTTCTTAGCTATCTTTTTACTAATTTGACCCGTTAGGGATAAAACACCACCAAAGCTAGAATTTGCGACTTCAATAGCATATATAGTTTTCAAAACCGCTTAAAGATTCTCTTTATATACATGTTTGCCCTACATCTCATTCGGGTTGTGGTCAAATTCCAGTCTTGATGGACAACCACAATGAGAAAGAAGCGATCGCTGAGCTTTCAAGGGCGATAGCATTCAAAGCCGACCTGCATTTACTGCATTTGCGAGCAGCATTTCATGAACATATTGGGGATGTATCGGGTGCCATGCGGGACTGTCGAGCCGCCCTCTCGTTCGACCCGAATCATCAAGAAATGCTTGAACTCCGAAGCCGCGTAAACAGCCAAGAACCTTAATTATCCAAGACTTTAGAAAATTTAGATATGCAATGTTTACACAAATGGTGAAGAAAAAGAGAGATTTTTGAGTTTGTGTATGTTGCAAATGTAACACTTCATGGATATTGTAACCATTCAAGTTTGTGCATTAACATGTGTTGTTTTGTATTTCTTTGGATTCTTTTCTCCCTATTTCTTTTCTTGAAATTGTAACTTTGTCCTATTTTTGGAGATATACTTTACCGGATGGGAATCATTAAAAAAATTAAATATAAATGTGGTATTTTGTCATATTCTATATATAACAATTCTCAAAAACCAAATCATTGTAGCAAAGTGATTTGCTTTTTTTTTTTTTTTTTATGTTTTTGTTTTTTTTTCTTTTTTATATGTGTCGGTATAGATCAAAGTTGGTTTGCGTTTTTACATAAACGATCTACGTTTTGTCATAAATTTTGTTTGAAAACAAGTTGGGTCAAATACAATACATTTTCATTAAGCGGTATGTAAGTTCGAGTTACTTTACATTTCAGCGTTGCCGTAACGCACAGTATCATTCCTTAACTTAAAAAAACACTATTTTCATACATGTTTTTTAAATATGTTTCGGTATGCTTTTTTTTAAATATGTTACGGTATAAATCTAAGTTGGTTTATGTTTTGACGTAATTTTTTCTCGACAATGAATTAGGTAAGATATAGTACGTTTTTGTGGTTATTTTATGTATGTTTTTAGTTGATCTACGTTAATCGAGTTATTTTAAATTTTGACCCGCTGCAACGCGCGACAGGTCGAAATTGTAGGTGTGTGTGTGTATATATATAGTGGAGAGTTCAAATGAGAAGAAAATTTTGTAAGAATAAAAAGAATAACTTTTAAACTGATAGAAATTCTCCATTTACTTCATTTAACGTGTGTATTTAATGTTATGAAAAATGTCATATAGGTAAATCTATAATTGTCATTAATTAGCTAATTAATTAAACTTGTAACTCATTTTTTTTCATATATTCTTTCAAGATAAAAAAATTTATAGTGTAGAACAATTTTCGACATGTGTAGGATAAATTTTAGTATGTGTAGGATAAATTTTGAAATGTGTAGGGTAAATATACATGTGTGTAGGGTAAATTCAGGTAAATGTAAGACATACGTAGGATAAAATGTTTTTGTTTTATTAATAAGAAATAACATAATAATGAGAGAAGTTATAAACTATTTAATGTTTTACTACTATGTTCTTTCTTCTTTTTCTTCTCAAATGAACCTTCCTCTCTCTCTCTCTCTCTCTCTCTCTATATATATATATATATATATATATATATGGGATGGTTATCTTGAGAACAAAGATTTTGTGAGAACACTAAGAACAATTTCCATCCATTGATCATTCTAAATTAAGGGCTAAGATTAGAAGGGTTTAAATGAGGAGGAAACCTAAATTAAAAAGAATAAAAGGGCATTATTGTCAAAAGTCAAAACACAAAAACCCTCAAAATCTTTCAACAAAAAACAAAGATGAAAAACCTTCAATTTTTAAATCACAAACCCTTCAATCGATCTGTGAGAATGAATAAAAAGACTCCTATCGATCGATCGCTCACCTTGTTTCGTCTCCTTCTTCATCGTCCCCAACAACATGATTATCTCCATTCACGACTCTGTAAGTTCTTCTCCGATTTGTACTTTTCAATGATGATTGTACCTTTTCGATTTCGTTTGTTTTTGGTTTTGCCATTGTATTCTTTTTCTGTGTGTTGATTTTGGTATTGTAGCTCTGATTATGTTAAGCTGACTTGAACCTTAGGTTAAGGTTATTTAGATTGTTAGGTTATGGATCTGAATAGTTCTGATGTTTACTTTTTGTAGTTGTGGTTATTTGATTTGATAAATTGTGAAAATACAACAATTTATATGAATTTTGAGGTTCACTTGAGTTGGAGATTTACTTCAAAACATGAAACGTAGCTAGAACTAGTGTGGTTGTATTAATTTTTAATAGTAAACTGTAATAATTTGATGACTAAAATCTAAAGCTGAAAACTTTAAAGCTGTGTTTTTTGAATTTCAATTTTTGAGTATTTTTGTATTATAGTTAAGAGTAGTGGACTCTTTAGACTAGGAAGTATATATCACGAGTTATTAGTGTATATGATGTTTGAAATGTTGTTACAGTTAGATAGATGTGTATGGCAAATACTGATGATTGTGCTTTCATTAAACGTATGTCCGATATTTAATTGCAATAGTTAGCTTGCTGCAACATTAGTTTGCTTCAATACTTGTTTGTGGAGGAAACCATGTTCTCCCTGTTCCTGCCTTCACATTAATAAGTGGTGAGAAACACGCTGGGCATAATTTGGCTATACATGTAAGCTGGTGTTTGACTCTATATTGTTCATTGTTGTGGAATTGGTCTTATTTGGTCCACGAGTCAAGCCTAGAAACTATTATGACCTCTAACAAAATAGTTGCAGATTTTTCAAGGGAAGTAATGTTGACACTAGACACTCATTCAATGACCATATGGTAGAAGGGTTGTCTTAGCATGTGGAATTCCACCATAAAGACATACCTATGTGTTAGTAGTCGGGCTATGTATACATGTTGGAACAGAAGTATGTTAAAGCTTGCTTAGGTACAATTTCTTGTCATTAGAAGTTTATAAATTATGAGTCTAATCAGTTATCATTTTATTGAGGTTGGTATTAGAGTGGTATTGACATGAGACATTTTAAAGAATGAGATTTGATGTTTGTTTTATGTATGTGTAAAACAAAAACTTTGTAAAATAAATATACACATGTTAAACTAAAAATTTACATATGTGTACAACATAAACACTTACACATGTGTAAAACTAACACTTACACATGTAAAACAGAAACTTACACATGTGTAAAACATAAACTTTATGAAACAATTTTACACATCTTTAACTGAGAATTTACACATGTGTAAAACTAAAACTTACATATGTGTGAAACAAATTACACATATGTATATGAGAATTTAAACATGTGTAAGTCAAATTGTTTATAATGCCATGTAAAACAAGTGACTTAAATATTGGTTTGGGGATGTGAAAATCAGGTTGGGTTTGGTGTTTGCAGGTGATTTCTTTGGTGTATGTCTGTTTGGAGTTTGGGCAGATTGAGGAATGAGGATGATGTTGCTTCTTGGTCGAGCTCAAGGTCTTTGGAAGCTCAAGATGGACTCTCTAATGCTATGCTTTAGATGTTGTTTTAATGTTTTGGTCGTCCTTGATTGTTTTTGTTTTTTTGGATGGTTTAGCTTGTTTGAAACCTGATTGTATAGATTTATTTTTATGTTTGACTTCGGCCGGTTGTGGCTTTAAGTCTACAATAGGTTGTTTTTTGATTTCTAGTTTAGCTCATGGCCGTGGCCTTGGTAGGTTCTAACTGTTAGACCATAGCTAAATGTTTAGGGTTGGTGTCTTCCTTAGGGTATATCCTGGAAGCCCACTGCCCGTACGTTGTAAATATCTTTGTTTATTACTGATAATAAGCATCTTATTTACACATGCGTAAATTGCTTAATCACACAAATACAATACTAACTAAGATAATTTACACATGTGTAAACAACTTACATATGTGCAAACCTTCATGTCTATGCTTATTTTTAAAAATTGTTGTGATTTACACATGTGTAAATGTTCCTTTTTCATTCTACACATGTGTAAATGTTTATTTTGTGTTTTACACATGTGTAAATTGTTCACTGTGACTTTTCTGTTTATGATTTACATATGTTCAGGGGTATTACACATGTGTAAGTTTGTTTCCTGTCAGTTATTCATTTCTGTTTTACACATTTTCAGCTGAATTACATATGTCTAAACTGTTTTGTGGTCACTTAATTGTTTATGTTTTACACATTTCCAGCCCATTTACACATGTGTAATTTAGTTGCACATATGTAAAATAAACACAAATATGTGACAGGAGAACAATTTACACATGTGTAATTCAGCTGCATATATGTAATACATAGATAGATATGTAACAGTGAACAGTTTACACATGTATAATGAATTACATATATGTAAAATTGAGACAAATATGTGACAGGGAACAATTTATGCATGTGTAATTAACAACATATATTTAAAACAAACAAAGATATATGATAGTGAAATATGAAACCATATGTGTTTTTTAAATGCATATTCCTGTCTCAAATGTAACCGAATTCAGTGTACAAACAACCCATGAAAATAAAGGTTAACCTCATAAGAATACATGATACTCACACATTCATAAAACATACACTTACACATATGTATAATCAACTGTTACACATACATAACTATGAATACACACATAAGAATCCTTGCAGCACCATCAACATTTGCATTCATCTGATGCATCCTTGTAAGCAACCTTTTCACTTCCGTATCATACGTGCGTATGCATACACGTCCACATATCGTCCAACATTAAAATAGTCTTTTACAATAGTAGGATATGTTAAAACTATTTGAACACACAATTAACAATCATAACTCTCATTCACCAGTGATCCTTTTTCAAGTCCCACTGATACTGATATGGTTTTCGCTACCGGCTCGTGACAGTGAACAAATTTACACACGTGTAAGACCTATTACATAAAAATAAACGAGCTTTAGTTAAAATAAAAAACCGTATGATGCAAGCTATTACTTACATAAACACAATAGTTTAAACGTTATTTTAGCTAATAGGATATCAAATTTATATAATGCTTTTCACCGCTAGAATTTCATTTAAACTATGCAAATTATAAGCAAAAAAAAAAAAATCACTTTGGCATTTTAACAAACAGGTTATGTGCAACGAGAATTAATACAATAATACCTTTCCATGTCCATATATTATCCCTAAATTCAACGAACTCAATACATTTAATGGAAAGATGAAAAAATCACCCAAAAAAGATAAAAAAAGGCCCAGTAATTTCAAGGTTCGTGAACAACCTATTTAAAGATATTCACCATTTCATCTGGTCATTATCTAATTAATAAACAAGTGTCAATTTTGAAGATTTCAATATATGTCATAAAAATACATCACATAGCCACCTAAATCAATAAATCTACAATCTTGATATTGAATTAATGGTGAGTATGACCCAAAAGTGGTTATCACTACAGAACCACCTAATCAAAATCCATTCTCCACCAGTTATCACCTAAAATTGAGACAACAAAACAACAACTAGGTCAAATTCAAAAGTCAAAAGGTAAATACACAATGCCAATTTTAGAAAACTAGTGAAAATCAAGCGATTTAAACAAAAACTTCAAAACATAGATCGACCGGAAAAAGTAAGAGATTGATTGATACCTGGCCTAAACGATTCAAGGACTCGTCGACAAAAACCAAAGATCGATAAGCTTCTACGAAGATCTTGTGCGTTCCATGGTGGTAGAGGGCTGCTGAATTGTTGTTGGTGCGCTGTTGGAGATGAAGAGATCAGGCAGGGTTATTCCTAGAATGATTCTTAAACAATTTTACCAACTTACCATTTTAATTAAAATCCAAAGGAAATAAATAAGTGGCTACGATTTGTTCTTCTAGTTCTCACAAAAGATGGGTGTTCTCATTTAAACCCTCCTATATATATATATATATATATGAAGATGATGATTTGGAAATTGTCATTTTATAGAGTAAATTACAACGTTGATATTCTTACAAAGCCACCGGCGAGAATAAAGTTTAAGGAGATGAGAGATGAGAGAGTTGCTTGGTTAGAAAGACCTACTTAATATAATTCCGAAATTAGGGGTGAATGTTTGGGTCGCCTCGTCTCTGGATTGGGCCGTAGGCCAGAAGCCCGGACAACAGAATTGAAGCCAAACTAGTTATTGAATTAATTGGGCTTTTAATTAATTAATATAGGGTGGGCCAATAAAGTGGATGGGTGGTTTTGGAAGGAGGCTGTGGATGGGCCTCTTTCTGTTGCTTTTTTGTGAAATAAAATTCAGGAGGCAACAAAACACACACTAGAACTAATCGCCATTAATAATTCGACGGGTTATAGGACATTAGGGTTAAGTTATTGTACAAATGGGTGTTCACATATAAAATACTCTTAACGTAAGAAGTGAAGGAGGATTTTCTTTTTTTGAATTCTTTTTCACTGCTTATTAAACACGTATTTTAGTTTTAGAATAAAAAAATCGTGATTTTATACTAGTGGAGTAATTATTTACTCTACAAAATTGTAAAGTAATCATAATTACCCTACACTAATTACTCTACTACTGTGAAATCACGATTTTTCTTTTTACATTTGCAATTAAACATCGTTCGCTTCTTATGTTAATGATATTCTATATGTTAAGACCCATTTATATTTGATCTTTACACCGGGACAGTAAACCCAAAATCTGATTTAGAATATGGAAATTTTCACTAAGCAATTTTTAAAAGTGTTCCATTAAAATCATCTAAAGTTTCTTTTTACGTCACTCATTTTTTTTATTTCTTAATGGATGTTTTAATCTTGTATAATATGATTTTATAAATTTAATAATTTTTAAATATAAATGAGACAAATGAAAATGGATCATTGTTACTACTTTAAAAATGCACACTTCATTAAGATATCTGTTATAAAATTGTAAAATATAATAATTTAAACATAAAAGTTGTGTAAAAAGCTAAACACTTATACATTTATGTCTTATTAGAGAAGTCTTCACTATCTAATGAATATTAAGTGAATAATTGTGAGAATTGTACAAGTATTTATACATTGTGTTGATTTAGATATCAGAAGAGAGAAAAGTAAATAGATTTATCTCTAAGAGAATCTATAACCCATTTCTTATCTTTATCCATATAACTTAATTACGAATACTATCTTATATACTTTTCTTTATTTTAATGCTCCAACATTTAATTCCTTATCCATAAAAATATAAAGTTTTGCTTAAATTTTTCTTAAATATAAGAATTTAATATAGTTTTCTTTAAAAATATATAGATAAGGAATAGAATGAAGTGGTGCTTTTAGATAGCTTTTCATAAATGGTTGAAATGATTATAAGAAATATGATGTGAATGCTCTAAGATAATTAATTTATATATCACACTTAAAACAATATTTATATATGTTTACAGGTGCTAATATCCGTGAATTTCACGGTGATATGTCGTTTTTTTAGAAAAAAATTACGTTTAAACTGATCATAAAAGAAATTGTACGCATGGACATTTTATGAAAATCTGAATTGAACATTAAAAAACAATGAAGCATCGTACGATAGATCTAAAGTAACCAACAAAGGAAATACGTTTTTCTGGTGTGAAATAAAATTGAAAGCCCATTACTCTAACACTTCTGTTTGCTGGCTTCGTAACCAATAACTTCGACTTCGTTATTGACCAATTGAAAAAACAATAATCATCTAACGAAATATGTTCGGCTTCAATGATATCATGCCATCCAACAACACCGTACCTATTGTAAGAAAAATATATGAAGAATTTTTTTAGTAATATATTGAAATATGTTGAAAAATAAATTAAATAAAATTAATCAATAACATGAGTACTCGATTCACAAACCTTGTTTGACCATCAATATTTTGTATATGAAGATTCTTAACCCAAGTATTACCTTCAACAACTTTGATCTTTATTTCAGCAAACTCATCTAAACCACCTAAGTTAGTAATTAATTTGGGAAGAATCTACATTTGACAACAACGTTAAAATTTGTAAAGTTTATGAAATAGAAACAATAATTAAAGATAATAAATTAAAGATATAGAAGGATAGTATAATACCAATTCATGAGTTACTGTCATTGCAAAAAAAGATAGTTAGGATCGTCACTAAGTTGTAGATAACCTTCGACATTGCTAATATGTTCGTATTCTTGCTGAATCAAAATAGTGTTGTTTAACAAAAGTTGACAACCATGTTTATTGAATATAATAATATTAAAATGTGTCGAATCCTTTATTTCAAAACAGAGAATATCACCATAATTTAATCGAAGATCTTCTATAAATTCAAACAAACCATCAGCAAAACAATAATTTGGACCAATCCTCCTAATACGAACTTCCCATTGATGAAACTCATATGCAATAAGCGTAACTGAGTTATTCGGTAAACGAAATTTATAATGTTTGTCAATAAAAGTATTCGGTAGAATCTGTAGACAAAAAATGTTCTAAATAAGATTGACGTATTATTTATTTATTTATATTCAAGTGTAAAAAAGCTAAACTACAAATGACATGTATAAAAATAAATACATACCATAGGAAATTGTAAAGGATTATGAATTATCTTGCAAAATGGTTTTCCATATTCTTCATTAGTATTATGGGAGAAGTACTTGAACATGAAAGTACGATCAGCAACACAGTTGAATATCGTAAAGTAAATGTGATGCCCGAAGTAGTTTAAAACATCAAACCATCCATCTGAGAAATTGAATATATCTTCTATTAATTTGATAATAACAGACCATAAATGACCTTCATCAAAATTAAGTGTAACAGTTGAAGATTGTAAGTTATTCATCCATATAAATCTACTCATACATATCGATATAGCCTGAAAAACAAAAAGAAAAAGACACACATTTCTAAAAAAATGAGTTTTAAAAACGTTTGTGGTGAATCATTCTTCATAGTTAACCGTTATGGAGTTTTAAAAATTGTGGTAGGTATAGTCATATGTTTGTATCAAGTTTACTTTGTTATACTTGTCAATTAAATAATATAAATATATGTCTCATAATGAAATGTTATATCATTTCAGGTGCTTCCAGAAGCTTATGTCACAAACTTTTACTCTTACCACCCAGTAAACGATTCTTATAACATATACGCAGCGGGTGAGAATTGAAATGTTGAAGTAGAAAAATTAATGATGCTATGTTTTTACAAAAGGATGTCCAAAGTTGTATTTATTTAGATTCGAATATATTGACGATAAGATGTTAATGGATTTTATAATTTTTTATATACATATAAAGGAAGCTGCTGACAACAAAGAAGTGAATACCAAGAATGGTGAAAAAGAAAAGTCGAAGCTGAAAACAAAAAGTTTTATAACAGAAGCAACAAAATACCCCACAAAAGATTATGTAAGTTTTTGAAACATCATAGTTGATCAATTATTTAATGATTATTTGAGACGTATTACGTTAATAATTGTAAGTCAATGATATAAAATGTTACTTCTTGTATTAACAGGTTAAAAAGAAAGGAAAAGAAATTGCAACAAATTCTATTTCAGACAATGGTAAATAGTTGATATGTGGTACAAAAGTTGAACAACCAGACGTGTCAACACCTGGACCGAGAACTCGTAGTCGTTCGATAGCACTAGAATAGTGAAGGACGACGTACTATGATACTTTCTGTTTTGTCGAGTGATATGTGGTTGAAAATCGATGGGTTTATTAAGTTTAAGTTTACGTTTTACGTAACTTTTAGTTTCGAATAGCCCACTTTAAATCGTAGAGTCGGAAGAGTTGTCCGAACGAAAATTGATCTAGTCATGGACTACGATCGCGCAGGCGCGCACGGCTATCAATAGACAGTGTCTGATCTGAATAAATATTTGGGGCAACATACACAAAATGTTGTGGTTTCCACTAAAGATGGTAGTTGTGACTCGGTGGTGACAAGTGGTCAACGCCATTTGACATTGCGCCAGGTTTAGACGCAAATGATCATCACCTAATAGAGATTAAACGACTAATAGATCCGACAAGTGAAAGTGATTCATAAATGACTCGCGGAGTCATAGAAACGAAATGTTAATAAACCAGATCAAACATGGCCTGAGGACCATAATTGAAGTAAAATAAATTAGCCTTCATGGTAAAAGTGAGCCATGATTTGGCAAAAAAAAGGACAACGTAAATAATTTTTCCTTTCAAGTAAAAAAAAGAGAGGTGCATTGACACCAAATATATTTAAAGAACGACATGGGAAAAAGGATGATCTAAAGAATCACCACGACCTTCGGGTTACGAATAGTGTAATAATCTACAAGGTCAAAATGACATTGGGATCACGAATCAAGAGGAATGATGCATTAAAAGACCTCACCTTAAGAGGTTAAGTAAAAGAAAATTTTCGAAAACGAAAAGGATAGATATAAAATTTAACATGACGTGATGTAATCATGGTCAATATAAATGTATATATATATATATAAATATATAACATGGTAAACGATTACCTTGTGACAAGAGCCATGAGACTAGGGTCTTAAAAGTTAGTAAAAGCCTTGCAAAGGCAATATAAGTGTACCTAAATTATGAAGTATAAGGTAACCGGTGACTAATAAGTCTAACCGAAAAGATCGGTCAAGATCAAAATTAGATTTAAAATTTGTTGAACGCGCTTATCGGTATAAGGTTTGCGTGGAATAAGCATGTTGACAGATACATATGACTGGGTGGGGAAATGACGACTCGATCAAGTAAAGAAAAGGGATACAAGATGAAAGAAACGACACATGAGGCCTTACACATGAAGGGCGCATGCACCTTGGAGCCTAAAAGGCATTACCATACCTTCATAGTAAGAATTTTTGAATAATTAAAATATGAGCAATACTCAGGTGAAAACAAAACCAAGTCCATTGGGTCGAACTCAAGGAACTACGTAAGAAAGGTTTCGAGGACGAAACCTCTTTAAGGGGGTAGATTTGTAACACCCCAAAAACGGGTTTGGTAATCAAACCACGTTAATATTAAAGAACGGGTAAAGAACCGTTAGCGGTGAAAGTTAAACTATAACAAAATGACTAGGAACAAATTAACCTAGTTAATAACATGTATACAAGTAACAAGACAATGAGTTGTAGTCTTATATAATCAAAAACTAAACTTGAGGGACTAAAGTTGCCACAAAAGGAACTTGTGTTTTAAAACACCAAAATTAAGAAACAACACACATAGTAAATGTGTGTTGGTCGATCATCAGGAGGTGAAGACTAGGGAAACCCTAGTTCAATCAAGAATCAAAAAATTGAAAGCCAATTCTAACCCCAAATCAGTGCATGAACGCATATAAACGATCACCTAATCGAGGGGATCATAAGGTATGTCTCAAAACTTAGATTTGGTAAAAATCATAACTTGAGACATGTTGATTACTTGCAATTAGATAGTTGGATTATGATCCAAAGATGAAATTAAGTGTATGTGTATGATTGATTTCGTTAAACTTAAAGAAATCATGCACAATTTGATGTAAGATTTCTTGTTAGTGATTAACAAGTAAATAATGAAATGGGTTCTTGACTATATGATAAAATTAATAATGTAGGAATGTTTATGATCATCATACTTGTATGCATGTGTAAGATACTCGAACAAATTAGAGATTCGAGTAAGTAATCATACATGACTTGAAATGAGTTTAGTTTGATATGATGAAATAGATGTTAAGTTAATGTTAATAGATGTTAAATTGGTAATATTAGGTATTCGGATGAATATCTAATAATATGATGAAATGGATTGCTACATAAAGATGAAAACCTAGCTAACAGATAAATTAGCATTGTTGATCAAAAGCTAAGTTAACTGGATGTTATAAATCGCTTGAATTTGTCTAAGTGAAAGAAACGACATAAATTTGGTTTGGAAAACGTAGCTATAATGGTGTCCTAGGAATAGCGCTTACCGAGTAATTAACGAAATACTTAAATGAGTTGTTAAACTTATCCGTGAGTTTGTATGTGTAAATGGGTAGCTGACTTTTAAGAGTCAAACTGGCCTATAATAAGATCAAATGATAAATTTGATATAAAATCCGTAAGGTGGAATAGTCGTTTTAAATGATGACTAACCTAACCATCTTGCGAATGATAAATGATAGTTTGACGCTTGACAAGCTAGGTGGAGGCTTGGGAAGAAGCGAGTCAAAAGGATTAAGTACGCGGAAAGAGCATAATTGGATTTCAAGGAAAGTAAAGCTTACATCCTTAATATAGAAAATCTACTTATGTGATTGACTAAGAATAAGTGATTTGGTGATCGAAATGAGATATGAAATGCAAGGTTCCGACTTGAATCGATATGGGCCGTAACAAGTGAAAATGGTAATAAACCATATTTGATGGTAAAAAGGGTAAATCAGTAATTTAGTCATGTAATGACAAATAAACAAGGAATTCGGAAAAATTACCTTATGGTGTAAGCCATAAGAAATAAAAGAGTAAAATGGTAATTCAGTCACGAGTTGACAAATAAATATTAAATTTTGATATAGACACCCTATGGCGTATGCCATAACGGATCGAATGAATTGAGAAACAAATTTAAGTAATATGATCATGTGGTGTAAACTGAAACGGATACATGATGATGAGATGGTAAATAAATACCATCTCGTGATGATAAAATGGTCATTTAGACCAAATGGATCAAATGGTGATGATATCACCATTTGACAATAATATCTAATGAACGCTTGTCGAGTTTTGTAATCACAGGGAAATGGCGTTTGGTTCGCATCGCTATTAATTAGTAACTAGTAGTGCTACATAATTAAACGGGTCAATGCTATGACTCGAGCCAGGTACATGTAACGGGTCAAACTCACAACCAGGACTAAAAGGTTTGATGAGAGTTAAATGAGTCCTAAATAAAAAAAGGGATTACCTAAGGTAAGGTAAATCCAATAATCTAAGCTGTAATCATTATGTTCTTAAGAACATGAAGATTTTACATAGATTATGGTTAAATGTTAGTTTTGGTCAAAACATAATATTGTAAGTCCTTCGTCGTAAAGAAGGGTCTAAGTTGACCAAAATGCCCTCGAATGATAAAATAGGTAAACGACTCTAATATTTGTTTAAAAATAAGTTTTACAATATGATAGACCTCTTTGATAATGTAAAGGCGAAAAGCATAAGCCGTTTTAGCTTAATGACTCATATTAGACCTTTTTTCGTAAAAACACCAAACCGAATGGTAGAATTTAAAATATAACATTTTTATAACCAATCCACCACAATGTATAACTGTGGTGGAATGTAAATAGATATTTTGGTGGGAAAACGAGAAACAAAGTAAGAGGAAGTGAGATTTAAGTTTATACACTTAAATCACTTAATGGGTCAAGATGAATATACGCATAAATCAAGAGTGAATGTGTAATTCATAAGAAATAAGAATCCGGGTCAAGGATCGGGTAAAATATGTATGAAAATATTCTACGGATAATTAGAAACAAGTTTCGGGTAAAACAGAGAAGAATTGAGTGAGTTACGGAAAATGTCGTAACTAAAATACAAGCTGCAGCAGCCCACCGTAAGCTATGGTAGGCAGCTGCTGATTGAAATTGGAAGTCTTAGCCGTAAGACAGTGAGCTAGGACTGTAATACTGGACCGTAAGTTACGGTGGGGTCTGAAATAAAGTTTTTGTTTTTATTGTTTTAAGACTTCATGTTTATTCGGTTATGTTATAATTTATTTATAACTAACGTATTTCAAAAATTATGAAATATAGGTAATGTTTGGGAGCACCGGAGGTGGATCAAGTTATATGAAGAACCGAACACGACAAAGTTCAAGCTTTTGCACTTGGTTTTGATTATAATAAATCAACCCAACAATAACATGTTAAATTGTCTAAAGATGTTGAAAAAGTTTTAATAAACTCGTAAATATGAGTGACGTGTATTCGCATTCACACATCAAAATGCGAAATTTTAATAGAAATTCAAGTAAAGTAAGATAGGGTCTTACATTTTAGATAGTTTTTCATAAATGGTTGAAATGATTATAAGAAATGTGATGCGAATGCTCTAACATAATTAATTTATATATCACACTTAAAACAATATTTATATATATTTTATCGTGCTAATATCCGTGAATTTTGCGTTGTTGATAAATGATATGTGTTTTTTTTAGAAAAAAATTACGTTTAAACTAATCATAAAAGTAGTTGTTCGCATGGACATTTTATGAAAATCTGAATTGAACATTAAAAAACAATGAAGCATCATACGATAGATCTAAATTTACCAAAACAATAAGTAAACAAAGGAAATATGTTTTTCTAGTGTGAAATATAAATTGAAGGTCCATTACTCTAACACTTCTGTTTGCTAGCTTCGTAACCAATAACTTCGACTTTGTTCTTCACCAATTGAAAAAACAATAATCATCTAATGAAATATGTTCGGCTTCAATGATATCATGCCATCCAACAACACCGTACCTATTGTAAGAAAAATATATGAAATTTTTTTAGTAATATATTGAAATATGTTGAAAAATAAATTAAATAAAATTAATCAATAACACGAGTACTCGATTCACAAACCTTGTTTGACCATCAATATTTTGTGTACGAAGATTCTTAACCCAAGTCAGTAATTATTAGGGAAGAATCTACATTTGACAAAAACGTTAAAATTTGTAAAGTTTATGAAATAGAAACAATAATAAAAGATAATAAATTAAAGATATAGAAGGATAGTATAATACCAATTCATGAGTTACTGTCATTGCAAAAAAAGATAGTTAGGATCGTCACTAAGTTGTAGATAACCTTCGACATTGCTAATATGTTCGTATTGTTGCTGAATCAAAGTAGTGTTGTTTAACAAAAGTTGACAACCATGTTTATTGAATATAATAATATTAAATTGTGTCGAATCCTTTATTTCAAAACAAAGAATATCATCATAATTTAATCGAAGATCTTCTATAAATTCAAACAAACCATCAGCAAAACAATAATTTGGACCAATCCTCCTAATACGAACTTCCCATTGATGAAACTCATATGCAATAAGCGTAACTGAGTTATTCGGTAAACGAAATTTATAATGTTTGTCAATAAAAGTATTCGGTAGAATCTGTAGACAAGAAATGTTCTAAATAAGATTGACGTATTATTTATTTATTTATATTCAGTGTAAAAAAGCTAAACTACAAATGACATGTATAAAAATAAATACATACCATAGGAAATTGTAAAGGATTATGAATTATCTTGCAAAATGGTTTTCCATATTCTTCATTAGTATTATGAGAGAAGTACTTGAACATGAAAGTACGATGAGCAACACAGTTGAATATCGTAAAGAAAATGTGATGCCCGAAGTAGTTTAAAACATCAAACCATCCATCTGAGAAATTGAATATATCTTCTATTAATTTGATAATAACAGACCATAAATGACCTTCATCAAAATTAAGTGTAACAGTTGAAGATTGTAAGTTATTCATCCATATAAATCTACTCATACATATCGATATAGCCTGAAAAACAAAAAGAAAATGACACACATTTCTAAAAAAATGAAGAATAACTTTCTTTAAGAAATAATATACAGAGGTGTGTACCTGTTGAGACGTTAATAGATCAAGTACAGTGATGATGAAGTTCTTATCATGATGATACACGTTAACCAAAACACCAAAAGAAGAAGACTAAAGATTAAATACAACTTGTATCATTTAAATAAAAGGAAAAATATGTAGAACATATATAAGAAAGAAGATTGCAAAATCAAACTTAAAAAAAGAGCTATACATAAAATATTGACATATATAAGAAGGAAAACGTGTTGCACGCTGAATGATGTTCAAGAAAGTGATAAGTATGAATTCACACAGAAAGGATATTATCGCATGGTATGACATTTCGGTTATTTAATGATATACAGTAAAATCATAAAATTTTTACGGCTGATCAACTTGTTAACGGGTATATATCCATGCAGCGATACCTGTAGAAGTTGTAAAGAAAGGCAGACTCAGAAATAAGGTGCATTAGATGAATGTGAGGAATATGAAGGGTAAAACCATGGTGAAGAATGTTAAACAACAGAAGAACACAGAAGGTGTAAAGTATGCGATGGAAGGTTGGCCGCTTTTCATGAAAGCCAATGACCTTAAAAAGGGTGACATACTGCATTTCACTTATGTAACTTCAGAAAACCTACTCGTCTTAGTACATGTGGATGCAGTGAATGAAGCCTAACAGGTAAGGTTAGACGTCAATGGTGTAAGTATATGCGTAAATGAAGTAATGACTTTTGTGGTACTGGTATAATGGATTTTAGTGGACATGTAGTACTGCGTATGATGTTTTCTTTTGTTGGTTGGTAGTTTAAGGTTAAAGACAATTATCAGTATATGATGGTGATGGATACCATAATTTTGAATTTAAGTATTAATGGTATCCTTGATAACTGATTATTGATGTTCATATATAGTTATAAGTTAAGATGTGGTTGTTTGAATGTTATTTAGATTCTATATTTAGATTACTGTATAAGTTTGAACTTACATTAGTTGAACTTTTAATGTAACCAAAAAACTGATAAGAATACAAATGAATATCATAAGACATAAATTAAAAGATTCATCTTAGAAAAATAAAAGTAAAATAATAAACCTATAAATTTATAACTATCTCTTTATACACAACATTAGTAGTTTTATTTGTAATCTTCCCATCACATCTAAAACTAAAAGTTTTAAGCCGTCCATGCTTTTGACTCTTGACAGTGCCACGTAGAGTTGTCCATGAGTGAAAACAGGCTACCTTAGAAACAAACCAACTTTCGATAGAGACTGCCCATGGCTTTTGTTAATTGTCATGGCAAAACATACTGAAACTGGTAACTGTCTTCTTTGTAACTTAAATGGTATTTGTTTGTCAGATGGGGACAGATCATCAAGTGAACGACCTGTAATCTTGTACCATTGCATAGACCATTTTTCTGATCTAGATTTCGTAAAAGCATTATTCGAATACCAACTTTTAAAACTAATTTCTAATTAGGCATACTCGAAAGTTTAAGACCATTTAGAACACATGATCATTTACATCCTAAGACTGGCATATCGAATCAAAACTTAGATACTCCCTTTGATCACCAGGAAACTATGCCAATAAAAAGTCATTTATTTCATGAACAATCTCGTTCTTTAGCGCAAGTATAACTCTTTCTTGAAAATAGTTTGGATCTTTTAAATGTTCAAGTATCAAAGGATACACACACTTGATTAAACTACCAATTGGATCTATGGAATCAGTAATCAAGAGTTCTTGGGAATATCAATAACAACCTCACCATCATTTCGACCACCGACCTTTCCTTCCCCAATATCCAAAAGCCATTTTGCAAATTCTTTTGTTTTTTCAATACCAGCATCATCCATTCCAACAGTTAACCTCATATTCTTTGTTAGCTTTAGTAATTTGCAATTGCTCCAAATATATGATGAACTCAAAGAAGCGTTAACAATGTCTTGTCTAACAACTGGAAGAATCTGTCGAAAGTCACCGCCAAAAACAATTACCTTTCCTCCGAATGGTAAAGATACGTTATCTGAACAATCAGACATGAGTACGTCTTTTAAGGTTCTATCCGATGCTTCAAATGCATGTTTGTGAATCATTGGAGCTTCATCCTAAATAATAAGCTGTTTTTTTAAAAGACGTGCAATTTCAGTACCAGATTCATATGACAAACAGAATCCTTATTTAAATTCACAGGAATGGCAAATCGAGAATATGTTGTTCTACCTCCTGATAACAGGAAAGACGCAATATCACTTGACGCAACATTTAATACAATGTCACCGTTACTTCAGATGGCTGACGATAATGTCTTCCATAGGTCTTACTAGTCCCACCATATCCATAAAGGAAAAACACCCCCTTGGTTTCTTCTAACAACTTCCGTAATTACATAAAAAACATGTCGTTGTTCATCAGTTAAAGCTACCAACATACAATGTAACTCATCTTCCATAGTAGTATTGTCGTAAGATAGCTCTTTGTGAATCAAACGATTATTAGCTGAAGAAATAGATTCGACGTCTGGATACGGCATTGTTGCATAGTTTCTCAGCGAGGAGTTGTTACGAAGTAAGAATTTCTTAATTTCTGACAAAGCAAAATTCTTAATCTGAGCGTCAGAATAATTTAAATCTGCAAAAAAAAAAAACAAATATGACCGTAACATGTAAGAAGTTGTAAATTAAAAGTATAAAATTTAAAAAAAATCATATTACTCAACAACAGGTGTGTCAAACATTTTTAACAAATAGAAATAATATAAGAAAATTGTTTTTTAAACAATTTGATATGTATTATGATACAATGATGAAAACATACCTTGAACATTTAACTCTTGTCTGTATACAATATCATCTGACAAATATTTCCATGTCTATTCCCATACAAAATTAGGTCTAGACAAACTACCTGACATCATACATTGTTCCAAATAAAGTTCGTAGATAAGAAGCGGTGCCATAAACGTTTGCTTTCTTAATCGCTTCAACATACTCGTTGTCATCATCCAAAAGGCCAAACGCATAGCATGCATCTCTAAACGTTGGATATAACTGACCGTTGACAATCCGAATATCTTCGAATGATTTTGGTCCCTTTACTTTGTTCAACAATATTCATAGATAATAAGCTTCACAGGTTGAAGGGAAGACAGAATGAATCCTGCCGATTGAAGAATATCTTTTCCTTATTTCCCAACTTTGAGAATTCAATTTATAAAAAAACTTTGATGGAAACTCAACATAAGTTAGTTGACGTGCCTCGGGTAATTTTTCGTTACACTGCATCCAATATAAGAACATAGTAGAAGCAACAGATGGTTTGCTAAGAACATTATCAATGTCATCATCTGCACCATAAACTAGTTTTGTTGACCAGGAAGATGAAAAGGCAGGCACATTATTGAAGGATATCGATAGTGAATGTCATATGAAAAAGTTCTCCATGCAGATTCGCATGCAGAAATGTATCGGTAATCATAATATTTTTCTATTTCATCCACAACAGGTTCCTGGTCATCATCATTGTCACTTTCTACAACTCTAATAGTAGTTCTATCTGGACCTTTGTTAATGTATTTGAACAAATACTTGATAGAACCAATTTGGTTGCACCATTCAACATTAATATGAGCCTGGTATCGTTAAGAGCACTTTACTATATGGAACAACAAATCGGTTATCAACCTTGACACGGGATTTCTCTACATATAAGCCAGAATCTCTTCTACGATAAACTGGAAATCCTTTTTTTTAATCCAAACAGGTGTCGTCAGCGAACTTCTTCGGAAATTTTTTGGAACATTTACGATCCACCATGCTAGGAGAATTCATGTTCAGAACACCACACAGACCATGAATCATGTAGTTTGTCACAAGTTTATACAACTCGGGATCTTCATCTTTATCAGGAATTTCGGCAAAAATGATTGGATCTAGTTGGTCAACGGTTGCTATCTTGCTATCAGGGTGCATGAACACACCAATATGCGCATGAGGGAATCCACGCTTTTGAAATTCAACGGTATAGGTAACTACATAGCAGGATTAGATAATGCATAATCATTACAAATACAAACATAAGTAAATCTTATAGAAAAGATAATTTATATAATCATTATAACAAAAATTATTGAATTAAATTTAAAATGTTATCTACTTGTTATACCAGAGTTAACTCTACCAAGTAAGTTATGATCTTTAAGGTCTTTAGTTACGGATCAAGCTTGATCTTGAAAATTCGACACAAAATGTCTGGTCTATCTTCAGGTTGTATGGTCGTATCTTTTAAAAACCTTTATATTTCTGACCACTTTGGATTACATGTAATTGTAATGAAGAAATCAGGATACCAAAACCATTTGCATAAAGACATTGCATCTAAATAGTTTTGCATCATATACGCGCAACCACCGGTGAAAGAAGAAGGAATAAATATACGTGATCTGATTTTAGACATATCTTTGTTTCCATCATTATTTTCCTTTTGTATATTCTGCAAAGTATTAGATCTCAGGTGAGTTTGCTGAGTCGGATGTAAAATAACCACTCGCTCTCTATCATAGTGTAAGCATCAACAACAAATTGTTGGAAAAGTCAGCTTGCACAATGAAGGAGAGGAAATTTGTTTACATGGTCTTGAAGTAAATAAGCAAAGTACTCACGCATAGTACACATTGGTCGCTTGCTCTTGGTGTCTGGGATAAGACCTCTATGAAGGATGTCAACTATATACATATCTTCTCCATATGGGAATAATAGAGGATATTGTAAAGAAAGATATGACTGATGTAATTCACTAGTACGCTCTATACGACCTGTTTTTGTTTTTACAACAATATATCGATTTTCAACAGCCTGACTTAGATCTCCAATAACCGATGCAGCAACTTCAGAAGCTTCAGGCAGGGTGTAAGTTCTATCGTTTTTCAATCTCTTACCAATAAGACAAAGCTTTAGGTCATATGAGGATTTTGTTTAAAATAATCTCTGGCTTGTCGATATGTTTTAACCAAAGCATTATTAGAGTCTAACATATTTGTAACTTCTTCAATAATCTCAACATCATAAGATGTTTCGGTGGATGAATAAGAACTACCTGAAGACCTGATGTAACGCCTCATATTTCCGTATTCCTATTTTTAGAAAGTTCGTATTCGCATTCTATTTTAGAAACCTTACAATCATACTCCATCTCCGTTATCACAATTTGAGGCGTTAATCATAATCTCTGGCTTGTCGATATGTTTTAACCAAAGCATTATTAGAGTCTAACATATTTGTAACTTCTTCAATAATCTCAACATCATAAGATGTTTCGGTGGATGAATAAGAACTACCTGAAGACCTGATGTAACGCCTCATATTTCCGTATTCCTATTTTTAGAAAGTTCGTATTCGCATTCTATTTTTAGAAACCTTACAATCATACTCCATCTCCGTTATCACAATTTGAGGCGTTAATCATAATGTAAATTCATTTTATACATATACGTGTTACATTTCATATTTGTGCTATATACGCAATCAATATTTAAATACGTGTTTATACGCAAAACCGAGACTTAAAATACACTTTGGATACCTAAAAACAAGTTAAAATATAATAAAACGTTATAACATAACCTAGTTACAAAGTGCATGGACTAAAAATGAGCAAAACCAAAACCTTTTCCACCTCCCTCATACTCCAATCACCTTCCACCACTTTTTAGCCAATCAGATTTCACCATTTTTCCACCTCATTTCTCCTCCAATCACCTTCCACCTTCGTTAACTCCCAAACCCTAATCCCCACTTATAATTATAAGCCTCCATACACTCCTAAACACACTCAAATCACTCTCAAATCTTCTTGGTTACTCTCTAATTTTCAAGATCGGGCAGAAAGTTGCAACCATTCTAAGTGAGTTTCAGCTCACTTTTCTTCTTATTTTTTTATATTTTCTCCTTCCTTTCTACTTGGATAACCTCTAGGAAGGTTTTCACAAACTTTTCTTGGCAAACTAAGGTGAAACCTCACCACATTTGTGGTCCAAAGTAGGATTAAAATTTTGCTTTCATTTATACTTTTGTATCTTGCTTTTATTGATTTAAAACTTATTTGAATCTTGTGCCTACTTGTTCTTAAACCTATCTAAGGTTATGAGACTTGTTAGGAATAGATTCTTATGAGTTTAAGAGGTGCAAACACCTCTAAACTTTTTGTTTTTGCAAGGGTTTATGCTACCCACAAGTAATGAAACCATCCAAGCTTGCCATGAAGTTGATGACAAGACTTGTGTATTGGTATAGGTGTGAATACTTGGAAGCCTTGGCTATCCTACCTTCATTCCACCACCTCACTTGATGTTTTACGATTTGTATCCCAAGTGGTTCGCTAGCTTGAAAGTGACATAACCTCGTCAAGCCTCCGACACTTAGTTAACTCTTTCTATGTCGGTGTCGGCTCACCCGGGTTAAAGGCTACTTGGTATAGTAATTATGGTACATTTCCTTTTCATTCATGACCATCCGAATCATCCTTGTGATGATTTGTGTATTGGTGAATCTTACAATGAGGTTAAAGGATGGTTATCCTCCTACCTCCATGTATGACTTATATGACAATCTATGATATCCTTGATAGACTTAGCTTAGAATTATTATATAAAGTATACGATAAATATATATACATAACCGAATCCTTGACGATGATCAACATGGTTACTTGTCATGGTGATAAGTTGTATTATCTAAGTCTTGAATCTCTCTTAACGATTCTAATGGGTATCTTGACCCATGAAATCACATCAACCAATACGGGATTTATAGTGTCAAAAACGAGTGTTTAAGACTAGATAATTACTTTGTGTATACATACTTTTGTACTTTAAATTCCAATCCGAATCCTCCATTAACCTTTTGAATACTCACACACCTTCATTCTCCTATTCACATCAACTCGCCAAAACATGGATAATCGGGAAGCTTTGCAAAATTATGAGTATACATGACCCTTTTACTTTTCGACGCTTTTTGGGTGCAATACTTATTCCTTATTAAAAACACACATATACACTTACAAACATGCTTACAAACAGCAATCCTTCATACATGCTTAATATGATATGCTAGAATTCATATATGCTAGAATCGTTACATGTGCTATGCTTTGTCATTAACTTGTTTCAAGTCTCCATTAACATGTATAGCGCTATAGGAGTAACGCACCACCCGTATTCGTGAGGTCATAAACAAAACAGTCTAGTCATTGTTATGATTAGATTACGCTAGCGGTAAACTTTGAGTTGACACGTATAGTTGCATGCTAGTATTGTATGATAATTTAAGTTAACTATTATGCCATGTGGATTCGTTTAAACTTTTATACTTACGATAGTATTCAAACTTGTATGCTCGCCAATACTTTTGTATTGAACTATACTTTAATACGTATTGCAGGAATTCTATGATGATGACGACGAATGGATCTTGATAGGAAGGACTAGAAACGCACCAAACTTTAAATTTATGTTTATAGATTAATCATGCAATATTTGTTGTATTTTTGTTTTTCAATTCATGTACTTGAACCATTAGCAACGAAAAGAAATATTGTTTATTAAATACTTGTCACATTTAGTGTTATGAAGTCTCGAGCAATCTAATTACATCCGCCCCGATGATTCCACCATCAGTTGAGGTGTGACACATGATATTTGTAACATATGAAACTTTTATTAATATCTTACTAATATACTTTATTTTAAAAGTAATGTAAAAAATTGAGATTTAATTTGAAGAGGTTTGATTGTCGGCAGAGAAAAAACGAGAGAGAACTGTATGAAACCCTAGTTGTGGTACGAAAAAAGATCATGGTCCGGGTTATAAGGCTTTTATAATGTATCCAATTCGACCCATTTATGGTTTAAGGGGTCCACTTTTCTTAATTCGAGAATTATATTGTTTTTTGATGTGTAAACAACCATAATCATGCCATGTGTCATATATAGCTAAAATATTTTGCCATGTGTGAAACTAGTGGCTAGAAAAGTGCCATGTGACACACTAGGTATGTTCTTTATTCGGATTTATAGATACCGTTTTATAGCTTTCCACTTAAAATTTGATTGCTAGCTAAACGACGCTCTATATCATAAGATATTATATATACTTGGTGAGTTTAATATGATGAAATGGAATCACATATTTCATATCTTCAAGTAAATATCACCTTAAAAGTTCATAACATTTAAGACTAACTAGTAAATGAAAACCCACACATTGTGACAACAAAGGTAAATCGTGACAATAACTAACGTGTTAACAAAAGTCCATGACATTTAAAACTAACTAGTAAATGAAAGCCCACACATTGTGACAAGAGAATTAAATCGTGACAAAACTAACTTCTGTTAACACAAAGCCGTACTTTGGGGGGGATTATTTGAATACTTATTAAAAGATCAAATTCTGACGTAAGCAAACGTGATGTGTGAGGAATTGATGTTATTCAAAACTTTATATATTCAAAAGCGATACTGCTAAAAAAAATCACGAAATTGCAACTACAAAATTCATTAAAAACTCATAAAATGCTAACTTTATTAAAGCTACGGGGTTGGTAGAAAAATAAAGGGAAATACAAATTTATCAAAGTTTAGGGGTAGAAACATAAATTAGTAAAAGAAAAAATATATAAATAATAGACGATGTAAATGGAATTTTCACTAAATAACAAAACTGTTACTATTCATCAATCCTCACATTTTAACATATATAAATAGATTCATGAGATATGTATATGATACTTGATGTGTTTATATGATGAAATGGAATCACATATTTCATATCTTCAACTAAATATCACCTTAAAGTCCATGACATTTAAAACTAACTAGTAAATATAAACCCACGCATTGTGACAACGGAGGTAAATCGTGACAATAACTAATGTGTTAACAAAAGTCCATGACATTTAAAACTAACCAGTAAATGAAAACTCACACATTGTGACAACAGAGTTAAATCGTGACAAAAACTAATGTCTGTTAAAACAAATCCGTACGTTGGGGGGGGATTATTTGAATGCTTACAAAAAGATCAAATTCTGACGTAAACAAACGTGATGCGTGGGGATTGATGTTATTCAAAACTTTATATATTCAAAAGCGATGCTGCTAAAAAAAATCACGAAATTGCAACTAGAAAATTCATTAAAAACTCATAAAATGCTAACTTTATTAAAGTTACAAGGTTGGAAGGGAAACACAAATTATTAAAGTTTAATGGTGGACACGTAAATTAGTAAAAGAAAAAAATATAAATAATAAACAATGTAAATGAAAATTTTCACCAAATAACAAAGCCCTTACTATTAATCAATCCACGCCCATATAAGCCTTTTAACATATATAAGTAGATTATAATCATAAGCCTTCCATCAATTAAAATATTTAAATTTTTGTGACAAAAAAAAGACTGATATATAATGCATTTAATATCACGAATATGTATTTATTATCATCTAAGTGATTCTTTTAATGTTAAAACGTAATTATTGTGTGCTCATCTAGCTTTTATCATTTATCAATATAAATGTACAATGCTAAAACCATTTGATACAAAGATATCGATACATAATCTTCTAAATTATATATCATATCAAGAAATAAGGCATGACATCTATGAAGCTTTACCTTGCACTCTTGCTCATAGTCACAATTGTTGGTAAGCTACACATTCATTATTGCTTAATGCTTATAGATCCTCTATGTTCTCAATTCTTATCAATATGACTTCTATCATGTACAAATAACACTCTTTTAATAACTTATTACTTATTGTTCCTTGATCGATATACGCCTTATGTTAAATTCAGCGACACAGATAATGACTGGTGAAGCGTGTGAAGAATCTTGATCATATTCTCATAGTTATTGTGATAGGACCATTTGCGACAATGAATGCAAAGACAAAAGAGGGAGTTATGCTAAGGGTCGATGCATGCTAATTGATACTTGTGTATGTACTTATCCATGTTAGATTCTTGTATTTTGATACAAAGTTGATATAATCAACTTTCGTCTATGAATTAATATATTGTTGAATTGAGCATTGAAGAGAAATACATGCTTATAAAGAGGATATAAATACCGCTTCAAAAGGGCTCAAAAAATCATTTTATTGTTTTTAAGGGGTTTATTTATTTATCTGTATTTTTTTTGACATTTTCTTTAGAGATTTGGAATGAACCATGCATTTATACTTTAACTACTTATTAGGTTCACTCCATATCCTTTATTACAAACCGTATCACATAGCTTACTAAAAAACTTAAACTAGTGGATTACACCAACGCTTCGCGGCGAGGGCGACCCGATATTTAATAATTTTACATGAATCGTAGACGCAATGGAAAAAAATAACGTTAATGGCAGGATTCTAGTCGATATTGGTCTGGTTCATTATAGTATCGGTATACTACCGACATTCAATATAGCAACCGAAATAGAAAACTTAAAATATAAAGTTGTGTTAAGTTCACAAGGATATCGATGCATGATTTACATAAATTGAAAACCATAGTAAACAAAAACTATTACTGGTTCTAATAGTACGAATATGGTACCAATGTTTTTCAATGGGTACCGTCGGTTTAAAAAAAAATTACATCGCGTATTTAATTTTTGTAAAAAAAACTAACGAACGAATTATATACGAAAAAAAGTATCTGATTGAAGACGTATATTACTTTGAGTGTATTGGGTAAATTTGAAACTTAAAAACTAAAAAAATAAATATATAAAAAAACAGAGAGAGACAAAGTCATTATTCATTCACACGTTATGAATTATAGAGATAAATAATATAAATTAGTTATTGTTTTTAAAGAAAACCAGCAATCTATTTGCGAGTTACCGTGATGTTTTAAAATTTGGTATGGTTGTATTAAAGAAATGCGTCATAGGCTTAACATCTTGTATGAAATGAACATTAAAATACTAAGGGGTGCAATTACTATTATACCAGCGCTCATTGCGGCACGCTACGAAAAAAAATTAACATTCTTGAAAATTAATATAAAAGCAAATGCATTTATATAAATCCAAACGTTATTTATAACAAGCCTGCCACAACGTTTGGTCTACTACCGACAAATAGAAAGAAAAATAAACACGCTCATAAAAAGTAAAAGTATAGGCATAAAAAAGAAATAAAAATAGCATTTTAAAATTCTTTCTAATGACTTATACATTTATGTTTTGCTAACTTATATATTATCACTTAAAACTTGATTTTGAACAAAACTTATATTTAAACATAGATAAAATAAGCTTCTTGCAACAATATATATTCAAGATCCTATAAAACAATATATTTTAAGATTTATAAACTTGAAAACAAAAGAAGATTATAAATGTATCATATTAAAAAAGATATATGAGAAAGTGTAAGCTTAATGGAAGTAGAGAGGTTATCTTGTAATCTTTTAAGGGTATAACATGTTGAAACATGATATTACATGAAAAAGCTTCAATAATTATAAAAAAGTTAAACGCTAAACCACATTCTCATTCAAAAGAAGTTGTTATTTGCTAATTAATATAATTTGTATATAGTTAATTAGTTACTTAAATATGTTGGAACAAGTGCATGACATGTCCACTTCACCAACTTACAATAAAATAATAAAAATATCTAAAATTAGATATATAAATATTCTTTGATTCACAAATCAACGGCGTGATTTTTATTTTGTTGAAAGAGAATATAATATTTTTTAGATTTATGGTATTTTAATAATCTGACTGGCTGATTAAGCTTATGAGATTGTCATGTGTTAAGTTTTGAACCACGCAAAAATATTCTTTTAAAAAGTGGTGCTAATAAAAGATACACCCCAAATGCTCAAAATTTGATATTTAATATTATGATAAAACTTTTAACATGATCAGTCAAATCAAATAAAAATAAAATGTAAAAATAGAATGTTGTTTAAAACTCGTCTGAAATTGTTGAGGTTTGTAAACGAGAAAAGCCAAGTTTATTTGGTTAATGACTTGTTGTTTGACTCGCATAAATTAACTTCAACTTTAATATTATAAGTCTAACTATCTACTTCGCATCAAGAACGTTTCTTCCTTATAAGTTCTAACAATCCAACCGAGCTAATTAAAAAAAACGATCCAAGCAGAGCTCGAGCTCAAGTTTTCAGCTCATATTATAATTCGAGTCAAGGAGGGGCGAAAATTCAAGTTGACCTCAGACTCGCACCGGCTCAACTAAGCTCGTAAACAACCCTAAACCAAAATACCATGGATTATATATCGTCTTTTATATTTAATTATAAAGAATGATTTATAAAATAATCAAGGGTGGGTCTATACATAAGTCAAAAAGCGCTAACTCGCACTAGGTCGGCTAAGCTTGTGAACAATCTTAAACCAAACTATCATAGATTCTGTCTCATTTTTTATTTTAATTTTAAAGAATATTCTATAAAATAATAAGGGGGTTCTATGCATAAGTCAAAAGTGGTAAATTGAATAAGACTAAGAAAACAAAAAGTAAATAAATAAATTTATAATATATAATATAAATATTTAAATAAATAATAATATAAATCAACCAATGAGGATAACGTCAACCGTAGATCTGACGCCTCTCACATCGATGGACCCACCACCACACATATACGTCCACCAAACAAGTTTGCCTTGCTCTAGCCAATCAATAAATAAATAAAACAATGTGGGAAATTTTTCCATTGTTACTTTTTTCGGATTACGACTTTTTTGTGTTAGGCTATTGTACTTTTCAAGTTGTAAAGCTTTGTTGCTCCATTTCAGTAAGACTATGTTGTTTTAATCGGGACTATGCTGGCTTCGGAGTTTAGTTTGGGCGTTTCCTCGGGAAACCATACCGCCGGCTGCCATTTGACAGTCGTGGTGTCACCACAAGAGTAAAACTCTCTGGTGTAACACACAGTGGGACGAAAATCCGGGTGGGCTCAGGATAGAGTCTAACATCTCTGCAAGGAGGCTAGGCTCTATCCATAATTGCCTAATCCACCAAAATGACATAAGTGGTGATTAAACTTGAGTCTCCATTATTACGTGGGTGTTAAAATTTCCAAGACTTGATTTCAACAATTTTGTATATTAGTTTTCATTTTGTGAAAAGAATTACGATGAAACTTTGGCACTAATAATTACGCCGCAACGGCAAAATCGAAGTTTTATAATACATCGTATTTTGAAGGTTGTAATAGGAAAGAAACTATAAAAATGAAAATTTGAAGCAACTTTGACGACTTGTAAATATGTATGCGGGGACCTGTGTGTTTTTAGAGGTTATAAAGATATTATATTTTTCGATCATAAATCAATCAATAATAATATATTACATATTTTTACTTGAATATATAATTAATTATATAAAAACAATAAATGTAAGGATTTGTAAGCATATTAATTCAGATTTTTTTTTTTAGTTTTGGGTTGGAGATGGTCTAAACAATAGGGATGACAAAAAACACTAGCTTAAGGCATACTCGAAACATTCGGGATAGGTATTCGAAGCCCGACAAGTATGAGACTGGATACGAGACAGTGGTGGAATCGGAAATTTTTTCCAGGGGTTCCTTTTGGTAGATTTGTACAAATTCTCAATATTTTTTTCAAATCATACAAGGTTTCCACTAATTTTTTTTTTTCATTTTTTTCCGTACCGAAAGGGGTTCCAGGGAACACTCGAAAACCCCCCTAGATCCACCCCTGATAGGAATGAGTTCGGTATCAAATATACCTGATACGATACGTATATTTAAGGGTAAAAACCAGTAAATAAAGATACCGAACCGGTACCAAAATTGTCAAAAGCCGGTACCAAAAATGCACCCGGTTCAATAAATTCAGTACCGATATCATTTGCTCATCCCTAGCCCCTGATATGAGATTAGTTTTGTAAAATATTGTGGCCTTGTGTATATGTAACGAGTATGTAATTAGGTGATATCTGACCGGATTACTTAAAACCATATATTGATTTACCGAACCATTATATCCAAAATAACAACTTATATTATTTTATATGTAATTAAAATAATTAATACGGGGCATATATTGCAAGGGTTATTTGGATTGCAAGAGGGCCGATGTAATCAACATGACCCCACGCTTAACAAGCTAAGGACTCTGAAGTCCTAAATTCAGATACTCACATGAAAATACATACATGTTTAACGTTGGAATTTAGTACCGTTCTTTTTCCTCGTATTTTGATTTTTTATGTTTTTTTTTTCTATTTTCCTAAATTTAGAAATAGTTAACATTTTATTCTGCTATTCTGGTTCAAAATATAATCCATTTCATTTTTTTAAGTAGTTTATATATTATTGTTTGTATTGTTTTATCTTACATGAATTATAGTGCTTATTTACATAAACATAATGTATTTTTTAAACACCGACTAGTGACGATTTTTACAACAATGTCCCTTATGTAAACTTATAAGATGATTGTTCCCATTATTTTTATCCCCATTGTGAACCCATTTGTCCAAGTGGTTTATGTTGTTGGTAAATAACATGTTTGATGAATTACAAATGATAAATTCTAAAAAAGACACTTTTTTTGGACTTTATGGGAGACATGTTATTCTCTGTCTAGTTACAAGTTTAACAAGGGATGCTGATAATACTTTTATTTATTAGTCGGCTCGTCATATATATTGTGCGGCCTCGTTGACTAATATGCACTTGGTTCGGTGTATATAATATTATTTTTGTAAAGTAATCAGTTTGTTAATTATCTTATTTTTATGCTATCTAGTCATTAAACTTTTTTAAAAATGTACTATTGCGATAGTTATAACCTGTTGAACATACTTAAACTTTGTTTATAGTTGATCTAATACCTTCTTTTAAATATAAGGATATGTGTTGTGGGCTAACACCGCTACAGAGGGGTGTTAGAGGGTGCGTGAAGCGGAGGATTGGCTGGAATTGGGCGAGTTTTGTAATTTTTTTATATTATTATTATTATTAACTAATATATAAACCAATCATTTAAAGTCACCTTAAATTAAGGATGAGTCTAGTACCAACCAGTATTGAAAATCCTAAAAAATGGTACCGGTATGGAAAATACATGGTACGTTATACAAACCGTTATTTGAAGGTAAAAACCGGTACCGTACTGGACTGGTATCGAAAACGCTAAGTGTTGGTAGCGAAAAGCGAGTTGATTCGGGAAATCCGGTACCGACACACACTACCATTTGCTCATCCTTATCTTAACTCAATACCACAGTTCACATAAAACCCAATAAAGCCTCACACAACACACCAACACACCTTAGGCTGTTGGATGTGGTGCTAACGGGAGCTAAGTTGGCGATGGGGGCCGGAGGGAACACCCCCCCCCCCCCCCCCCCCCACCCACGTTGAATTTTGATGCATTTGGTGGATTTTCCTTAATCTCCCCTATGTGTGTTGATGGCTTGGAAGGTGGAAGGGTATCACACCCCTTGAAGGGATTTGGAGGAATGTATTCTGGGGGATGGGGTCCCCCCCACCCCACACACACACCACATAGATTAAAAGTTAACATATAGATTAGTTATAATGATGCTCTTATTATTGTTGTCTTCACCGTTTACTAATTACCAATATGATATTATAAATATATGACAGATGTGATTTCATTGTATGTTTACATGACAACTCACATAAGTTGATTTCTTTTATTACAGCTTATTCACACACCATTTAAGTTTAAACCTACGTTAAATATACACCAATGATCACCTTGAGATAAAGACTCTCAAGTTCGGAGAATACAATTATTACACATCTTAGTATAGCTAAACTACAAATCTTTGATCAAGTCTGTTTCAAGAAAGCCAAAATTCACCAGTTATAAAAGTCCTAGGTCATCGGAAACGAAAGGGGAATCTATATTATGGTTTTCAATTAAGATGGTGGTGGTTATCGGCTAGTTCTAGTGGAGAGAGAAATCATGGTGGCGACCGGCGACGGTTGACGGCGGCGATTGTAGTAGTTGACGGTGGTATGAGCATCAATAGTAGTGGGGGTGGTTTGGTTATGGTGGTTCATGGTTGAAAATGAAGTGATGGTTTAAAGTGTGTATATATATATATTATGAATTTGGACTAAAATAGCAATTTAGGACAAACCTCATATACTAAAATATGACAATTTATTCTTTGATATTATGTATTTCACAAGTCAACAAAACAAGTCGTTTTTTACAGATGAAATACATAATTGTAAATTGACATCTGTTACCATCTCTAAAGCCTAAACAAAAATGTCAACTAACATTCCTACCTTAGTTTACTTTATTTAAATTAAACACATATAAAATTTGTCATACCCCGACCCGTAGCGGAATAAAAGTCGGGGCATGATTGGGTTATCACCAAAGCTCATGATATTTACTATGAAGTTTCATATTTATTAAATTCAAATTACAAATTCAAATATCCAATAAACAAAGTTCATACAAATACAAAAAAAAAAAATCTAAATGTTTATTCCAACGCAATATCTTGTTTATTCTTCTAGGCCATCCTAAGTGTTTCTTTCCTCAACTGGATCACCTGTATCATGTGTAAAACAGGGGAGATTTTGGGTCAACAAAAGTTGGCGAGTGACCCTTGATAAAACATTTTAAATAATTGCTTGTTTTATTTATTAAAGAAAATTCGTGCATAAATTACATGTGAGCAAATACATAAATGTAAACAATCACAAACCACATTGAATGAATATATGACATGAATGATGATGTATTTGAGATCAAGGCTCAATCAAACGGAGCCGATCTAATGAGGCACCTGATGCTAAACCCGTATCCCACGAGGAACTGATGGGCCTAATGAAATGAGTGCACTGAAATGATAAATTTAATCTACATAATATTCACACAACAACCATTACACATTTGATCACAAGATGATATAAGCACAAGTGTTTAAATAAAATAAAGGAATTGTACGACACATGATACACCCCAAAACGTGATTAAAACGGGGAATTGTAGAGATTCACTCACCTTGGGTGCGTATTCTTGAATGGTAAGGAGAGCGCACGAGTTAGGAATTTAATCAACGAGAAAGTACTAACCTAGAAATAATAACGCGATAACTCGGTAAATAAATTAAATTAATATTTAGGTTAAAATCCTTTGTTTAGGTTTTTAGGTTATTTTTGTGGATTGTGTTGATATTCTAAACCTTGAAAATGTATATTCTTAAACCTTTTATTTGATTTTTCTTTTAAATAAAAACCTTAGAATTAAAATATTAATATAAAATAAAAATAAAATAATATAAAAATTTTGTCAGTCTGACAAGCCTGTCAGACCGGTTTGATGCGAGTAGGTATGCGCGTATGCAGAGTCGAACCCGGGACCTCACGTTCACGTGCACGCATCTCTTCCAACTGAGCTACGTGTCTAACCCGTCATATTCTGGATTTTAATTATATTTATACACTCTTTAGATTATTTCTAATTTAATTAAATTTACAAAAAGGTTTCAGTAATTCGACCGGTGCGTGCCACAGTGCTCGAACCCGTGACCTTGGCGATATGATGCACCCAGCCCAACCAACTGGGCTGGGTGTCTAACCCGGCTATACATGCATTTTAAAAATATTTATATACTAAATAAGTTTTACACAGAAAAGTGAATTCAAGAAGGGTTTTAAAATGTCCGGCTGGTGTGAGAGTATGGACTCGAACTCGGGTTTACGCGCATATTTAATGCACACAGTCCACCGTTGGACTGTGTGTCTAACCTGTTTAAAACAACCGTTTTAATTAAACTAATCAGTTATTGTTCATCTTCTCCGACGAGTATGAACTCTGATCAGGAGCCGACATTTCTCAGATTGTTATAATTTCATTAGTATGATTCTAACATAACAGAAAGAAGATTAAGGATTTATACCCCTGATGTCGCTGGCTCTTGGCTTATCCTCCGATGGTAATTTTCCGACAACAGAACGGTGGTTCCGGTGAGACAGAGGAGAGCGTTCAGCAGAGTTATCCCGAGGTTAGAAGTGAGAAGGAGTGAGCGGTTTACAATGAGGAGTTCGATCAGTATTTATAGGCTTGAAAAGGGTTGCTTGAATTCAGAATTCGGAAACTGAATTGAATGGTTGATTTCTTGCGAGATTGATTGATTGACTCTAATTTTGGGAAGAGTTTACGCGGACAGACAGCTGGTTCCTACCGGGTTCCAGAACAGAGACAAGATCGGCGGGTGTTTTCCTGATTTGAATTTGCCGGAAACATTGCTCGGGCTCGTGTATATATATGAGTTTATTCGAACTTCTTAACAGAAGGCGCGTGTGTCTCGGTGGTGCTTGTGTTGTGTGGTTACTCGGGTGATCCGGGTTCGATTCCCGGTTTACCCCTTTTTGGTGTTTTTATTTTATTAATTTAATTTGCTAAATCTATATTTAATTATATGATATTATTAATTATAAATTGATTAATTATTTTATTATATCATTAGATTAATTATGTATGTATAAATTTACTATTTTAAACAAAAAAAAAAAAAAAAAAACTAGAAATAATACACTTGATTAATGGAAATGGTGCGGGTTTTTGAGACCCGTTTTACACAGATGTTACAAAATTGATTACAAAATTTTCATTTTCAATATAAAACACAAAATAACAATAATAAAAATTGTAATAATAATAAATACATAATTGTAAATCAACATATTTTCCATCTCTAAAATCTAAACATGCGTCGGTGCATCGGGTGCACATACGAGAGTATTAGTGTCTTTTTCCCATCCTAATGCATAAATAATTAAAACAAACAAATAAAACCAACCCATCACACCCCCTACCATTTCCAGCACCAAAAAACAAACGCGCGCACGACGCACATACGCTGTAACTGCCACAACCTCACCATTCACGACCACCACGAGAACACCACCTCCACCACGCATGTTTATATTATGGAATCTCAACCACCATCGACTTTCTGATCTAAACCTCACCATTGTGACTTTTCGTGAACATAACATCACTAGTGCACGTTGAAATGCTCATATCTGATGGCAATGAAGTTGAAGTAACATCTAGATCAGATTTAGAAAGTGGGTCATACTTACCACATATGCACCCGATAGCGTCGTCGTCGAAGAAAGATCAGGACCTTCGGTGGGCTTAAAGTTAACGACGACGGTGTTGCAGTTATAGTCACGACGGAAGCCCACGACGACACAGGGATCGATGGTGTTCAGTAGGGCCCTACTGGCATAACGGGTCAACCCGATCTGTTAAGACACGAACACGATGAAACACGAACTCGAAACACGTAAACACGAACACGACACGAAATCTTATTGTGTTAGATTTTTAAAACACGAATACGAACATGTTAATAAACAGGTTACATGAAACGACCTGCTAACACACGAAAAAATACCAACGTATCATACGACCTGTTCAAGACACGAACACGACCTGTTTAAGGCACGAACACGACCAAATTGGGGAAGCTATGAACCGAATTGGGAATGGTGGCGTTTGTGAGAGAGATTTAAAAATTAGTATCTGGATTGTGGAAAAGAACCGTGTGTATTTGTGTATAATTCATCCCAGGTCCCACAACTGATGACTCCACGTCCACACCCACATATAATATTTCTTTTAATTTTTAATTATTAACATGTACTTAATGAGTCTTAACAGGTTAACAGGTTTTAACCTGTTTAGACATGAAACCTGTTAAGATCTTATCGTGTCAACCTGTTTTAAACATGAAACATGTTAAGGTCAAACACGAAACATGATAACTTCGTGTAGGTTCGTGTCGTGTTATCGTGTTCGTGTCAGAATTGTCAGCCCTATGTTCCAGCAAGAGGAAGGGTGGCCGGTGGCGGGGTTGCGACGTGAGAAGGGGTGGCCGGTGGCGGTGATGATGGGTGGTGGAGTGGTGGCAGGTGGAAGACCGGTGGTGGGTATAGATGTGTGTTTTTTTAAAGAGAAAGGGTAAGTGGGGTGTGGTATGTGTGTTTTATTTGTTTTTTTCTTTCATTATTTATATATTAAGATGAGAAATTTTTTTATCAAGTTATTTATATATTAAGATGAGAAAAGATGAGTCCATTTGATTTTACAGAAGATAAAAATTAATTAGGTTAGACTAAAATGTCATAACGTGCAAACTTTAAAAATCATAAATAAATCCAATCAATTTTAATGCAAATAATACCATCTAAAATCTAATAAAAAATAAAACTTACAATTTACTCCAATAATAACAATAATAAAACACAAACACTAGCCATCACTATTATACTAATGCAATTGGTTTATAGTTTTGTGGAGTGTATTTTCTTAGGTTCCAAAAAACAAAAATAATGTCACATCTTCATCATGTGACACCATAAAACCCCACAATTTGTTTTTAAAAAAATCATTAAAAAAATATTTAGATGAAGAGAAGGTTCTTATAAGTAGTGTCTAGAACTTTCGTTTTCCTTCTACCAGCCTGAAGCTCTTGCAACTTGCATTTTCTATTCCATTTTTCCCCAAAATCAACGTATGTTTTCAATAAAAAACCCCTTAATTTGACATATAAAAAGTTTCCCAAATCAGATAACTCATCACTTGCAATGAATCTTGCAGTTGTCAAATCTTTCCCCAAATGTCGTTTTGTCCTCTAAATTCCATTTATGTCATCTGTTTCTAACTGAATTTGTTCAAATCTTTTGTGCACACCAACTGTTCGATCTTTTGCCTCAATGAACTTTTTTCCATTTTTTTTTCTTGATTTTGCTTCAAAGTTTGATCATCCCACAGGAAACAGATTGTTGGTTTCCGATTCATCTGTTTTTAGTCTGTTTAGTTTAATCTTCTTACAGAAAAATTCTAGGGTTTGTGATGATCTTGCTGTAATTTGTCTGGTTTCGTGGTTTTCAAGCAAACTTTTTTCTTATTTTTTTTTTCTTGTTTTTCCTGAAAACTGTTGTAGACCCATTTGAGTTTTCAACAAAAAGATTGTGGGTTTGTGATCTTTTTCAGTTTTTATAAAAAAAGGTTGGTGATTTACTGATTTAGGTAGGTGAAAAACTGAAAAGAGTTAAAAATGAACCCTTTTTACTCAGTAGTTAAAGAAGAGTACCCATCAAGTTATGATGATGGTGGTAGTAGTGGTGGTGGTGATGGTGGTTCAAGGGAAAAACAAAAACAACCAGTGGTGGTGGTACAAGCTCCACAGCCAATGGAGGGGCTACATGATGCTGGGCCCCCACCTTTTTTGACAAAAATCTATGATATGGTGAATGACCAAACTATTGATCACATAATTTGTTGGAGCAGAGGAGGTCAAAGCTTTGTGGTGTTGGATCCACATGCTTTTTCTACTAATCTCCTTCCAAGATACTTTAAGCATAATAATTTATCTAGCTTTGTCAGGCAGCTCAATACTTATGTAAGTTGCTTTTTCCCCAAATCTCAGATTTCTTGCGACTATTTTTAAAATATTAAAAAAATATAAAATTCTTGAAATTTGGTCAAATTTGCAGCCAAAATGAGGGAGTTGTTATGTTAATGTATGTTCATGTTTATAGACTGTTTCAAAGATTTTGATCCAGATGTGTGTTAGGATGATCATAATTTCATAATCCATTGTTGTTTCAAAGGTTTTTTTTTTTTATTTTTCTTATTTTTTTTAAAGATTTTGATCCACATATGTATGTTAGGATGACCATGATTTCATAATCCCTTGTTTTGTTTTTTTGTTTTTTTGTAAGATTTTGATCCAAATTTGTATGTTAGGATGATCTTGATTTCATAATCCATTTTTTTTCAAAGATTTTTTTTTTTCGTGATGTTTTTCTTCATGTGGCCTACCTACCTCAAGTCTCCTCTTTCCTAATCTTACATTTACTAGTAGGAAGCTATTTCTGGTATCTATCTATTTGTTTGTTAAATTTGATTTTTGAAAATTAACATATTAGATTTATGTTATGCACAATAAAAAGAGAGATTTGTGGGTGTGTTCATGACAAAATATTGGTAACCCATAAAGATGAACTATGCATGGCTGGGATTTACATGGAAACCAGAGTATGCACGTGCATAACCAGATACCCTGAAAGAAATTATTGAAAAAGACAAAGAAAAAAAAAAGAACCCTGATATTGTAAAAATTGATAATGTTGTGCATACTGCATACCCTGATCTAATTCTTGATCAAATGTTGAACCTTTTTCACATTTTTTTCCTTTTTTGTTGGAAATTCTTAGTTTCAGGGCTTCGGTTTCAAATGCAGGGATTTCGAAAGATCGATCCGGACACATGGGAATTCGCTAACGAAACGTTCGTAAGAGGTCAACGGCATGTGTTAAAGAACATCAAGAGAAGAAGAACACCTAACGCTCAAGCATTATCTCCGGTCAACGAAATTGGAAAGTCGAATTTCGATGAAGTAGGTCATCTAAAACACGAAAAACAGGTGTTAATGATGGAGTTAGTTAAGCTTAAACAACAACAACAAACTACGTGGGCCCAACTTCAAGCGATGGAGCTACGGTTACAAGGAACCGAACAAAAACAACAAAAGATGATGAATTTCTTGGCGAAAGCGATGCAAAATCCGGACTTTGTTCAGAAATTGGTCCAACATGGGAAAAGTAAGGAGTTTCAAGACGCAATCAAGAACCAGATCAGCGAATCGAGTCAAACGGGTGGCGGGTCTAAGCTTATTAAATCTGAACCAGAGGAATTTATGGAGAGTTCGTCGTTCCAAGTGTCGGAACTCGAGGCGCTTGCGTTAGAGATTCAAGGGATTGGTAGATCGAAAAGAAATCAAGAACAAGAACGCGAACACGAACGAAATGATCTCGAATTTGACGGTGGGGAGAGAGAACTGGATGATGAATTCTGGGAAGAGTTGTTTAGTGAGAGATCTGATGAACAGTCTGCTGATGATGTGAACTTCTTGGCTGACAAGTTGGATTTCTTGGGCTCGAGCCCGAAGTAGGAAGCCCATTAGCCCGTCAATGGGCCCGTTAACCCGTTAATGGATCTTTTAACTCATGAATAACTGTTTCTTGAATCTTGATCTTCCTTGTTATTGATCTTTGTAGTTATGAACAAACACATCAGATGGTGATTGAAGATTAAGATGATCTTTGACAGATTTTAGGATGCTGTTTTTCGCTCGGTTATGTTCTATCTCATCCACAGTTATGTCTAAATGTCTAGTGTTGATTTATCAGATTTTAATTCAAGATTTTGTTGTGATTCTCAGGAGATTAGGTCATCAACACAACTATTCCTTCAGAAGTTTATCCAGAAATCATTTGTTGTTTTATGGGTTCTTTTTAAGTTTTTGTGCATTTGATTCTCTTATATAACTATTTCTTCATCATATCAGATTAGATTGGAAGCATGTTCTTGGACTCAAATGAAGTTGCCTGTTCTGATTATATCTCAAGGTTCGTTTTGTTATATCATAAGTGTTACAAGAGTCGAGGTGCTCGTGTGCTTCTTGAGATCGTGAAATCTCAAACTGATTTGAGTTTAAACAAGCTTGAGCTTGAACTTGTTCATAAATAGAAACTCATTTAATAAATGAACTCGTTTATTAAACTGGCTTGAGCCCGAGTTTTCCTTATCGAGTTTGATTGATTAGGCACGAGTCTATTATTTAATATAAATATAATAAATTTTATTTTATATTACAATTATATAAATTACATGATAAATCTTATTAAATTATGTGTATATATATATATATATATATATATATATATATATATATATATATATATATATATATATATGTATGTATATATATATATATATATATGTGTGTGTATATAAAATTATAGTAAAATAACTAAATAAACAAATCCTTTATATATAAAAATATAATTATAATAATATATTTATATAATAAAATTTGATAAAATTTAAACAAGTTGAGTCTTAGCTGATTTTGAGCTTGAAAATTTATTAAAACTCAAAGTTTAAACATAGAGCTTGAAACGAGTTGAGTTTGAGTTATTGTAAATATGAGCTTAGCCTGGTTAGTTCTTGTCATGATCGCTTATTTTGTGGCTTATAATGTAGATCTCTCAGAAGATATTGTATCGGTTGCACCGTAGATTCTATCGTTGCAGTTTTGGAACACAGCTAGTTTGTAGTTTTGGTATATTTAAAAGTTTCATCATAGCCACTCAGGCATGTGGCCTAGTGGTCAAGAGGGTTTTCTTCTTGTGGAGTGACCCAAGTTTAAATCTTGGGGACTTGGGAGTAATTTAGGAGCGTAATCTTTGATGTTAAAGAAAAAAAATCTCATAACGGAAATACGGGGTAACCCGGATTATATGGATCATGAGCTCCAACTGCTACTCATGACTTGTTTTTATTCATATTAAAATGGGCCGGCCCAAATCTGTATAGCGGCCCAATAATATTTGTGTTTGGTTGTTTTGAGTGTAACTTGAACTTTAGGGCCCAAATACTTAAAGATCCCATTACTTAATTGTGTAGGCCGAACAAAGGCATGTAAGCCCATGTCTTTGATTGTGTTGGGTTCTTAGTGGAATAACCTTTTGGGTTTACATCACTTTATGGTCATCGTAAGGTGTTTTTTTTTTTATTTCAATCGATTTTTCATATGTGCTTGAGAATTTTATTTTTTTGAGATCTTTTGTCCTTGGTTAGGAATAGGAAAAGAATTTGAAACCGATTAGAGAAACTAAAAATCACAAACTGAACTAGTTGCACTAGGGTGGGGGATGGGTTGTCAACGGTTATAACTGATTTTGGTATAAGATAACATTTTGGTAGGGTTTTGTTGAGGATGGGTTTTCAAGGGTCGGAACTGATTTTTGTACCGAAAGTACTGTGTAGTACGGTTGGGCATGGGATGGGTTTTTAAAGGTCATAACTGATTATTGTACAGATGACATCAGTGACAGATCTAGAAGAAAAATTCATGGGAAAATTTCTTTTCGTCTCAACTTCACGTACACTCAGGGGCATCCTAGTAATTGTTTAGGGGTATCCCTATAAATAAACAAAGATGAAAAAACAAATTGCACTTCACTTAGAAAGCTGAGGGGTATCCCGTGCACCACCTGACTCCCACATAGACCCGCCCCTGAATGACACATTGTTATCAAGGGTAGGAACTTATTTTTGTACAAATAAGATTATGCATCCATGTTGCAATATTTCACACATCTTCACTAGTCTGTATAACTAAACTACTAAGCATCTTCTTGTTACAAAATAATTTGTTACACCGGATGTTAGAAAGTATAACTATAAAATATTATTCTACATAGCATAACTACTACTACTACAATCTTCTTTTGAAGATTTTATCAATTAATCTTTGTAGGGATCAATTGTCATAAATATACATACATACATACATACATACATACATACATACATATATATATATATATATATATATATATATGTATGTATATTTATATATATATATATATTGCTCATCATTAGAGTCAAGTAATTTCTAATGTAAGGGTGTGCATAACTATAAACTCTCATAAGGATCATAAGTTCATGAAAAAGCTCATAACATACACTTTTTACAACTTATGTCTCGTTGTAAACAATATTGCAAACCGACATTTTCTTTCTTAAAACATATGACTTTTGCTTTTGAAAAAAAAGTCACAAAATACGCATTGATTTTCCCTGATGAATGGGAAATCACATATAAATGTATAGTTTTGGTTATGTGTAAGAATGCATGTCCACATATAAATGGCTAATGTATGTTACAAAATGTTTTGATTAATAAAATTTCGAAATGATTTATCCTAGTTTTAGCCACACATTTTATTGATTCATGTCACTAGTATATAACATTTTGAAACCTTTAGCCACGCTTTAAAAAAATGTGACATTTACTAGCTACACTCGAAAAGTGTGTGGCCAAAAGTGACCAACTGTACGCCAATACATTTGTTTGTTTTTTGATTCATGTGACAAAAAACACATATTTTCAAAACTCTAGTCACACTTTAAGAAAAAAATGTGACATTTACTAGCAAGGCTAAAAAAGTGTGGGCGAAAGTGACCAACTGCCATTGTATTTGTTAAATTTTTATTCATGTGACCAAAAACACATCATTTAGAAATCTTTAGTCACACTTTAAGAGAAAATAACGACATTTAGCCATCACAGGGGTTTATTAACATTGTTGCCCGGTCGAGAATGTGTCGGAGGCCATGTGAGCTACGTCGACATTGACCTATTCATCATGGATCAATTAGCCTAAATCATCTTTGCCCTTGAGTAGAGATGGAGATCCCAAAACTCATGCTAGACTATGGACTTGTATCATAGGCTAATGAAGGGTATATGAGGGTTTTCGCCTTTCATGAGGAGGAGTTTTATGACATTTTCCTTAACCTAGAGAGGGAGGATGAGTCCAGCTTCTATAGTTTTGATTGGTTGTTTTATGTGAGAAGGAGACCGGCGGGAGAAAGCTCAGATGAGACCCCATGGTCATCTGCAAGTGATGATGAGGATTTAATGTCGGATGTTAGGTCATAGGTTGATGTGTGTAGTTATTTTTTAACATGCATGTATTATATACCAAAAAAGTTGATATATAATATTGGAAACAATATATATATATATATATATAGTGGAGAGTTCAAATGAGAAGAAAAATTTTGTAAGAATAAAAAGAATAACTTTTAAACCAATAGAAATTCTTCATTTACTTCATTTAATGTGTGTATTTTATATTATGAAAAAGGGCATATAGGTAAATCTAAAATTGTCATTAATTAGCTAATTAATTAAACTTGTAACTAATTTTTTTTCATATACTTTTTCAAGATAAAATAATTTATGGTCAACGACAATTTTCGACATGTGTAGGATAAATTTTGAAATGTGTAGGATAAATTTTGAAATGTGTAGGGTATTTTTACATGTGTGTAGGGTAAATTCCGGTAAATGTAAGACATATGTAGGATAAATTTTGAAATGTGTAGGATAAAATGTTTTTCCTTTATTAATGAGAGATAACATAATTAATGAGTGGAGTTATAAACTATTTAGTGTTTTACCATTATGCCCTTTCTTCTTTTTCTTCTCACATTAAATTTTTTCTCAAATGAACATTCCCATATGTATGTATATATATATATATATATATATATATATATATATATATGGGATAGATCATGAGAAAAATAGTTTAAATGAGAAAACCAAAAAACTAAACATATCAAAAAAAATTTAATTTTTTTAATAAAATTCGCTATATATAATATATAAAAAAAACTTTTTTTCAAAAAGAAAAAGTTGTACTGCACATGTACATTAATATGAAAAAACCTAAACCACCTAACCCACCCCCACCGACGCCCCAAAAAACCTATACCCCCCACCCCTACCCCCAAAAACCTAAATCCACCCTCCCACCAAAAGCCTACCCCCCCCCCCCAACCAAAAAAAAACCTAAACCCCATACCCCCACTCCCCAAAACTAAACCCTAAACGTAAACCTCTTAAAAAACCTAAACCCCCACCCACACTCCTAAAAAAACGTAAACACCCCCCCACCCAAACACACACACACCCAAAAACCCAAAAAAACCCACAAAAAAACCTAACCCTAAAAGCTAAACTAAACTCAAAATCTAAATCTAAGCATATAATGCACATGTGCAGCACATGCATATATTGCACATGTGCAGCACATGCATATATTGCACATGTGCAGCACATATATAATGCACATGTGCAGTACAAGTTTTTTTTTGAAAAAAAAGTTTTTTATGCATAAAAAGTATCGATTTTTTATAAAAAAAATTGTAAAAAAAATATTTTGGTATGCTTTTAGGCTTTTTTGTTAGTTTTTTAGTTAGTTTTTTAGTTTTCTCATTTATATGTAGTTTTCTCATGATTCTCTCCCTAAATATATTATATAAATTTGAACATGCATGCATGTATAGGGTGGGTTTGGCTACAAAGTCCATTTTTACTACAAAGTTTATAAAATCATAAAACACCACAATTTCAGCCATGAAATACACTCAAACTCACAAATAACATAGTGAAGATCACTAGAATACAATATCCAAACCCTATCAGCCCTTAAAAACTTCAAACACACCATCGTAGAACTTTGAATATAAAATACAACTTGATAATCAACATAAAACGCTCTAATGTTAGTCATTCAACATTTAAAGCATTATCATCCAAAACACAACACAAAACCCACAAATATAGTGTTTTAGTAATCTTCACTAAGTTATTTGTGGGTTTTGAATGTATTTTATGGTTGACATTATGGTGTTTTATGACACAATTCTAAAAGTTGTAGTTGATGTCTGTATCCCGTAATTATTGTATTAATTTGTATTTGGTTGATGTGTGTATACGTTGTATGTTTTAGTTAAGCAATGTAGTTTGTCAAGAAGTACACAATTCTAGAAGTTGCAGTTGATGTTGTCTTTTGGTGTTATGTTAATGTTATTGTCATTAAACATGTTATGTTACTATTGGATGCTTTTAAACAATATATATTTTTACCCAAATTGGGTGAACAATGTATGCAGATTTATTGGTATGCAGGCAACATGATAGTGTTAATCTTATCTAATTTTGGTTTATGGTCACATAGGTCATGGTTAGGTCAAATGAGTCTTAGTTATGTCTAGTGTGTCATTGGTTGTTCTAATTGGTCATCTTTATGTTAAGTGGGTCGTAGTTCAGACAAATGGGTCACTAGGATAACATGGTATAGTCAAATGAATCAGATTGTAGGTTCAATGCTTCTAGGGGTAAACTAGTAATTTGTGTTGCTTAAATAGGTCAAGTGGTAAGTATGCAACCCAAATGGTCTACAGGTTCGATGGTAGTCAAGTCATATATGCAGGTTTAATGTTATGCGGGTTTGATCAAACAAGCGTAAAATGGTCATTTGCTTTTAAAATGGACAACTAAGACTTTAAGATATTTATAAATGAGTCATAAGTGTCAAATTTGTTGGCTACTATATATGTTGATTGAATCCCATAGTCAAAGACGTTGTCATCCAATAAACAAGTGGGTTAAAAGCTACCATTTTCTAAGTGTGACCAAGTTAATAATGTTTCGCAGGTAAAACATGTTGAAAAATATGTTGTGCAAGAAACAAAACCAATTGTTGAAAAGGATGATGATAAGCAGTAGAAGCCTAGTACCATAATCCATACAAAGATTATGATCCGGTTGTACTGAAAAAGGCTTGGATTTACGACAAAACAGAAAAGGAAATTGACTACAGCTACCATAATCCTTACGAAAGTGAGCATGATTCAGACTCAGATTGGTCAAACGATGACTGACATTGGAAATAATCTTGGTGGTGACTATATGATGTTGCAGTTTATGTGGGTCATGGTAAGCAAGTTTTAGTGTATGGGTCATCTGGTTATTAGGTTTATAGTCATGTATGCAAGCGTTTGGTTTCAAGATTACATTTCATGTATGCAACTGTGTATTTGTTGATGTGTGTATTGCCAATCGGACAATGTTAAAGGCTAAAGAAGGTTTATTGCGACTAAAGTTAACACCAAAGTCTCAAACATAATCTAAATTTAAGGTTGTGGTCATAAAAGCTTCTAAAAGTTAATGTTAGTATCCAAAGTTAACATTATGATTAAGTATAAAGGGATAGTGTCATTATGGCTTGCTAGTTTTTTATAACTACGTATTGTATAGTATAGTATAGTATGGATATTGCAATCATGGTTAAGTGTTATGTTTTGATATGCTATGTAAATTTGTGTGATGTGATGATGTCCCCTATGTGTATGTTATATTGTTTGTCAAAATTTATAATTGCCTTATTAAACTAGAACTTACTCAGCTATGCTGACTTTTAGTATACACATTAGGCTAAAGTTGGTTAAACCATGAAGGCTTCCACTGGATGACTTACATCTCGTTATTGTTTAATGTCTATGTTTGTTTTAATTACATTTGATTTATGAATTGTGTTTAACAATTGGACGTTATGTTCAAAAGTTTCCGCTGCTTATGGTTTAAAAACCATGTCAAAAAGTAAATAGACCTCGAACTTTAAGATGCATTACAATTTATCTAAAGTTTGAACCATCCAAGCAAAAATGCCATGTCATAACTGAGTTGGAACCATTATTTCTATATAAAAATAATTCCTAACTTTAATTATAAGTATATACTTTTTTCTAAATTAGACATTTTGCTATTATATGTTTATATTCACATGGTGACTAAATGATAGTTTTGTGTCATTTGAGTCGTCTAATGTAAAGATGTTTTTTTTTTCTATTAGCATGTATATTTGTTATACTATAATAAATAGTTTCATTTGAAGTCCTTTAAGATTTATATTATAAATTTTACAAATTTTAATTATTTCAAACTTTTTATAATGATAATTATATGCAGGTATATTCAATTTATTATAGTTGTTAAAGGCATAAAATTATATAACATGTATAAAATGGTAAAAAAAAATGTATTTTGAAATCTCAACGGGAATTTTCTTTAAAAACTAACGGGTATACCCAATACATACGGGTATGCCCGATACCCGACGGGTAATAACTCGACATATACCTTACGGGTATTGAGTTGGGTATGAGACACAGCTTAACAACCTGTTATAGGATAGGAATTGCCAATATCCCTCCCAACCCGTTTCATTATCATCCCTAAACATGGCGCATAAGTACTATGGTTGTCAATAAACTGGACGGACACAAACAAGACTCGTTCATATGCGTTCGTTTAAGTTTAACCAAACAAAGGACAAAAAATTTAGACAAACATGTTTTCTTTTCCTTGTTATTTTGTTAAGAAAATAAGTTTGTTCGTTGTAATTCATCTAGGATTACATACAACCATACAAATCTCTAAAATATAATTTGCTAAAAATATTTTAATTTAAAATAACATAATATTCGGTTTCATACGATACAAACATCTAAATATAATTTGCTAAAAGTATTTAATTTGAAATAAACATAATATTCGATTTCATACATTTTTGTTGATGTTTGTTTGTAATTTTGTGTACGTATAACTATTTTACTAAGAAGTATAAAATGTATGTCTGTTTGTATGTATATAGCTTATGGACATAAATTACTAAGAAAATATGATATGCATGTATGCTTATGAAGATATACAAACCGTAAATACATCATTGAAATAATGAATATTTAATTTAAAATAAACATAATATTTGGTTTCATACAATAAAAACATCTAATATATAATTTGCTAAAAGTATTTAATTTAAAATAAACATAATATTCAGTTTGATACATTTTTGTTGATGTTTATTTGTAATTTTGTATACGTATAACTATTTTACTAAGAACGTATAAAATGTAAGTCTGTTTGTATGTATATAGCTTATGGACATAAATTACTAAGAAAATATGATATGCATGCATGCTTATGGAGGTATACAAACCGTGAATACATCATTGAATGTTCACGAATATATGAATGAAAAATACGTCTATTTGTGTTTGTTGATCTAGTGAAGCAACAATTTACTGAAAGTTTAATTTGGTCGTACTCTACACATAGTCCATTTTTAAGTGTCATCTTGAGATTAAAAAACAAATTGTTTCATTAACATAATAAAAAAATGTTACATTAGAACTCCTAAAATTGTCCAGTAAACGAAATTTTCTTAACTGTAGTTAAATTGAATGTAGACACATTTTAAAACGTTTGCATGCAATAATAGTTCTAACAAACTCCATGTGTGGACCTCTTTTGTCGCTCTTTAGAGTTTATAGACAAACGAAATGATTGCAACAATATAAACAAAGTACTTGCTTTAACAAGCTATAACAACTTGTACTTTATTTTTAAAAAAAGTTGTACATTACTCTTGATTTAGGTCTTCTACTTTAGGAGAAAAGGACTACAAATACATATGTGCATACCCACAAGCATAATTAGACTTGCTAATAGATGTGTATCATGCTACATAGTGGCCAACATTTATGCACATTTTTGGTAAATTAAGGTGAGGGAACTTATATAGGAAAGTAATATGTTTTCTTTGAGGTTGAAGTTGTGGTTGGACAACGATCTTGTCTAATAGTTACAATATGTTATGATTCCTATGACGAATGATATGTTTGGTACATCATATAATTTTGCCAACTGGCGTCGTCCTTTATTCAAACGACAAATCCTTACGATCTATGATTGTCGACATACATCATTACAAGAAATTCATTATATTTGGTAAATGGATATCCATTAGAGATATTAAGCAACTTGGGACATAAGTTGTATGGTGTTGATTGTCTTTAAAACTCTAATTGATGAATTTGTTGGTTTTTTTTATGTTACTTTTTTAAGTGTCATTATCTTGGATTTGACATCATTATCAATTCGTTTTTGTTCTTTCAACTATTTAGTGCATTATATATGATTGCATCTTGATAATTTTTAAGGTACAAAGCATATGGGCTTTTGTTGGGTTCTAGGGTTGGGCTTTTGATTCTTACATATTAAGTCCTTGGACTTTAACCTTTCTCTTCTTAGGGTCCTTAATACTCATCTTCCTAATGTACATGTGTAGAGCTCATTGCGCCCAACAGTGGCGGATCTAGAAAATCTGCATAGGGGTAACATTTCAATGAAAACGGGTAACGAAATCGAAAAACGTTAATTTTTTTCAAAATTTACACTACTGTCGGAGCGTTAAGGGGCAACGTAGGTTACCCCTTCTATCACTCTAGGTCCGTCCCTGACGCCCATGATGCTTTCTTCTAAGAACTCAACGAGTATTGGCCTACATACTTTGTTGTATCTTAAAACTTAAAAGAGTACTAGCTTACATCCTTTATTGTATACTAGAGGGGTGTTTGCGCCTCTCTCAAGTATTATAATCTAGTATATATAGATAAGCATGCATCAAATAATATAACTCATATATATGATTCACCAAACAAGAAAATGGCATTTAAACCTTACAACAACTATTAACATTCTTAATTACAACTTATGAGATAAATATGAAACTATAAAGGCAGACTAAATGATTTTTATAACAGCAAATTAACATACTCCTAAATACAGTAATTAAACCCTCCATCTATTGTATAGAAATGAGAAAACATACTACTACACCATGTCCAAACTAAATGATTTCATTTAGATAATAAGTAGTACAATTAATAGAAGGGGTGTATTTAGGGAGAGTATCTATCAAGTGGCAAGAACTATGCTTTTACATTGTACCTAAAGTTGAATCACTCAAGCATAAAACCAACCTTATCCACAAAAAGTTAAAGAAAAATGAATATAAACTAAAGCTACCTTCAAGGAATGAAAAGTACCACATTGGATTCCATTTGTAAACGAGAGATCAAATTTGAATTTCCTAAATATTCATGTAGACCTAATATTTCTCTTAGATAGTAACGTGGTCTCAAAATATATAAAGGGAATATATAAACCGAATATTATCTTTTGGTTTAGGTGGTTTAATAATTCTTTAACTTGTTACTTTATACAAAAAAAAATCTATTAAAAGATAAATATATATTACCAACAAAATTTTGAAACATATGTATTAAACAAAGGTCATCACGGCACCTGTAGGATGAACTGGAGCTGGAGAAACAGTCCCTGGTCATTCTTAGAGATATCGGAATTGAATTGGATCATTAGGGACTTGGATTCAGTTAAGCTTGAAGATCGAAACGATAAGTGGTTATGGATCGGGACAGAGGATTATTCGGTTGGAACGGTTAGAAGAATTCTTAAAAGAGGAACGGATCACAACAGTAATTATGTGATGAAATGGTGTAAATGGATCTCGATGAAGTGTAACTCATGCATGGAGAGCTGAAATGGATAAAATCCCTACTAGAATGGCGTTAAGAAGTAGGAATGTCGAGATAGAAGACATTGCGTGCACTTTATGTGGAGCTGAAGATGAAACGAGCAATCATCTCTTCACTGAGTATGGTGGCGAGCAGAGTGTGGCATTATATTTGTAGATGGTGTAAAGTTGCGCCTTTTATTGCTCACACGGTCAGGGAGCTTCTGGACCTTCATGATCATGTTGGTTTGCGATGCACATCGAAAGAGATATTTCACTGGATTATTTTGATTGGGTGTTGGAGCATATGGCGGGCCAGAAACGATGTTAAGTTCTCTAATAGTCAAGTTCGGGTGGAAGATATCATTAGTGAAATTAATTCGGTTGGTTTTTTGTAGTTTGGTAACGTAGTAGATTGAAAGCTAGCTCCGTGTCTTGGACCGAGTAGTGTAACTTTGTAATTATGTAATGTTCTCGGTTGGCCGCTCCGTTTCATGGTTGGTGTTTTCTAATGAAGTTTACTTTCCAAAAAGAAAAAATCAAATTTCAATTATATGCGTTAGTTTCGGTTAAAAACGAACTAGAACCCTAAAATATAACAAAAAAAATATATAACTTCTTAAAGATCATTGTATGGTAATGTTTTGCAAAACTTTATATTTAATAAGTTTAGAATAGCATATATAAACTTCTTCCTTGATTATTTTACAATTTAGCTTAACTTTTCCTTATCAATAGCTATATTAGAGATGTGTGTCATTCACTCATTCTATATCTAGGTAAAAAGAAATTTTCAACAGCATTATGTCAAAATGACCACATAATGAGTGGAGTTTGTATTAGAAAAAGACCAAGACTTTTTTGCTACTATTTGGCTTTAGGTTTTGGTTTGGAATATAAGGAAAAGCTAAGGCAAGGAAGACAGCTTCCAAAATATAATTCTGGTGTGGTGGGGTATGGGAGATATGTATGAGTATAAGATCAACTTTTACTGTTTAATGGGGATACCATTAGAATTATTGCAAAAGAATAAGAAGAGAGATGAAACAAATCTTGATGAAAATTATTGTAAACAAGAAAGCAGTTCAGATTCCTTATTATAACCTATCAAACAATGTTCTTTCTCTGTTTCAAATAATGATTATGATTCATATATATGTTCACATGACTAAGAGTACATGCCAGATGCTACCTAGCTGGATCTAGTGATTTTCTTACATGTGTTACATTTCGAAAAGGTCCGGTGAAGAGTAGTGCTTAAATGTTAGATACATATAACAAATAAAAAAGAAATTGTACATATATATATATATATATATATATATATCTAGTGAAAACGTAAAATACAATATCCCTTAACGTACAATACATACGATATGAAATTATAACATACGCATGATTTCTGATTTTGTACATGCGTGATTATGGTAATCAACATGCATGACTAAAGTTTTCAACATGTGTGATTAGGGTTTTTGAGTTTTATAACGTGTGTAATTTTCATCTCGTATGCATCGTGCGTTAAGAAATGTTGTACGTTAACCCACCTCTATATATATACACACACAAAGTTATTGGTCTCTTGTAACAGTGTATCTCCTTAATAGATCCGGTATACTTTAATGCATATACGACTTGGTCGGGAAAATCATGATATATACTAACAACAGTAATGTACTTTAGGTCAACTTTGATTTTGAACAATGTCCTATTAGCATACCTATATATTTTATATTTATTATTATCCATAAAGAAGAAATAAATAAAGTGTGTTATTTATAACATCTAATCTAAAAAATATAATATTATATAATAATATAAACCATGTGATACGTTATGTATTATTACATATAGAGATGCAATAACGATAATCGCCTAAAAAACCCTATTAAAAGTATAATAAAAATGATTACAAAGAACATTTAATCAAATGAGAAATTCATATGCTTAGATTGGAACGAAAAACAATGATGTATAAGAATGTATAATCTTCATAAAATTTAAAAATAATGTTTTTAATACCCAAGGTTAACGCTTTTTAGCCTTGAATTGAATGTGTTTCAGATTTCTAAAAACCTTGGGTCGATACCTGATTTGTAGTTTTTTCAATAACGCCAATCGATAGCAACAATTCTATGTCCATAGCGTCATGGATAGGAGGCATAGCAACTAAGCTATAATGAGAGGAGTTATGACTATGGGAAAATCTTTTTAACATGAAAAGGTAGTTTCCTCATATATCATATTTTCTAGTTTTCCATTCTTTAATGCGTATACGACCAAGAAAATCATGATATATACTAACAACAGTAATGTACTTTAGGTCAACTTTGATTTTGAACAATGTCCTATTAGCATACCTATATAGTTCATATTTATTATTGTCCATAAAGAAAAAAACAAAGTATGCTATTTATAACATCTAATCTAAAAAATATAATATTAAAAATAATATAAACCATGTGATGTGTTATGTATTATTATATATAGATGCAATGACGATAATTGCGAAAAAAACCCTATTAAGATTACAATAAAGATGATTACAAAGAACATTTAATTAAATGAGAAATTCACATGCTTAGAATGGAACGAAAAACAATGATGTATAATAACGTATTATCTTCATAAAATATTAAAAAACAATGTTTCTTTAATACCCAAGGTTAATGTTTTTAAACCTTGAATTCAGTTTTATAAAAACTTTGAGGCGATACCTGATTTGTAATGTGTTTAATGACGTCAAACGATGGCAACAATTCTATATCCATGGCGTCATGGATAAGAGGCATGGCAACTGAGCTATAATGAGAGGAGTTAAGACTATGGCAACAATGGAGATGAATGCCGACAAGAAAAATCAAATAAAACCTAATAAATATATTTCTACAATGCGTCCTAAGTCATGGGGAAAGGGAGAAAAATAGTCGTCATACAAAGGAGACAAAAGGTGAAGGGGTGCCGACCAACCAATGAATGTCTTATTAAAATACCATGAAGATAACTACAAAGGAAACCTAATCAAAATACAATGAGGATATTAAATACAACAGACCACCTGAAATCGATGTGGGAAGGAATCGAACACTTAGAATTGAGCAAAAAACAACGAACGTATAAGAAGAACAACAATCATGAAAAATAAGAAAAAAAGCTTATGTTTTAAAATTCAGGGTTGGCATCTTGTTTAAATTTGTTCGGGTTTATGTCGCCAGGGCCAGCGTATGATTTGTAATTTGTTTCGGTTTTTAGAACTTAGGGTCAATGTTTAATATGAATTTTCCATGCTTTTTTAAACTCAAGATCGGTGCCTGATGTTTATTTTGTTCTTGGTGGCAAACAGCGAGAACAATTCTAAAGCCATCACAGCTAGGTACATTGCTAGAGTTGTGCCAACAAGAGCTATGACTATAGTGACAAGAGAAAAATAAATAGTATCTAATCAATAAGTTTGTACAAAGGGGGCGAGGGTTGAGAAGACTGACAGCCCAAACAATATGTGTCGGCAAAAGCAGGGTAGAACGTGTTTACGAAAAAGGAAGAAAAATATAGAGCCAAAAGCAATGATAGTATCATTATATAAAATTAAGAAAACCCCGTGATATATAATGTTTTTTAATTAATTATATACAGAAATACAATTAGTATAACTGTGAAGAAACCTAATCAAAATAGAATAAAAATAATTATAAAAAAAACCTAATTGTATCATATATCCTAATTAATATATTCTATCAAATAAAGATGGATGATAATTTAAATAAGCAATAAAACAATCTGAATAATTAAAAGGGTATTTCTTGTATAACTTTTCCAAATATACTAATTGAAAACCCCTAATATTATGAATTAAGATAACAAAAGGATTAATGCTGGATTAAGATGAAGTCATGAACAGAAAAAAAAATTGAGTTGGATTTGTGGGGCAAAAGGAATGGTTTGAAGGGGCACTTTAGCTTTTACGCTTTCTACCCACATCATTCAGCATCCCATTGATTCTTACATGCATTGTTAAATAATATCCTCTACTTTTAGAATGATTCAAATCAAACTCAGCTTTAGAAATTTGGGTGTTTTATAATTGAGGAACAATTAAAAGGGGTTTATCTAAAAGTGTCCAAAGTCTTCTCTATATATTATGACTTCATTTTGTCTCAATCTTGAGTTATAATAATATTCTTTCAAACCTACAGGACATGGCGGTTAAAAGAGAAACTAAACAACAGTGTATTGATATGATTCAATATTTTAAAAGATCTTTTATTGTTTCATTTTTAGTAGAACATAGAAATCTTTATATTTAACATGTAACCCTTGAAAATTGATAATTAGAGTTGATGGTCATTAGATCATCCGATGTATCTGGGCGAGTGTGAGTGTGAGCAACGTCAACCAGGGGACACATGTGCCGAAGTTGTTTCCCTTCTCACTCACATGGGAAGGGATGAGTGTGATCGAGCGGGTGACTTTTTATTCTTTAATACAATTTAAGTGTTACTTTTCTTCAATTAATATTGATTATTTTTAAAGGCGATGCATGTATGGAGTGATATGATTGGTTGGAACAAAAACAATTTGGATAGTGATTTTGGCTCAATCTCGTTGCTATGCTCGCTGAATTTAGCCTCACGCCACACTAACAGATAAGGAATGTGGTGTTTGTGTAAGTGTGAACCACACTGGTAACCTCACACCCACACCCACACCCACATACGTAGAGCCGACTCTATGTCTTAAGAAAATAAGGCAATTGCCTAGGACTCCCACTATTTACGATCCTAAATATTAAGCCCACTCATATATAAGTTTTGGACAGTTAAGTACTAAAATATGATAGGCTTGTTTCTAATTTCTATAACCAAGCCGCTAATTTGCTTAATTAATTTTGCTTATTGAAAATATGATAGGCTTGTTTCTAATTTCTATAACCAAGCCGCTAATCTGCTTAATTACTTTTGCTCATTGTCAATACCATCGAGTGAGGAGTATTAACAATGTGAAGAAATCCCTAGTCCGTCCAATCCATGGTTTTGTTAAACATACAATTTTTTATTGATTTGGTTGAATGATTAAAATATGTTTGAATATGATATTTAAATTGATTATTTAGTTTAGTTTTCTACAATTATGTTTAGTTCTTTTATAGATTTGAGTGTGATTTAACATTAATTTGATAAGATCTCCAAAACTGTTGTGTGTGAATTGAATAGTGTATTTTTCCTCTTCCAAGCCAAATAAAGAAAAAAGGTTTAGCCAATGATCTTTAGATTAAGTGGTGGAATGTTTGTATTTCTCTTAAAAGATGCAGGTTTAACTCTGATTTGGTGCAGAGTGAGGCACTGGTGGACATTGATAGAAGACCAGGAAAACCTGGGTTCGATCCTTAAGCCAAACGGGTTTCACCGGTAATTCATTATCGTACCTGTGGGTGGGTGGGTGGGTTACCGAGTTTTCCCCAGAATTGTGGTAGACTCGGGTTACTCTCACAGTACTCCGTTTGGTTCAGTAAATGCTCCGAAAATACTCGTGATTGATTGTGTTGGCCGTTTAAAAAAATAAAAATTTTAAAATGAAATCTATAAAAAAGTTCCCTTGATTTTTGTTTTGTGTTGGGTCTTCAAATTGGTTGAGCCACCCTCCCTCCCCCTCTCAGTCTCTCAATGTCTATGTCTCTTTCTCTCTGATTTGTGAGTTTGTCTACACAACTTTACTAACCTCACATGTTTAGTCTTTAATGTACGTAATCATCACCTTCTCTGCCCACATCTCTGCCTACATCCATTTCTATATTACACATATATCAAATAATTTATACAACAGTAAGAACTAAGTCAAGATAAAAAATAAAAATAAAACTAAACTACTAATCATGTCCAGTTCAGATTTAAGAGCGAAATTATAGAAGGAAACAAGTTAAATGCACCAAAAGAGAAGTGACAGGTAATTATCTTATAGATTTTAAATCTTCGTAGTCCTACATTTTCGGACATGTGTATGAATATCCAAAAATAATTATGGGTGAAAAGGGTTTTGATGCAAAAGTTTCTGAAAGTTATATTGAAAAAATGATAGAAAATTAACAAAGAGTGTGACATGATTTACAAACTTTTTGGAGGTGTTCATCGTTTATCAAACATGTAATCATAAAAAAATAGATTTCTTATTCAAAAGAGAATTGTGGAGCAGTTTGTTGCTTGTTTATAGGGTTGTAAACAAACCGAACGAACACGTACAAAGCCTTTTTTGTGTTCGTTCGTTAAGGAAATAATGTGTTCACGAATGGTTCGTGAACACTTGGAGAACGAGATAATTTGTTCGTGTCCGTTCATTAAAAGAACGGTTCATAAACACATATAAAATTGACGAAGGGGGCGGAGACTAGAGGTGGATCACAGGAGAAAGTGGTGTTAGACCTTTAAGCCCTAATCGTTGAATAGATGTTGATAGTATTTGTCGATGTGAACAATGAGATTGAGAAAGAAAGAGGAACGGTGCATAACAAGATGGGTAATAAAAAAAATAAGAATTAACGAATATAAAAGGTTTAGATAAAACAAATTAATGCATAAAAATCTTTAATGAACAACTTAAAACAGACGAACATGAACAAATGTTCACGAACACATTATCAAACGTTCGCGAACATAATTGAACGAACGAGACATATGTTGGTGTTCGTTCACTTATCTAACCGAACGAAATTATTTGTACATGTTTGTTCATAAATGAATGAACGAAAACAAACTTCCCGCCTAATAGTTAACGAATTGTTCGCTAACGTTCAATTCGTTTGTAGCCCTACCCGTTTACGTCATTTTTATGTAATTTTCTGTATTTGAATGTATAGTCGTCCAAAAAATAATGTGTTGGTTTATTAACATATTTTTTATAAATGTTGTGTAACGTTATATAAGATTAACTTGTCACTTTTATAGCATAGAGTAGTCCAAAAATATGTGCATCATAACTCTGTATTTAAATAAAAAAAAACTCTTTACTTTATATATATTGCAATAGTTATTCGCCTCTAAGCTATAGGGTGTGGTCATGATCCTTATGGCCATCATAATCTTCAACATTGGCGTCTATCCACTTCTAATTCATCATCCAAAACCACTATCTTAAGGATGTGGTCATGACCCAAACCACTATTCTTTTATTTTAATTTATTTTTGTGAAATGAAAAGAAAATATTAAAAAAGAAAAGGAAAGGAGGCCCATGGTTGCCATGGTTTAATCCATGCTAACCATGGTGGATGAGATAAGGGGTGATGTAGCAATCCATTAATAGTCCTACATAGCGATTGATAACACAACCCATGCCCCCCATACTCTTCAGCCTTATGAAATTCAAAAAAATGGCAAGTTTTGTTTATATGCATATATAACCTATACATACATGTGTAGATAAACTATTAAAAAATTAAAACATATAATAAAATTCGTTTGGAAATTTATATATATATATACACATTTGTGTGTAATAAGTATTAAATTTTAAAATTATGAAGCACGGATTAAAAAATTAAACGATTTAAATAGATTTGCTTTTTTTCTAGTAATATATACACACATATTCAAGTAGATACTCTGATGAATATATAAGGAGAGATAATTATTTGATATAGAGAAAATTATGAACCCACATGACTACATTGAAGATATACACAAACAAACAAGCCTACATATATACATGTGTATGTATATATATGTGTACATGCAAATATCTGTAGTTGTAGGGTTTTGAAGTGTGTATGCTTTTGATTTGCATGCAAATAGAGACGAACAGAAAGATAATAATAAGCAAGACACATGAGGTAGCTAATAAAAGGAGTAGTAAGAGCTAGCATAGATAGTGACTCCTCTCATTTAAGAATAAAATTTCCTCATTATCTTTTGGCTTTTTTCCAACAAATATTCACAAAATTCATATATAGAGAGTAAAAAGAAAGCTACTTGTTTAAAAGCAAGGAGTGGGTTTGTTTCATTTGTTTTATTAGTTATCTCCTATTTGATTCTTCATCCCTTGGCTTCTTCTTCTTCTTCTTTCATTTTCTTGAAATCTCACGAAAACCCTGAAAAATGATGTTTTCAGCATCAGTTTATTCTTCTAGCAATAAAACCTCTACTTCTTTATCTGATCAAGATGCTGCAACCAGCACTGTTTCTCCTGTGATTACTAGCAAGATTCATCATGAGTTCACCCCTTCAATCACACTTTCTTCAATTTCAAGTCATATTCAAGAACATGATCATCTCTACCCTAGTCCTCAAAAGATCAAGAAAAAGAGAAACCTCCCTGGAAATCCAGGTACATAAATTATATATATATATATACACACACATATATATTGTTTTCTCATTATAAATAATATGGACACTAATTAGTTATTCGAATTCAATAACTTGAACTAAATTCCTGGATTCGCCACAGTTATTATCTGATGCCAGTGTCAAAAAGACTAAACTTGCAAACTAATAGTTACAATATCTTGCATAAATATGTAATTAGTGATTTTGTACTTAATTTCTAGTTACAAAAGTTGTAGGGGGGACTTCACCTACCAGCTCCCCTAGTGAGTAAGTGCAATAGAGTCCAATCAACTTTTTGTAAGTAGATAGTTACATAATATAAAATCTTTGTCCTCAACAGAAAACTTAAAATCAGTTTCCAATTTTTGGTAAACAAATATTATTATCAAAATGAATGAAGTTTGTGTTTTGATGATCTAAGATCTTATTTGACTTGTTAATCTTCAAAGGGTTATATAAACACACATATATAAACAAACAAACAAACGAAACAGTAATATCTCGCTCGTAGAGTAGGGTCTAAAGTATAATTTATTAATATAAAATATATAGCACCTATTTCCATAATTTTGATTAACTTTTTTGTTTATCTTTAATGGTGTTTTTTTTTTTTGGAAAATGAAAAAGATCCAGATGCAGAAGTGATAGCATTATCACCAAAAACCCTGATGGCAACAAACAGATTTGTGTGTGAGATTTGCAACAAAGGGTTTCAGAGAGATCAAAACTTGCAACTTCATAGAAGAGGCCATAACCTGCCATGGAAACTGAAGCAAAGAAACAACAAAGATGAGGTCAAGAAAAGAGCTTATGTGTGCCCTGAACCTACTTGTGTGCACCACCACCCTTCTAGGGCTCTTGGGGATCTCACTGGGATCAAGAAACACTTTTGCAGAAAACATGGTGAAAAGAAGTGGAAGTGTGACAAGTGTTCTAAGATCTATGCAGTTCAATCTGACTGGAAAGCACATTCTAAAACTTGTGGCACTAGGGAGTATAGATGTGACTGTGGTACCCTCTTCTCCAGGTAAATTTACATATATATCTTTTAATTAGTGCTTTCATAACCGGAACAGACCGGCTAATTGGACTGGAAACCAACCAGTAAACCGATAAGACGACTGGTTACGAAAGCATTGCTTCTAATTGACCTCTAGTAAACATACGATGACGCATAGTCAACTCAGTTTTCATGATGTGTATAACCAAGGGTGGAAACTAAGAGGGGTCAAAAGGGTGTGTTGATCCACCCGTCATTAGAATTTGTCTGATTAATTAAATGCATACAATATTAGTGTTTTTTTAAGAAAAAACATGAGTTGTACCTACTATTTTAGCCGGTAGCTCTGTCAATGAAATTCTGATTCCGTCACTGTTACTATAACTACCGAGTCAAACATGTAAAACTTCCAAAAACAATTCTTTTGAAGTTTACATAGCCTTTATTATCTTAAGTTGTTATGGTTGTCAGCCAGTTTGTCATCATGCAAAATTTAATCTACTTTTTGTCGTTTTTAAAAGCAATATTATATGTATATTAACTCTTTTCAACTGTTAATTACTTAGGTGTTCACTTGTCACTAGTAAATCCCCATAATTTGTTCAAAATCACCCATATTTTATTAACTAACTTGTTCATTTTCTAAAATCTTGTCCTAAAGATTGATCAATGTGTTTAAATTTGGTGTTCATTTACTCATTTGACTCGTTTTATCTATTTTTTGCGCCTGTTTTTACTAGTCTTTTGTTGGTGTCATGTGCATAAAAATAGCGTACGTTTTGCATGGAATATGTTGATGGATACAAGTTGTTAGAAATGCATTAAAGACAGATTGGCAGAACTGATTATTACTCCCACGGTTCATTCTGTTGCCTTTGATGGCATAATAAATAAACATTGATGCTGAAAGCTATATATATATATATATATATATATATATATATATATAGCCCGCCCTATACTCCGTATATGAATTATTCATCACCTACAAACATCATCATCATTCACTACTTGTATGCATGCAGATTACATAATCACAAATCTAGCATTTTCATTAAAACCTATTCTACCTTATAGTGTTATGAAGATATACATTTTGTTTTAAAGGTATATATCTAATATAGTATTATAATTTGAAGAAAAAAATTGTAATTAATTACCTTTTTTGCCTGTACTTTAGAATGTAATTCTAAAATGTAACAAAAAGAAAGTGGCACGCGTTAAGTTGTTTCGACTAGACGTGTATAGGTTATGTACAATATCTTATGTTACTCTTGCTAGGTCATGGGCACGTTCAATAAGTTATAATCTGTGCCGAGTATGTAGTTAACAGGAAACCCTAAAATCCTTATAATTCATATATGAATATTTTAGGCTTATAGTGATTGTTAGTTTGTGACTAGTAGTTTGTTATATGTTATGTTATAATTGTTCATATATGAAAATTAAAAGAAACTAAAAATACGACAACATGAGATATATTAATTCATTAATTGTTATCATGGTTCGTTTTAGCATAGAGTTTGATGGTTTTTCTCATATTTTAACAAGTATTTTTTATTTGTGACAAAACTATAATTGTAACAAATAAAAGAACTTATAAAATCATTATAAAACTAAAAAGAAACTAAGCCAATAGTGTGTCACTGTGTATGCTCATAGAAATGGAATTATTGTCTCTAAAAATCACAGAAATGGACAAACATTTGCATGTTATTTATGAAATGAGTATGTTACAATGATGAAAATTTGTCTTTGCTTTTAAGCTGATCTATTCATAACTTTTATAATAAGGTTCACACCATCTTATAAAAATTTATTATCATTTAAAATTAATATTTATGCATATATATTATATATTATTTGAGGTTAATAGAGATTTGTAAATAAAAGAATAATTTTAAATTAATAGAAATTCTTATTTACTTTATTTAATGTGTGTAATTAATATTTAAAGGACATATAGTAAACTATAATTGTCATTAATTGGCTCAATAATTAACGTAAATCAATTTTTATATATCTTTCAAGATAAAATAATTTAAGGTGTATGAAATTTTCGTATTTAGATAATTTTAAATGTGTGGATAAATTTATATTGTGTAGTAATTGGTAAAATGTAGACATATTGGATAAATTTAAACGTTGTAAAACGTTTTTGCTTTATATGATATACTATTAATGAGAGGTTATAAATAATTTATATTTTACATTACAGTCTTTCTTCTTTTTTTTAGCATTAAATTTCTTCAAATGAACCTATATATATATATATATTATTAACAATCAAAGTAAAATACATTCTATTCAGTAATTATTTTTATTCTTTATTTAATCAGCAACTTATTTAAAGTATTTGATAATTAATCTTTAATAATAATAATGTTAAATTTTATTGTAAAGTACAAATATTAATTTTACAATTATGGTGTATAGAAAGATATAGCTTTATTACTCTCAAGCCTTATGTGATCCTTAGTGAAGAAACTGCCAGACTATATATATATATATTACACCACATCAAATGTAACATACTTCTATCAGTATTATTTTTTTCTTTATTTAATCATGCAACTTATTTAAAGTATTTGATAATTAATCTTTTAATAATAATAATGTGTAAATTTTATTGTAAAGTACTAATATTAATTTTCTACAATTATGGTGTATAGGAAAGATATAGCTTTATTACTCACAGAGCCTTCTGTGATGCCTTAGCTGAAGAAACTGCCAGACTATATATATATATATTACACCACATCAAATGTAACATACTTCTATCAGTATTATTTTTTTCTTTATTTAATCATGCAACTTATTTAAAGTATTTGATAATTAATCTTTTAATAATAATAATGTGTAAATTTTATTGTAAAGTACTAATATTAATTTTCTACAATTATGGTGTATAGGAAAGATATAGCTTTATTACTCACAGAGCCTTCTGTGATGCCTTAGCTGAAGAAACTGCCAGACTATATATATATATATTACACCACATCAAATGTAACATACTTCTATCAGTATTTATTTTTTTCTTTATTTAATCATGCAACTTATTTAAAGTATTTGATAATTAATCTTTTAATAATAATAATGTGTAAATTTTATTGTAAAGTACTAATATTAATTTTCTACAATTATGGTGTATAGGAAAGATATAGCTTTATTACTCACAGAGCCTTCTGTGATGCCTTAGCTGAAGAAACTGCCAGACTATATATATATATATTACACCACATCAAATGTAACATACTTCTATCAGTATTATTTTTTTCTTTATTTAATCATGCAACTTATTTAAAGTATTTGATAATTAATCTTTTAATAATAATAATGTGTAAATTTTATTGTAAAGTACTAATATTAATTTTCTACAATTATGGTGTATAGGAAAGATATAGCTTTATTACTCACAGAGCCTTCTGTGATGCCTTAGCTGAAGAAACTGCCAGACTATATATATATATATTACACCACATCAAATGTAACATACTTCTATCAGTATTATTTTTTTCTTTATTTAATCATGCAACTTATTTAAAGTATTTGATAATTAATCTTTTAATAATAATAATGTGTAAATTTTATTGTAAAGTACTAATATTAATTTTCTACAATTATGGTGTATAGGAAAGATATAGCTTTATTACTCACAGAGCCTTCTGTGATGCCTTAGCTGAAGAAACTGCCAGAAACTGCCAGACTATATATATATATATTACACCACATCAAATGTAACATACTTCTATCAGTATTATTTTTTTCTTTATTTAATCATGCAACTTATTTAAAGTATTTGATAATTAATCTTTTAATAATAATAATGTGTAAATTTATTGTAAAGTACTAATATTAATTTTTTTTTTTTTTTTTTTTTTTAAAAAAAAAAAAAAAAAAAAAAACTGCCAGACTATATATATATATATATTACACCACATCAAATGTAACATACTTCTATCAGTATTATTTTTTTCTTTATTTAATCATGCAACTTATTTAAAGTATTTGATAATTAATCTTTTAATAATAATAATGTGTAAATTTTATTGTAAAGTACTAATATTAATTTTCTACAATTATGGTGTATAGGAAAGATATAGCTTTATTACTCACAGAGCCTTCTGTGATGCCTTAGCTGAAGAAACTGCCAGACTATATATATATATATTACACCACATCAAATGTAACATACTTCTATCAGTATTTATTTTTTTCTTTATTTAATCATGCAACTTATTTAAAGTATTTGATAATTAATCTTTTAATAATAATAATGTGTAAATTTTATTGTAAAGTACTAATATTAATTTTCTACAATTATGGTGTATAGGAAAGATATAGCTTTATTACTCACAGAGCCTTCTGTGATGCCTTAGCTGAAGAAACTGCCAGACTATATATATATATATTACACCACATCAAATGTAACATACTTCTATCAGTATTATTTTTTTCTTTATTTAATCATGCAACTTATTTAAAGTATTTGATAATTAATCTTTTAATAATAATAATGTGTAAATTTTATTGTAAAGTACTAATATTAATTTTCTACAATTATGGTGTATAGGAAAGATATAGCTTTATTACTCACAGAGCCTTCTGTGATGCCTTAGCTGAAGAAACTGCCAGACTATATATATATATATTACACCACATCAAATGTAACATACTTCTATCAGTATTATTTTTTTCTTTATTTAATCATGCAACTTATTTAAAGTATTTGATAATTAATCTTTTAATAATAATAATGTGTAAATTTTATTGTAAAGTACTAATATTAATTTTCTACAATTATGGTGTATAGGAAAGATATAGCTTTATTACTCACAGAGCCTTCTGTGATGCCTTAGCTGAAGAAACTGCCAGACTATTATATATATATATTACACCACGATCAAATGTAAATACTTCTATCAGTATTATTTTTTTCTTTATTTAATCATGCACTTATTTAAAGTATTTGATAATTAATCTTTTAATAATAATAATGTGTAAATTTTATTGTAAAGTACTAATATTAATTTTCTACATTTATGGTGTATAGGAAAGATAGCTTTATTACTCACAGAGCCTTCTGTGATGCCTTAGCTGAAGAAACTGCCAGACTCTCAGCTGCAGCTGCAGCTTCAATTTCAATGCCTAACATCCACCACCCTTCAATTATCAACAATGTTACAAATACCCCCTTCAACAGTCAACTAAGTTCACAAAACTCCACAACTTCACTTTTCCATTTCAATCACAACCACCCAAACCCAAACCCTACTTGGATCCCCACCCAAGATCCCAACCCAACCCGAATCAAACCCGAAACCATCCACCACAACCTCCCGACCCACCACCTTCTTCCCGCCATTTCTTTGCCCTATTACCAAGACCCGGACCCAACCGGGATAATTTCACGGGTGCCCACGACATTCCATGGCCTCCATGTCAGCACCGGCAGTCATCAACCGCCGGCGCACCACCTCTCAGCCACCGCGCTACTGCAAAAGGCGGCGACGGTGGGTCACGTGGGGGATCATGTGGGGTCAACTATGAGTGGTTTGGATATGGGTGAGTTGGGTCACGTGACAACCGCCGTGGGGTACCACCAGCACGTGGGGCTGATGTCAGGGAGTATTGCCACGTGGCATAAAACGGACCGTTTGACTAGAGATTTTCTTGGGTTGACCGGCGATCAGGAGGTTGACCACCATGGTGGGGTCGAGGCTAACGTGAACGTGAGGAGTATGCTAACGTACACCGGGGGTATAGAGATCCCGGCCGATGGAGGGTTCGGTACAAGTGGTTCGGATGCGTGGGGCAACTGTTAAAAGCGTAATGAACAAGTGGTTAATGCATGGTTTTCAACGTAAAGGGTAGAATGGTAATATACCAAAAGCATTGAAATGACGAAAGTACCCCTCACAGATCAAGAAAGACCCTTTTGAGTTTCGAGCTTGTGGAGACAAGTTACAAGTGCCTACTCCCATTTCAAATTTTCACATATTATTCATGGTCGTTATTTCTTTTTTGTTGGGAGTTTTCTTGAATTTAAACATCATTTTAATTTGTGTTTTTATATTGTGAATTGTTTCTAAAATTACTTATATCATTATTTTCAGTTAAAAAACATTCATGTGTCTATATTTGATGAGGGGCATATGATACAATTACAACTTACAAGATGATGGAGGGTTGATGGACTAAATTGTTCAACCGAGCACGGTAACACATGTAGCACGACCACAACATATTGAACGTATTTATTTAAACGTGTCAAACAAGTTAAGCTTTGTGGGTAGTGATCAAGTTGTAAATGTTTTAATAAGTTTAGTGGGTTGTAAAATTGGTAAAACATGTCATAAATAGATTAGCACGTCGAGTTAACTTGTTTAATTAAACATGTCAACCTTAGCATGACCCATTTATTTAACGGGTTAGATGGAAAACCTAACACTGGTAATTTAATTGTGTTGTGTTTTGGCTTTTCGGATCATGTTGAAAAATGTCACCCGTCATGAGGCTTGGGAGTGTTAAAAACAAATGAAAAAAACGGAAATTAATCTAAACCTAGGTACTAACATGTTGGTCTAGTGGTCAAAAGGCCTACGATCCCTAGTGCAGACGCATGTTCGATTCCCGCTTGGACCATTTTCGATGGACATCAGGCTGAACAAATCGGGGCTTTAATCCCGGGTTCGAACCTGACGAGGGGCAAGGGTTTACGGATTCCATCCGGTTACCAAGCATCAAGGGGCACAGTCTCATGACGGTCATGAAATCAACCTTGGACATAGCCCCAAACATAGTTAGCTTACACATGAGATCCTTTGTCATTAAAAAAATCTAAACCTAGTTTTTAACGTATTTCCTAATTTGTATTTGATAACCAAATCACAAGGTGTTGCCTAGTCATATGATTTATTAGTTGCCAAATTTAATTTCTTAATATTCTACAATTGAAAAAAAATTCAAAAGTATAAAATTTCCCTTTATCAAAAGTGATCTCTATATTTATATCTTTTGTGTGTGCCTAAACATAAGATTAGAAATATTAAATTAAAATAAAATCTATATCTATACTATATAAACCTATAAAGGACGCCTGTCATTTATTAAGGCTATCTATTTTCGTTTTTTTCGTCTCTCTCTTACTTATAAATTATATTAATGTAATTTATGTAACACCCTAAAAACGGATTTGGTAATCAAACCACGTTGATATTAAAGAACGGGTAAAGAACCGTTAGCGGTGAAAGTTAAACTATAACAAAATGACTAGGAACAAATTAACCTAGTTAATAACATGTATACAAGTAACAAGACAATGAGTTTAGTCTTATATAATAAAAAAAAACTAAACTTGAGGGACTAAAGTTGCCACAAAAGGAACTTGTGTTTTAAAACACCAAAATTAAGACACAGCACACATAGTAAATGTGTGTTGGTCGATCATCAGGAGGTGAAGACACAACACAAATTGAAGGCCAATTCTAACCCCAAATCAGTGCATGAACGCATATAAACGATCACTTAACCGAGGGGGTCATAAGGTATGTCTCAAAACTTAGATTTGGTAAAAATCATAACTTGAGACATGTTGATTTCTTGCAATTAGATAGTTGGTTATGATCCAAAGATGAGATTAAGTGTATGTGTATGATTGATTTCGTTAAACATAAAGAAAACATGCACAATTTGATGTAAGATTTCTTGTTAGTGATTAACAAGTAAATAATGAAATGGGTTCTTGACTATATGATGAAATTAATAATGTAGGAATGTTTATAATCATCATACTTGTATGCATGTGTAAGATACTCGAACAAATTAGAGATTCGAGTAAGTAATCATACATGACTTGAAATGAGTTTTGTATGATATAATGAAATAGATGTTTAGTTAATGTTAATAGATGTTAAATTGGTAATATTAGGTATTCGGATGAATGTCTAATAATATGATGAAATGGATTGCTAAACGGATAAATTAGCATTGTTGATCAAAAGCTAAGTTAACTTGATGTTAACAATCGCTTGAATTTGTTTAAGTGAAAGAAACGACATGAACTTGGTTTGGAAAACGTAGCTATAATGGTGTCCTAAGATTAACGCTTACCGGGTAATTAACGAAATACTTAAATGAGTTGTTAAACTTATCCGTGAGTTTGTATGGGTAAATGGGCAGTTGACTTAAAGAGTCAAACCGGCCTATAATAAGATCAAATGATAAATTTGATATAAAATACGTAAGGTGGAATAGTCGTTTTAAGTGATGACTAACCTAATCATCTTGCGAATGATAAATGATAGTTTGACGATTGACAAGCTAGGTGGAGGCTTGGGAAGAAGCGGGTTAAACGGATCAAGTACGCGGAAAGAGCATAATTGAATTTCAAGGTAAGTAAAGCTTACATCCTTAATATAGAAAATCTACTTATGTAATTGACTAAGAATAAGTGATTTGGAAATCGGAATGAGATATGAAATGCAAGGTTCCGACTTGAATCGATATGGGTCGGAACAAGTGAAAATGGTAATAAACCATGTTTAATGGTAAAAAGAGTAAATCAGTAATTTGGTCATGTAATGATAAATAAACAAGGAATTCGGAAAAGTTACTTTATGGTGTAAGTCATAAGAAATAAAAGAGTAAAATGGTAATTCAGTCACGAGTTGACAAAGTATGCCATAACGGATTAAATGTATTGAGGAACAAATTTAAGTAATATGATCATGAGGTGTAAATTGAAACTGATACATGATGAGATGGTAAATAAATACCATCTCGTAATGATAAAATGGTCATCTAGACCAAATTGATCAAATGATGATGATATCACCATTTGACAATAATGTGTAATGAACGCTTGTCGAGTTTTTGTAATCACAGGGAAATGGCGTTTGGTTCGCATCGCTATTGATTAGTAACTAGTAGTGCAAAGTAATTAAACGGGTCAATGCTATGACCCGAGCCAGGTACGTGTAACGGCTCAAACTCTCAACCAGGACTAAAAGGTCTGATGAGTTAAATGAGTCATAAATGAAAAAGAGATTACCTAAGGTAAGGTAAATCCAATAATCTAATTTATAATCATTATGTTCTTAAGAACATAATGATTTTACATAGATTATGGTTAAATGTTCGTTTTGGTCAAAACATAATATTGTAAGTCCTTTGTCGTAAAGAATGGTCTAAGTTGACCAAAATGCCCTCAAATGATAAAATGGGTAAACGACTCTAATATTTGTTTAAAAATGAGTATTATAATACGATAGACCTCTTTGGTAATGTAAAGGCGAAAAGCATAAGCCGTTTTGGCTTAATGCCTCATATTAGATCTTTTTCGTAAAAATGACAAACCGAATGGTAGAATTTAAAAATATAGCATATTTATAACCAATCCACCACAATGTATAGTTGTGGTGGAATGTAAATAGATATTTTGATGGGAAAATGAGAAACAAAGTAAGAGGAAGTGAGATTTAAGTTTATACACTTACATCACTTAATTTGTCAAAATGAATATACGCATAAATCAAGAGTGAATGTGTAATTCATAAGAAATAAGAATCCGGATCAAGGATTTCGGGTTAAATATGTAAGAAAATATTCTACGGATATTTAGAAACAAGTTTCGGGCAAAACGGAGAAGAATTGAGTGAGTTACGGAAAATGTCGTAACTAAAACTACAAACAAGAGAAAAGCTGCAGCAGCCCACCGTAAACTACGGTGGCCTACCGTAGCTTACGGTAGGCAGCTGCTGGTTGAAATTGAAAGTTGAGCTAGGACCGTAATGTTGGACCGCAAGCTACGGTGGCCACCGTAGTTTACGGTGGGGTCTGAAATAAAGTTTTTGTTTTTATTGTTTTAAGACTTCATGTTTATTCGGTTATGTTATAATTTATTTATAACTAATGTATTTCATAAATTATGAAATATAGGTGATGTTTGGGACCGGACGTGGATCAAGCTATATGAAGAACCGAACACGATCAGAGACGAAGCTTCCGTACTTGGTTTTGATTATAACAAAACAAATCATTGATAATATGTCAAATTGTTTAAATATGTTGAAAAAGTTTTAATAAATTTGAAAATTAAGTAACGTGTATTCGGAATTACATGCTTAAACGTGAAACTTTTAATAGAAACTCAGTAAAATAAGGATAGAGTCTTACAATTTAATTAATATATAAGACAACTTAGTATACAAAATTACATTTATTCAACTCGTGTAACAGTAACACACATGATTTTAAAGATATAATTTTTTTTATTATTTGTTATATAAAATTACATTTATTTAACCCATTTAATACACGGGGTTGATAAAGATATAATTATTTTTATATTTGATATATAAAAATTTACATCTACTCAACCCGTATAATAAACAGGATTTTTAAAAGATATAACTTTTTTATTATTTAATATATATAAAATTATATGTATTCAACCCGTTTAATAAACGAGGTTTTTTAAGCTATATTGTTATGTTATTTTGTCTATAAAATTACATTTATTTAGCCCATATAATACGGGGTTTTACCCTAGTGTATATATATATAACAACCAGTGTGACAAATTAAAAATATTTAATGATAGACGGTTCATTTTCACCCAAAGAAAAAACAAAAGATATTTTCACCATATTATGTTACGAAATATTTGGATAAACCACAAAAAAGTAAATACAGAACGACCTGCTTTAGTTGAAAGTTTTTCATGAGTAGCATTGGAAATGACGAAAGTACCCCTGTGGAGACCAAGAAAGACCCTTTTGAGCCATGGAATTTATAAATGACCATGCTCGCTTCTTTTTTTTTTTTTTTTTTTGTGAATATTATGAATTTACTTAAATCATTATATTTGGTTTTATTCTTTTTTTTTTGGGAATATTATTGAATTTATTAACTCATTATATTTGGTTTTTTAGCCATATAAACAAACAAGAGAAAAGCAACAACCATGTGACACTTATTGAAATTATATTAAATAATCTGAATAAAAATATTTCAACTGATACAGGTTAATAGAAATGTTAATTTACAACTGATAGATTCTTTAATTTAAGAAATTCAAATAAAAATAGTAAAATAGAATCAAAAGACATGATGGAACAAAATATTTAAAATCATGATCCATAAATCATAATCATAGTAAAATGTTGAAAATGAACGAACTTTCTAAACCCTTCGGCTTGAGACCCAAATGATTTTGTTTACGGTTTGGTTTTGACAGTTTGTCGGGTTAGTTGTCTGATTCGATTTGGAACATAGAGTTAGTCGTTTAACTTTTACTATTTATATAATGTTTATATTTTTAAAATATGAAGATATGTAAACTATAATTATTAATCAACATTATTTTTATATTTTTTCAAACAAACTAATGTTTTCAGAAAACAAAAAAAAGACGCTCAAACTATCAAAACCGAACCGTTAAACCGCCAAATCTGTAAACAGGTTGGTCCAGCCACCCACCCAACCTGGACCATTTGATATGTCATTTCTCAAAACTGTAGTTAGAGATTCGATCCAAAATTGTCTCTATATATTAATTCTTAACATTTTAAGGAATAATACCAGGTTTTGTTTTTTTGGGATTTTTTTATAATAAACTTAAAAGAGTTTAGTTTTTTAATTAAATTTTGTTTTACGCTTTTTTTTCTTTTGGATTTAGTTGTTGTTCGGTTACTATTTATCACGATATTTGTTAATCACATTTGGTCACTTGGGTTTTTTTACCTCCTCGACTTTCTAATACGTGTCGATATAAATTTGACTTTGTCTATGTTTTCCGTCACGTTAGTCATTTGGTGTTAAAAAACATGCTTTTGTTTTACACCATTTTCCGGTTTTGGTCGTCGTTCAGTTGCTACTCAATACGTCTTTACTCCACCGCCTCGCAATGTTGGTAGCACGGTCCAACAATCCCAGGGTCCCACAAGCGAAACTATATAGAAAATAAGACATTTTAACCAACAAGCAGTTAAAAGTCAAAAACATAATAAAGAAAATGAAATAAATATCAAAGTAACATAGCCTTTTATAAAGGCTAAGGTAAGATAAAAACCTGTGGTAAGCGTGAGCATGTAAAGGAACTAAGTGGTGGTCCGGTGAGAATGAGATTGATTAGTGGCAACAAGATCAAAAGGATAACAGGAAAATGAAAGAAGAGAATTAAAGAGTGGGAATGTACCAAAATGTCAACGGCTATTGAAACCATCACACATTCTTGGGAGATAATTCTTTCTTAAATTCCGTGCACTCGAGTGCCCGCTAGGGTGACCCAGAAATCGAATACGAATCTATTTTACATGGCATTAGCATGTCAGAGCGTCGTTTTCGGCCATCTTTGTGCATCAACGTGTTGTATGGTGGCTAGATATAACGTTTAAATATTCATGATCGTAGATAAACTCTGCAGAGAGAAAAATACAATTTTGTTAAATACACCTAGAGGTGACTGTTTCGACTCTATTATTGACAAATGCATCGATTCGGGTTGTCTATACTTAAGGAAATAAGAAAAAGTGGTCAAGTCATTTTAAAGTTTTATATGTAATGTATAGAAAGCTCTTAGATCATTTTATTAAGAGTAAATTACGATTTTAGCCCTTGCGGTTGTTTCATTTTAACCTTATCAGCCCAAAAAAGAATCTTTTCACATATGAACATCTAATGTCATGTTTTATTCTCTTTTGGCCCCTATCACTAACCCTGTCCATTTACTTGGGTTAAAAACGGGTAGCATTTATGTCAATTCACCTGTTACAATCATATCTACCCCATTTAATAAACAAATAAAAAAACCATTGATTATCTCCTATAAAAAAAATCTTTTTGGGGCTGATAAGGTTAAAAGTGAAACAACCACTGGGCTAAAATCGTAATTTCCTCTTTTATTAAAAAAAATAGATTATTACATAGATAGTACAACTTTGTTAATCATAAAAAATCTGTATAAAGACATGTTTCGGATCGGCCCGACCCAACTCATGTTCAAAGTACGGTCTAAAAGATGGGAGTATAACTTTCTAAATCATATCTCATACACTATAAAATTATTAAAGAAAATTGAAAAATTTTGTTCAAGTTATGATTTGGGTCAACCCGGCCCGGCCCATGTTCAAAGAATGGTGTAAAGGAAGAGCATATTGAGGGTGGAATAGTGGTCCTATGAGATGTTAAAGAAAGGAGAATGTAGGCTTCATGGGACATGCATGCAAGCAAAGCTTTTAGAAAGTATACATATGTTAAGGTACATTACATACTATCTGCCTACAATAAAGACTGTGTATTAACCAGACAAACCAAAAGTTTTATGTACTCTTTCTTTCTTTCTTTCTTTATGTAACAAAACTTGCACTTCATTTCATTCTTCAAGATGGAATCTCAATCTCATCTCCACATTTTTTCTACTTTTTTTCTACCTTCCAATCCCAATAACTACCAACTGCTTTTTTTTTTTTTTTTTTTTTGCAAACTGCACAACTTTAAGTACTTGAATCTGGATGTAATTACGTGTATATTTCGAAAGGCTGGATAGATAATTGAAGTAGTTGCGAAAAGAAAAGTTAAAGAGGAATATAACACGAGATGACCCACCATAAAAGACAGGAAAACGACAAGTGGCCGAGTGCAGTGAGAGTGTAAAGGTGCCCTGGGTCATCTAGAGGTATTCATATTTACAAGTTATCATATACTAAATTCAACAAAAATTAAACTGATTATTGAAATTTGAAGTTGTGATCAAAATGTAAAATTTATATACCTGTCCTCAGCTTTGAACAACTAATAAATAGCCAATGTTAAAGTTTATGTGTGCAGTACAGTTGTAAGGAACAAGTTCTTGGTATAATTGTGTGTGTTATATCTGTGTTTGATCATGGATCAGATTGTGATCATTTTTTTCATGAACTGCATAAAGAGATTTACAAATCCAAACCACAAAACATTATGTTAAGACCCAAACAAATTTATCGAACGGATATAATTAACAACAAAACAAAGTGGTTAACCGACTTTCATTCTATGTATGCTTGTAAGCGAACCAAACGTTCATGTACTATTTGTGAATATGTTCGGCGGGAAGTTCGTGTTGGGTTTCCATGGTGATCATTTATAATTTTATTTATCAAAAACGGTTCAATAAATAATAGTAAATTAATTAAGCAAGTTAATTAATAAAACGCAGCGGAAAAATAAACAAGTGATCAACAATAAACGAAACCCAACAGGATCCGGTTACATGCAAATGCGAGTACAGTAATAAAAACATCTAACTACCGATGAGAAAGATATACCTCGGTTAGTGGGTCGAGACACCGAGGTTCAACGAACACATGCTAGTGAATGAACAAACGTAACGCGGGTATAGCACGAGTAGCGGCGGCGGTAGCCGGCGGTATCGGCGGCACAGAGGCCAGCAGCCGGCGGGGCGGCGGAACGGCGACGGTGGCGGCGGACAGCAACGGCGACTACCGGCGGAGTGGCGACGGTGGCGGCGGCCCCAGAGGCCGGCGGTGGTGTCGGTTGTGGTTGTGGGTATCATGAAAGCAATTTTGTTCTTGCAACAACTAAACACAAGACCCCAACACTCCCTTTTATAGAGCATGGACATCTTTGCATGTGTGCTAAGTGGCGGCCATGCAAAATGCATGCGATGCCATTGGCCAAGACTTTCGGTGCGCGACAAGTGGCGATGCAAGAGTGCATGCGCGATAAGTGGCGTAGAGGAGTGTTCTTGTCTTACCCGGTACATGTACCCGTCTCTCAATTTCATACCCACGTATCGTTCGTAATTACCAGTTAAATTAGTTAAGTGGATTTAAGTTCGTTGCCCACGGTGTAACTCTTACGGGTCAAGACCCGATCGGTAGCGTTGACTTATCGAATCGGACATAAATATCCAACAGCTCCCACTTGGACGGTCTCTGATAAGATCTCAACGCAGACAGCCAGCGGTGTTCTAGCTACACATAGCTGCCCCCAACAGGTCATGACACTTTAAAGTCACTAACCAAGGTATCTTCCTTTTAGCAACGGCTTGCTACTTGAAGATAGTAGACTTATGGTAATCGTCGTCATCTATCCTTTCTGTAAAAGACATCAATTGAACAATGAGACATGGATCAGATTCAATCTCACATGGCGTTCAATCATTATCGTTCTCGTTCAAGAATCAAAGTGGTCCAATCAAACACACAGTAAGTTTGGGTAAGGCCTTACACTTCACCAGTTTGAATCAACGAGGGCGCCTTGATGTCTAACTGTTACATATATTGTAAGAGTACAGAATCTCATCTTGACTACATACAACTCCCACTGAACTTCAGAACTACTCCCAACCAATGCCTTTATGACTGGCAGTTACGCGACAGCGGTTGACACTGATCAAAGAATAGCCTTTAGTAAACGACAGTTCTAGTATGTATCCCAGGTCAGAGGATACTAAATGAGTATATCAAAATCAAATACATCTTATGACTAAGATCCATGAAGATGATTTGACGCGAGTTACATCCAACGTCATTCATAATGAGGTCTGTGAGTTTGGAAGTCAACTCCTTGAGTCCAAAGTCAGAATAGTCTTAATTCAGAGTCGTTCCCATGAGACTGACCGACTACGGATAATTTAGAATACAAGATTCATGGATTAAACGTATTAAAATAGTTGTAAGATTCAAACTTTGCATTTAACCAGTAAATCAAAGGTGAATTCAAAAGGTACAACTGTTTGAATGTTCGTACATCCAAATACTAAATCAAAACAAATGGCTAGCTAATCTAAGACCGATAACATTCCTATGTTGGTTATGCTTGTCCTGAGTTATCGGTTTAGTGAACCGGTCTGCTAGGTTTTGATCTGTGTCTAATTTGCTTATTAAGATGTCTCCTTGTTCCAGTATTTCCCATATATAGTGGAACTTTCTTAGAATGTGCTTGGCCATGTGATGAGATATGGGCTCCTTGGTTTGAGCAATAGCTTCTGTGTTATCACAGGACACCTCGATTGGTTTTGAATATTCGAAACCACATTAAGGTCGGTGATGAACTCCTTCATCCAAGCAGCTTCTATTGCAGCATCCGATGCAGCAATATATTCGGATTCGGTGGTTAAATCCGCCACTACACTCTGTTTGGAGCTTTTCCAACAAACAGCTCCTCCATTGAGAGTGAATACGAATCCTGATTGTGAGCGAGCATCACCTCGGTCACTTTGGAAGCTAGCATCAGTGTAACACCTTACAGTGAGCTCTTCTTCCACTCCTCCAATCACCAAGAACATATCTTTGGTTCTTCTCAAGTACCTCAGAATGTTCGACGTCAGGTCTAGTACATAACATACATGATAGAACCAATCACTCAAGCATATGGAACTGCTTCCATTTGCTTAATTTCAATGTTCGTTGAAGGAGTTGTTATTTGTTCAACACGGTTCCTTTAGTCATAGGAACGCCTCTTTCTTGGAGTTTTCCATTTTGAAGCGTGTCATCATTTCATCTATGTAAGTACTTTAACTTAGCCCTAGAAGCCGCTTAGATCTATCTCTATAGATCTTGATTCAAGAATGTAAGCAGCTTCTCCAAGATCTTTTATTGCGAAGCAAGATCCCAAATAGTGTTTAACCTCATTAAGCATAGGGATGTTGTTTCCAATGATTAGTATATCATCCGCATACAAGATGAGGAATGATATGGTGCTCCCACTAGCCTTTCTGTAAACACAAGGCTCATCTTCATTCTTGACAAAACCAAACTCTTTGATCTTCTGGTCAAAACGAAGATTCCAGCCATGAGATGCTTGCTTGAGTCCATAAATGGACTTATTTAGTTTGCACACCTTAGTTGGATATTTGGGATCGACAAAACCTTTAGGCTAAACCATATAGACATCTTTAGAGAGATGTCCATTAAGAAAAGCGGTTTTGATATCCATTTTCCATATTTCGTAATCATAGTACGTAACAATGGAAAGGAATATCCTAATTGATTTAATCATAGCAACGGGCGAGAAGGTCTCATCAAAGTCAATACCTTGAGTTTGAGTGAAACCCTTCACACTAGCCGTGATTTATAGGTGTGGACATTTCCATGCATATCGGTTTTTTCTTGAAAATCCATTTGCTCCCTACTGCCCGACAATCGGGGGTAGCTTAACTAAGTCCAATACTTGATTGTTATGCATAGATTGCATCTCGACGTTCATGGCTTCTTGCCATTTCCCAGATTCTGGATCTGAGATAGCAGATTTGTAGTTAGCAGGTTCGTCATTAGATTCAGCTACTAATAAGACTTCGGGACCATTTAGATGCCAAAGGTATCTATTAGGTTCTTTGCGAATTCTCCTACTTCTGCGAACGTTTGTGTTTATGTCTGATTCATAGGCAACAACTACTTGTTGATCAGACGGTCCGACGTCATTAGCGGTTGTTTGTGGTTCTCAAATTTCTTCAAGACCAACAATATTATTTCCAGTTTCTTGATTAAGGAGTTTTTCCTCGAGAAAGTGTCCCTTCCGTTTGATGGAAATCACATTTGCATTAGGATGCCTTTTATAGTATCTGAAGAAAACTACTTTTCGCCTCGAGGATCGGGCTTATCATCAGAATCACTTGTGATGTATGCTTAATATCCCCATACTCTAAGGTATTCCAAATCGGGTTTACGCCCATGCCATATCTCATATGGTGTTTTGTTTACCTTCTTGGTCGGAGCTGAACTGACAATGCGGGCAACGATCATAAGAGCATGACCTTAAAATAAGTGAGGCAAGTTAGTTGTACACATCATCGATCGAACCGTGTTAATTAGGGTTCGATTTCTCCTTTCACTCACGCCATTAAGTTGGGGTGTGGTTGGTGGAGTGGGTTGTGAAACTATTCCACGTCCCTTTAGATGATCAAGAAATTTCAAGCTAAGGTATTCACCAACTCGATCTGATCGAAGTACTTTTATCTTTCTAGCAAGTTGGTTTACTACTTCGTTTTGAAACTTTTAAACTTTTCAAAGTTTCGTGCTTATTCTTCATAAGATAGACACAAGCATATCGACTATAATCGTCGATAAAAGTAACGAAGTATCCTTCATGGTTTCTAGTCGTGGTTCTGAAAGGGCCACATACATCAGTGTGAGTGAGTACTAGAAGACCATTGGCCCGTTCACCAACACCGGTGAAGGGGTGCTTTGTGAGTTTTTCCAGCTAAGCAAGATTCGCAATCATCAATGGAGTCATGTCTAGTGGATTCAAGAATCCCCTTGGACTGGACCCATTTTATGCGTGTCTTACTTATGTGGCCAAGTCTACAATGCCAAAATTACGTTTCATTTATACCAACTTTGTTACGCTTAGAAAGATGATATATGTTATTATTTATTTGAACATCAATACCACTTCGAGGTCTAGCCTCAAAATAAAAGACATTCTTCAAGTAGGTAGAAATGAAAATTCCATTAGAACATACTTGAATCCTTGTTCAAACAGTGAAGAAACTGAAATAGTGTTTCTGGTTAAACCAGATGCAAACAAACAGTTACTTAAAGTAACTACAAGGCCAGAAGGACATGAAAAACAAAATGTTCCAGTTGCCAGAACTGGAACTCTCTTTCCATTATCAACTATGAATTCCATGTCGCCTTGTTTAAGTTTCTTCCACTTTTCAGGTTCTTGCAAGACATTAACGATATGATAACCACATCTGGTATCAAATCCCCATGTGTTGCTAGAAACAGTGAAAAGTTCAATAACATAAATGAGAATACTAGAAGATGTGCCAATGTTATTGGCCTTGTTCATTTTTAGCTTAGCTAGATACTGTGGGCAGTTTTTTTTAGTGTCCCATTTGGTTGCATTCAAAGCACTGACGCTCCTTAGGAGGGTGTGGTTTTGCAACATGCTTGTTGTTTGTGACATTTCTGGCAGCAACAACAACCTTTCTATTGCCTTTGCTCTTATGATCTATTTTCTTGTTGTTGGGCTTCTTAACACCACCAGACTTGACCATTATAACTTGGTTGGTTTTATGTGGTATGTTCATCTTGGCCGTTTTGAGCATACCATGTAGCTCAGGCACAGTCTTCACACATGCATTCATATCATAGTTCATAATGAACTGGTCATATGAGCTAGGGAAAGAGTTCAAGATGAAGTCCGCTGCAATTTCTCTTGTAGGGGATAACCAAGTTTGGTCATTTGGTCAATGTATCCTTTCATCTTAAGCACATGAGTACTGACACATGATTCTTCCAGCATTTTACAGCTTATGAGCTATTTTATGGTGTCATACCGCTCCTGTCAGGCTTGTTTCTGAAACATGTCTTTCAGTTGCCGGATCATGTCATAAGCATCTTTATCTTCCATGTACTTCTGAAGTTCAGGAGACACGGTGGCTTTGCATAAGGTAGGCTACCTCAACGGCATCCTCGTTATGTTTTTCCAGTGCCTTGCGAGCAGCAGTAGTGATACTTTCAGGCTCGGTAGGGACTGGGCCATCTAAGATATATAGCTTTTCGCCATCTTGAGAACTATTCTAAGATTGCGGTGCCATTCGAGAAAGTTGGTGTTATTCAATTTTCTTTTTCAAGTACAGACTTGAGAATGGAGGAGTTGTTTTCCTTAGACATCTATTATATAAGCAAGTAATTTAATTAGTATTTTCGATGTATATTTCCTTATTTAATTAATGACCCATTACAGTAATTGTAACAAGGAATGAGAATCCGGTTAGAAGCTCTTTCTAAAGGCAGCTGTAGCACGCAACATTAGCAAGGGGTTCAAGCGGACTGACAACGATTATCAGTTGTGAAAAGAGCACAACTCTCGGGTATGATGCCGCTAAGACAACTCTTGTCTATGCATTGATACGTTTAGCCTCATCTATGCCACTTTTGTTCTCGAGACAGCTGTAGCACGTAACACGAGAAGAAAAGTAATAAGCGTCCTAAAACGGTCACATGTAGAAGGGTCGGATGTGTCGACGAAGCCCTTGCACCTTGGAAGGATAAACTAGACACCAAGTGTTGTGCTGTGGCTCCAACACTGATGGTTCGCATTATGCCCCAAGTGTTACTAGTAGTAGGATGGCATCGACCATTGATTTTAATTATGGGTTAATTTTAATTTTTACCAAATAGGGTCGAGAGAACCAATTTTAGTATTTTAGTCGTGACATCTTGATGAACTCTTTCATCTCTCAGGACACTTAGTTTTATATATCCTATTAAAACTAAATTTGTCGCAACTTGAAATAACCAATTTTAAGTTAATATAAAACTATTAAGTTAATAGTTTTAGAAAATTAAATCTAATTTAATTTGCAAAACTTAATTGGCTATGTGTTTGTTTAAAACAACCTTTGTTTTATAATAAAGTTTTAACAAGTTGTAAAACAATTTAGAACTTGTTATAATGTGATTGTTTTAATATTTTAAAACTCCTTTTAAAATCATGTTGGTATTTAGGTTGGTTATGTTATAACAACTTATAAGATAAAAGCAACCACAATAGCAAGATAAATATGTAAACCTATATGGCCAAAAATTGTTCGATCTTGCTAGAGCCTAATAGCAAGATCAAACGGGTCACAGGGTCACAACACACAAACAACCACAAGGATGGACTTGACTGCATCCAGTCGTCTCGAGCAACTCCCACTGACTTCATGACTCATGTTTTAGCGTCCTCGGTTTTGTCTTCGGGTCTTCGTTTATTACAATATTTTACAAGATACAATAAAGGAAGAAACCCTATCTATTACAACTTTGAACCATCTAGATGGCCATAAAATATAATTACAAAACCGAATAAAATATACAACCACAAAACAAGGTCGGGCCAGATTTACATATTTCATAACAATCACAAAATAATCCGGGCAATGTTTTGGTCAAGCAAAACAAATAAAATATTGACCAAAAATAAAGTTGCCCTTAAAATCATATAGATCAGAAACTTTAAAATAATTAAAATTTGTGTTCTATTTCCGGTTAAAAGATCGGTACCGACTCGTATGCTGTAACCAAGACTCTGATACCACTGTTGGGTTTCCATGGTGATCATTTATAATTTTATTTATCAAAAACGGTTCAATAAATAATAGTAAATTAATCAAGCAAGTTAATTAATAAAACGCGGTGGAAAAATAAACAAGTGATCAACAATAAACGAAACCCGACAGGATCCGGTTACATGCAAATGCGAGTACAGTAATAAAAATATCTAACTACCGATGAGAAAGATATACCTCGGTTAGTGGGTCGAGACACCGAGGTTCAACGAGCACATGCTAGTGAATGAACAAACGTAACGCGGGTATAGCACGAGTGGCGGCGGCGGTGGCCGGCGGTATCGGCGGCACAGAGGCCAGCAGCCTGCGGGGCGGCGGAACGGCGACGGTGGCGGCGGACAGCAACGGCGACTACCGGCGGAGTGGCGACGGTGGCGGCGGCCGCAGAGGCCGGCGGCGGTGTCGGTTGTGGTTGTGGGTATCATGAGAGCAATTTTGTTCTTGCAACAACTAAACGCAAGACCCCAACACTCCCTTTTATAGAGCATGGACATCTTTGCATGTGTGCCAAGTGGCGGCCATGCAAAATGCATGCGATGCCATTGGCCAAGACTTTCGGTGCGCGACAAGTGGCGTAGAGGAGTGTTCTTGTCTTACCCGGTACATGTACCCGTCTCTCAATTTAATACCCACGTATCATTCATAATTACCAGTTAAATTAGTTAAGTGGATTTAAGTTCGTCGCCCACGGTGTAACTCTTACGGGTCAAGACCCGATCGGTAGCGTTGACTTATCGAACCGGACATAAATATCCAACAGTTCGTTTATGTTTGTTCTTTATGTTCGCAGACATCCAAACATAATATGTTCGGTTATTTACATTTGTTTATGTCCTTTCGTTTATGTTTGTTTCAATTTAAATACATACATGGTATATTCATATAAATATTAAACTAAAAGTAACTTTTTACTAATATAAATATATGTAATTGGTAATTGGGCTTTCTAGTAATAAAACTGAGTTTTTCACTGAAATTTATCGTAATTAATCACTAATTAAATATAAAAAAAATACTTTATGTTCATTTATGTTTAGTCAATTATGCTTATTTGTGTTTATTTATGTTTGGTCATTTGTGTTATGTTTGTTTATTTTAGTAAACTTTTCATTTAGGTTTTAAACGAACGAACATAAATGAACAAACGAACATGAACAAAAAAATGTGTTTGATTATATGTTCATGTTCGTTTGGTTCATTTACAAGCCTAATTATGTGATCTTGTTTGGGTCTTAATGATCTCATGGTGAATGATTAGGTTAATCCCCTTATTTTGTGAGATTCTCACCAAATATTATTTTTCCCTGCCTAATGATTAGATTAGTCCCCTATTTATAGGGAATAAATGACTCCTTATCACTAAACCCAAATTAGCCCAAGGCCTAGTACTAAATTTTACATATTAATAACACTATTACCACTTGTCAAACCACCTAGTCTATTGACATTTTCAATTATATATTTAGCCAGGGGCAGACCTAACTTGACGGGCGGGTGGTCGGGCGCACCCCTTGAAAAAAAATTAGTGTTTTTTAGCCAATCGCACCCTTTGAAAATATGGTTGAACCCTTCATCCACACCCAAAAAAAATTATGGGTCCGCCACCGATAATTCAGCATAAACTTTCTAAGAAAATATCTAATTTAGTAATCATTGTTTCACATGTCTAATTAAATCATATAACTTTCAAATTTGGAACAATATACTACAATATCCATTGATGTGTAAAACAAAACCATGGTCCTATAATGCAAAATTCATATGTATCATCAATCATGAGTTGTGGAAAAAGAGAATATAAACAGTCAAAAGTACAAAAAAATGTATGGAGATGATATGAAACTAATCTACTCTCAGAAAAAAGAAAAGGTTAACACCACCTGCGAGAATCGATTAACAACTTGAGACCACTGGAGGGACCAATTTCTTTAAAGACTTCGGTATCAACAGATGTCACATTCCACTTATAAATTCTGGGCTACTGCACTTTACCTCCCGAAATTCGCTGTAATGAGTACTTGAATCTTGAATGCCTGCAACACGATATAAAGCACGTTAGAATGTGTATTGGACGTGTAGATAAAGCCTGTCGTGATCAAGATTGCTTTAGAATTTAATGATGGTTTGCTTTTCGTGAACATAGACATATTTTGCTAAAGTGCATGAACTGCAGTGTAGATTGTGTATGAAATTTAACTGAGAATTAGAAATACACATGAGGCGACAATGTGCAAACCGTTCAAATAACATATTCAAGAAAAGGCGAGAATTGCACTACAGAGTTAACTTCTGTTAACCTTCTAGTTAAAGCATAGTTGTCAAAGGCGCAAGGCGCAAAGGGTGAGCCTTGGGCCTCAATGCAAGGCGCTTAAAAAGCGAGAGCTTTTTTAGGCGAGTCGTTTAGTAGATAAATACCGTTTTTAGGTATATTAGACATGTTTTAGGCTTCTTCGCTAGTTTAAGTTGTTTTAGGTTGTTTCAAGGCTTGTAAAGGGTTCTTATAATTGTTTCAAACATGTTCAAACGATTTTTTACCGGAATTTCGTTTGAATTTGGCCTGAAAATGCACCTGAGGGCCTAAAGGTGGGGCTCTTGAAGCGAAGCGAGAAGGCTGGGCTAGGCCTGAAAAGTGGGCCTAGGCGCACCCCTGAGTGAGCCTTGACAACAAAGATTTAAAGTTGATAAAAATAAACGACAAAACCACTAAAAGTAAAAAAAATGCAGCATAGGAATTGGCAGCATACCGCGTATTTTAAAGAGTTTGCGAGTAAATCAACGAGCAGCATGCAAAAGACTTTCTTTTAAAGAAGTTCATTCATGAAATCGAGTTGTTCGCCAAACATATCGTAAGAGATGTGTGCTAGATTACAGTTCTTGCAACTTGTAAGCATGAGAATCAGAACAAAAGCATTGTCCAACCTTATCCAGAACAAAAAATACAAGGAAACAAGTTTCAAAAAGGTGGAATGAAGACAAACTTCTTTGTTACTGCATCCACAGAATTATTAATGTATATTCTTTGTTAGTGATGTTAAAAACACAAAGCATCAGCTGACAGCATAATGTTAAAGGGTGTAATATTTATTCAATTATCAAGTCAGAATGCCAAACAACATAAACTAACAAAGTAGTGAAAGATAAGAACAGAAGCCATGTGTATGGCAATGAAAGTATCTGTAAGATGAGTGGATCACTGGCCCATAAAATATTAGCACTGGATCATATTACATGTGGTACCAGCCCAAGTTCACTTATTCTTGGGCCCACTATTTCAAGGTATAAGTTTTTTTTTGGTGAGATTATTACTAGTTTATATGTTTTGGTGACAGGGCCGGCCCATAAGGCTTTCCAACCTAGGCACAGGTCTAGGGCCACCAAAAATTAAGGGCCTCTAATTTTTAGTAAGTTTTATATATTGTATATGTAGTAAGCCCAAATAAAAGCAAAACTAAACTAGATGTTTTTTTATTATAGGAGCCCAAATAAAAACAATTCAGGAAAAAAGGCCCACATTCAAGGCCTAGTTTCGGAATTTAACTACAGGCATAACTACAACAACTATCGACCTTTCGACCCCATCCCAAAGCTAGAAAAATAAATTTTATTTAAACATAAACTATATCTTGTAGGACATGGATCACAATTATAATAAAAATTATATATATAAATATATAATTGTAAAGATACTCTCTCTTACATAATTTTGAAAAATTGTAGTACCCATACCGTGTACAAATTCATACAAAATTAAATTTGAAATACAACATATTTAAATAAATCGATTCAAATCGTTCTCTTTAACAAGAGCTTGAGAAGCGTCTTCTTATACAGTTCCCTCTACGAGAACTTGAACCGTGTCTTCTTATGCGATCCTTCTTGGCTGAAAAATTAAATAAACTGATGTTGACGGTTGTGGCTGAGGCACGTGTTCAACACGCTTCCCTTAAAACAGATTTCACGCCTCTACTAAAGACGACGCGTCTGTTTCCCAGGGTACAACAGCCGAAGCACTATGTACTGCCGGAGATGGCTCACGCCGCCCGAGGTTACACCGGATAAAATTATAGTGTTAGAACTTGTGGAAAAATATGATATGAAGGTGATGAAATCGTATAGAGAAAACATATTTCTCTAAGTACTCAACACACGGGTCTTCAAGTATTTAATAACTCTCCATATATTCATGTATTTTTCTTGTATCCCTTCTCTTGTATTTTCTAGCATTTTTCTCTATCTCAAAATGAGGCACATAGCCTACTATTTTTACAAGAGTTGAGAATAAGTGAAAAGTCTCACTTAATTAGCTACTTAATTATATACTTAACCTGGGACATAAAGACTCAAATTAAAAGGCATAAAAACTCTATGCAAGAGTATAATCTTTAATTCACCATATGAAGAGTTTATTAATAATTATAATTTCCTTAAATTATAATTCACTAAATATCCATTCACCAAATTTCCAACATATCTATACAAAAAAAATATAACTTTAAAAATAAATTTAACTTCGCCAACTCAAAACTTTTTAGTTTATAATTGTCGGTCCCAATCAGGGCCGGATGTACCATATAATTAGGGGTAGCCTCCGCTACCTCTTGGCGCTCCGGCGGTAGCGTAAATTTTGGAAAAATTTGACGTTTTTTCGATTTTGTTACCCCTTTCTTTTAAAACGTTACCCCTATGAAAGTTTTCTAGATCCGCCACTGGCCCCAATCCCCGGTAAAGGAGGAAGGGTTTGTTACTAAATATGTTAAAAGTGATAACTTTTCAAAAGGGCCTCTACTTTATAATCCCGGGCAAAGGTGGAGGGGTCTGTTACTAAATATGTTAAAAATGTTAGCTTTTCAAAAGGGCCTCTACTTTATAGTTCGTTTAGTGTCTCCAAAAACATAGGAACGCCCCTGTTTGGTGATCTTTTGGTGAGAGTGGTTCGGGCACTCGAAAGTCGGTCAACTGCTTATTATTAGTTATTGACGTATTTACATTCAACAAAACTGAACAGGTCCTATTCGTCACATTGCCAGTCCACTATACATGTGCTACTCTGCAAATCCTGATAGATGTTTTCAATATACAAGATATATTAGCAAAGCACAGGAGGTAAAATACTTAGGCCTGTAAATGAACTGAACGTTCAATGAGATGTTGATGATTTTAGTTTGGCAGGATGTTCGTTGAAGTTCATTTATTTAATAAATGATCGAACATGAACAAATGTCTTGTTCTTTCATTTATGGTCTTGAATGTTCATTTAATTGTTTGTTGAAGTGATTTCATTTACGTTCGTTAATATATTCATTTAAATTTGTTAGGCTCGTTATAATTTAGTGTTAGTTTATGAAATTAAAATATCACCCATTACAATTTAGTCTAGTTATATTAATTTTATATCCCAACACATTGTTATATAAACTTACTTTTAGTTGATATCGTTTAGTTAAGTTCATTCATCTATGTTTAGTTATGTTTATTCGTAAACCGTTCGTTTATACTATTAACGAACCAACATAAACAAACACGAACACGTTCATTTCTTAACGAACGAACACGAACAAGAAAACTTTGTTCTTTATGACATTTATAAATTTGTTAGTCAAGGTAGTATGTTTATTCTGTAGTGCACACTTGTATTACATGATCAATATTTATGTAAAAATATCTTTGGAATTTTGTTGATTTAACTGTGTTTTTATTTAAACTAGTCAATTCTTGTGTGTATATGTATGTATAAATCTAATCATTTATCGAAAAACGTTTCGAATCAAAATTATAAGTTTTACTATAACCTTGAAATCATTAATTGATGATGGTATTTTCATGTAGTGAAAGTTTATTATAGTAATGACATTAACATTTTTTTTCCAATGAAAACTTAGTTCTATTTCAAACATCTTTTATTTTCCTACAATCCAGTTTATCTAAATTAAACTAAAAACACCAATATTGAAAAGCCCATTAAACTAAAAACACTAATATTAAAAAGCCCACTAACATATCCAATAGATTTTGTTAGCCCTTAAATCTTAGAAGTGAAGCCCACTACCCAAACTGGCTGGAGTTTTTTTCTAGGTTGGGATGATAATAATAATAATAATAATAATAATAATAATAATAATAATAATAATAATAATAATAATAATAATAATAATTTTTTTATGATTTACAACTATATGTGCCCATTGTTAATAAAGCTTTTTTTTGTGGTTTAAAATGGATTGGGTCATAAGTAACGAGTAGTATCATTTCAAGTGACAATGCTGAATTATTGATATATACCTTTTCAAAATGAAATGGTTACCAACCCGGTATAACCCATAGTTTTTTTTCTTGTTTCTAATATATTTAAACAATAATTGATATGGGTTATTTAGTTTAACAAAATATCAAATACAAAGCATCTTATTGTACAAAACGTACGAATGTAGTGAAAAAGTTAAAAAAAAACGTAGTGGCATTTTCGTAATTATTTTACTACGTAGGGTAATGATCAAAGTTACTCTACAGATGATCTTATAGGGTAATTTTGATCTTGTAGGGTAATTTTGTAGAGTATCATAACTACTCTATAAACGATCTTGTAGGTAATTTTGATATTGTTAGATAATTTTGATCTTACAGGATAATTTTGTAGAGTATCATAATTACTCTACAAATGATCTTGTAGGGTAATTTTAATCTTGTAGAGTAATTACGAATAATATTATTATGAAAATGTCGCCGCGTTTTTTTACTTTTCCATGTCATTCGTACGTTTTGTATAATAAGATACTTTGTACGAGATCTTTACTCTAGTAAGTTTTGTCTAATTTGTTGTTACGTATTTGTAGAGTTACTTGTAACTATGATATTTAATATCATCCTGTTACTTTCAAACAATTTCATATTATTTTTTGTTCATATCTGTCTCATTTTAACCTAATTCCAATCCGTTTTCGTTTTTACCTTACCCTACACTAATAAATACTAAATTAATTAACACGCATATGTTATAGCAATTTTCTTTTATTTTTCATTTGAAATTTATATATTCTTTAGTGGAAAACTCGTTTCATCCGGTGAATATTATATAAAAAGATGATGGAAACTAAAAATATATAAAAAAATATAGACAGAAAGACAAAATAAATGAGTATAAAAATGTACGTATCCACATCCGATAAACTTTCAATCCCCTATGGGTGGTTATGCTTTTAGTACATGTGGGTACATTTTTTAAACGGGAAAATGTGTATCATAAAATATAAATACTAGCAAGAGGCTTGAAGTAAAACTACAAGACATAGCACTAGTGGGAAATAAAAAAAATAAAACTACACCATTTAGTTTAGTTTATAAAGTGAGACTTTGATTTATTCTTGACCCATAAAAAATCCATCAACTTAATTTTTTCACACACCTTGTATGTGGACATTGTTTTATTGTTGAAAGTGTTACCGTTTCTTGATTTCCAAATAGATCAACAAGATATCATAATTATTCAGGAACTACAAAATACCTACAGAGGTTCTCAGCATGAAGATCAGTGAGAAAAGCCAGGCACACCCCATGCCTCGACAGTATAAGACAAATGAAGTCTTCTGTAAGATTTGGAAGATCTAGTAGGCCCGCAAAGTTGACTACGCCCCGTGTCCCGTGTCACTCAAGCCAGGCACGCAACAGCCAGCTTAAAAGTAGAGGCTATTCTCCACCATTTTTCTTTGCTCGTTCTCTTTCCCCCCTTCTTCACTACATACTTCTCTTTTACCTCACAGTCTCTAGTAATTGTAATCATTAGGAATAACTCAATAATCATGTGTAATCAAGCTTTTGTTTTTTAATATAATATTTTCAAGTTTTGTAACATCTAGTTCCATGGTCATTCTTGGCTAGATTCTTGAGGGTGTTTGGGGATAACTTTCCTCTTGATGTTAAGTTAACTAAGGAAGATCATGGGTGAACAAGATGTGTGTGTTAATGACTTTAACTAATTGAATAGTTTATTGAAAGTGGGTGAAATAATAGTGTTGCCATTAACTAGGGCCGTTAGAGTTTCCGCCTAATCCTTAAAATCTACTAATAATCTTGTGACGCCATTAACTTGGGTCGTTCATGTTTTCTATGTCTATGTAGAGCTAAAACAGGTTGATACTCTCAACGAATGTTAAATGTTTTGGATGAGACTTTGGGTTAGGTAAGCTCTTGCCTTTGCGCGGAGATAACACCAAAATGTAAAGGACTTAGTTTATATAAAAGTAATTACCTTAGGGGAATTGACGACTCACTGAGGGACTAATAGAGACAAGTGATATAAACTCCTTAAACTATATAATTAATTAATACTATACCCGACCTTGAGTGTTGTTTCGTTGCTTGTTCAAAACGGTATGGTTGAGTGTGTTAGGATCCCTGAAAACGAACTACACAGTATTACGCATCTACACACGTTGTTCCTCGTCTGACAATCGAGCTATTGCAACCCCATGGTCCGAGTTATATAACAAAGCTTCAAGAGATATGTTGATCCCAAACACATGTTCCCGTCAAGGTGTTTCGTTGCTGATTCAAAATGATATGGTTGAGTGTGTCATTTCTTTTCTTTTTAATTTTTAAACAAAGCTCTTACTTTTGGACTCAACTAGACGTTAACAACGACTCGGTACTAAAACCCATGTATCTTTGGACGACCTCGGTATCTTACCATCACTATATTACGCCAACGATGGGTGCACTTGCCCAACGTGAGTTGTAGTGTGATAGTATTATATCGTTTTTATAAACAATGAAACTTGAACTAGTGCATGAAACTAACTAAAGTAACCATCTTTCGTAAGCACGCTCGATCACGTCAGAGGACAAGGCTTAAGGTCTTTAAAAAGAATACTAAACATCACTTGTAGGATGTGCATTTGTGAGCCACCACCTAGGGGAGCTCACCCGGGGTGGATGACTATCTTGTATTTCTTTATCACATTCAATGAAGTTTTCTTTATGGTTCAATATAAGGGTTTACGGAGACGAAGGATTGAGGATAATGAATTTTAGGAGTAGATTCATTAGGTTTGAGCATTGGAGTAGATGTTTAACGTTTCTTTATGGTCCAGGCGGATTTTGCATTGATTGAGTTTTTTCATACATGCTTAAGTGGGATCTTGTGATTCTAGATATTTGTTCTATTTCACTATTTTCCTTTCCACCATTTCTTTTGCTGTTTAGTAGCGCTCTGCTTATAGATTTGTTTAGTTCCATGCTTTTCTACTATATGTCTTCAGTGTTGGGGGTCTCTCTGGAAGCAGCTTCTCTATTTCAATGGATAGGGTAAGGTATGCCTACATCTCAACCTCCCCAGACCTACCAACAGCTTTGCTATTTGTGAGATTTATTGGATACAATTGATTGATTGATTTAATGAAGTTTTATAGTTTTTAGTCCTTTGTTCATTTATCATGTTGTTTATTATTGTTTGTTTATGATTTGAATTCACCCGTCTCCACGTTTATATCAAACTGAAGCTAAAACCAGATCTATGCATACATACAACACCCCTTGTTAATCCATAGTTTGTTTTAGTTAACTCCTCATCAAGGGGTGTTTTACCCCAAACACCTACAAAAACCTTAGTGGATCATGGCTTTGAAGATAGCTTTTAACAAACTTTGAAAGATTATATGAATCATTAGAAGAATGGTAATTACTTAATGGTGTTTTTCCAATTCTTAATAATTACAAGAACTAAAAAAAGTGGGTAGAATTAGATTGTGTTGTAGAATAGGATGAAAGAATTGAGCAATGGAAATATAAGGTGAAAGCCCTCTTATATAGACTCCGGCAGCGAGGCACGACCGGCTAAATCTTGGCGAGTTTTACTGCTTTATAGGCTCGGGGCGTGTCACCCAGACCCGACCCTTTGTCAGATATTATGGGTCCTACTAGATCTTCGGAAATCCTCTGAAAATATTTTTATCATCTTGTGGTCAATGCACGGGGGTGTTTCAACTTGTTTTCAGCAGAATTTTTGAAGATTCTACAAAAGATATTTAGTCTTATATGGTCAAGGCACGGGGCATGTGTCGACTCCGTTTTAACAAATCTTTTGTTATTTCACCCGGAATGGCTTCGCTTGTCTGTTTTGGGTTCATTTTGTCCTTTAAAAAAACTAAATTAAACTTATTTAAAAAATATATATCCAACAAAATCGATAATAACGGGTTTATTTTGATACGAAAAACATTTATATTTATACACATATCAAAAGGGCATGTGTGTATATAAAAATTAAGAGCCATAAAACATGAAAATTAATATTTATAATAAAGATGGAAAGATAGTCAGATAAATGAGATAATTGTGATGAGATAATTACGATTCAATTAAAACATTTATCAAAATTTTGTTGAATAAAAGTTGTGATGAGATAATTACGATTCAATTAAAACATTTATCAAAATTTTGTTGAATAAAAGTTAAAAATTTACTTGATCAAGAGCTCGAATCATAATCTTACAAATAATTAACTTTATTTATACGTTTCAAACTCAATAAGGTTTAACTAAAACCGCTATAAAACGACCATTTATGATTATTTTCTGATTTTGGCACTATCTTAAATCATTGTGGCAAATGACGTTTGGGACCAAATTTCAAACCCATCTCAAACTCTTATAATAGAAAAAGAAAACTGACTCGTGACTCGTCTACAAAAATCAATGATTAATGTTTAATATTAAAATGGTGGATGGATCAACTGTTGAAATAATTAATGCAAACATATTAGTTATTATTTATTTTATTTGATGTACGTGAATGGATACGGTCGATCGTGAACATGTCGAAGGAATCAAACATGCACGATTTAGGGTCTTGTGTATTTTCAATATTAGTCCTTCAACCTTTTTTATTTGCCATTAAATGCTTCAAGTTTCATTGTTGTACATTTCACCTCTAGTGGATGTTACGTGTCTTTAGTGGTGGGCTTTAGAGCAACCATTATTAGGTGGAGAGTGAGAAAAATAGTTAAACGAAGATGTTAAAATCGGTGGCGGATCCCGAAACTTCTTTTGGTGGGTTCGTTTTAATAGATTCTTACTATTTTTTTTTTTCAAATTATACAAAGTTGTCACTAATTTTTTCCATTTTTTCCAAACCGAATGAATTCATATGAACCCATAAAACAAGACTGGATCCCCCACTGATTAAAATAGTATTAGACAACAAACACCTATTTTAAGCATACTTCAATGTCACTATATATAACGATATAGTACACATGATGTAAAATAACATTTGTTTATTATTTAACTAACTTAATAGGACGAAGGTAGTTTATAAACGTTTGATATAAAAGTAATAATACGTATATAATGTGAAGATAACATAATCATTTATACATCGTATTGTATACATTGAGAGGCATAAAAAGAAACTTATCGTTATATAAGCAAAATGTGTATCAAACCTAAACCACCGTATATAAGCATCACATTAACAAACTATAAATTAGTACTAGTAACGTAATTGTGCATATAGGTTGTGTATTTAAATGTTTTAAAAGTTTTTCAAAAAAAAAATTAATGTTGTGCTTTTAACCCAAAGTTGTTTGACCTTTTACTTTTAACCCAAAAGTGTTTGTCTTTTGCAATTTAACCTCACAACATTTTTTACTTTTAATTTCGGTCCCCATACTTTACATTTTTCGTAATTTTTTTGGTTTTATGTTTCGTTTTAAATTTTGCGAATTAACACGGAGTAACGTGCGTGTGTGGTTCAACGTTTTTTAGGTTTCGTCTTACGCTTCATACTAGATTTTGCGAGTTAACACGACTCAACGTGCGTGTATGGTTCAACGGTTCTACGTTGTCTATTTTTCACGTTTGACAGATTCATTACAACGCGCGGGTCCTAGATCGCTGTAATTTCAGTATTGGTTGTCGTCGGCGATGGTGTCGTATTGGTGCCGTTCGACACGGTTTTATGCCCCGCCGCATTACGGCGGATGGTAAATCTAGTTACAGTTATCAAACAAGCATGTGAGTACAAGTTTGAGAAGCATCACATTACAAAGTTCATTTCCTTTCGATTTTAATTTCACGATGTTATTCGAATAACACCTTTTAAATATACTTTATTTTATTTTATTTTATTAATAGTAAAAGGTGTAATAATGAATATTAAAGTAGAGTAAACTGTCATTTTGGTCCCTGAGGTTTGGGCAGTTTTGCCACTTTACTTCAAATCTTAAACTTTTTGCATCTGAGTCCTTGTGGTTTCAGTTTTATTGCCATTTTGGTCCAAAAGTGATATTTGTCTTCTAAAATCCTACAATTTTGTCCTTTTCTTTAGGGGCAAAATGGTCATTTTAAGCATTAATATATATTTTATATATATAAATAAACCTCAAGCTTTGCTTAAAATGACCATTCTACCCCTGAGGAAAATAACAAAATAGCAGGATTTTATAAGACAAAAATCACTTTTGGACCAAATGGCAATAAAACTGAAACCACAGGGACCCAGATGCAAAAAGTTGAGATTTGGACTAAAATGACAAAACTGCCCAAACCTCAGGGACCAAAATGGCAGTTTACTCATTAAAGTATCATTAACTTAAGCATGTGAGTACAAGTTGAGAAGCATCACACTATAAAATGCATATCCATTCGATTTTAATTCCACTCGAGTAAACTGACAAATAGTCTCTGAGGTTTGGTCACTTCAGTTCAAAACTTAAACTTTTTGAATTTGGGTTTCTATGGTTTCAATTTTGTTGCCATTTTCATCTAAAAACAAAATTTGATCGGATTTTTCAGTTAACATTCATTTTTCCCTCTATTTTAATGACAGACAAAATGGTCTTTTTCTCTCATATTTCAGTTAAAAGACCATTTTGGCAGTTTACTCAGAGACCATTTTGACAGTTCACTCATTTCAGCATTATACTATAAATAATGTACAAATTCAACCAGTTAACTTTTTTTAATAATTTTTCATAACTTTACTCTTCTCTAATAATATGTGTTCGTTGTGTTTTTTTCTCAACATATATATCTAAATTTTCTTGTAAACGGAGTTGTGTTCAAAATAATATATTATTCTTTATTGTAAACTACACCGAATATCAGTATTAATATTTATTTCTTATTGTTTTCGATCAACATAAAAACGTGTCAATATTCTTTTAGACATATCATGAATTTTATCTTGTTATAGAATCAAGTTAATCATGTGAGTCCAAGCCTTTTCTTGAAATGTAAACAAGATAAATTATGTTTTAGGTTTCCTTTTTCATATTTTTTTTCGTAAACTTGTTTCCTAACAAATAGAACCTATGCAAAACGTAATAGCAATTTTTTAAAATTCGATTTTTATACCGTAGCAGATTTGACTAAGAAACGAATTTATCGGATGTATCAGACGATTCAACTGGTACAGCCGAACGATTTGAACCAGTTTTTAAAACATTATGCTATAAAACTTTCGTCACATTATGCGATAGAATTCCACTAGTTTTATTTATGAAAGATTGATTAAGATTTATTTTTTTATTAATAGAAACAATCAACGTTTCCGTTACACCGTAAATCACGTTTGACAAATGAAAAAGACAAGGTTAGCATCAACTCCCGCCTGCCCACTTGTTGATAGCAACTTTCTTTTTGGTGTTAATATTTTATTATTAAAACTATTTTTAACTAATAAAGTAATAATGTAAAAGTTCTTAACTAAGACGCATATCATCACCAGTAAATAATATAATTAACCTTAACTAATAAAGTAACTAACCTTAATCAACGAAAAATTCAACTATGGTCATTAAATGCACTATACATTTTTATTATCAACAACAGGGGGACATACCTTAGGTGCAGGGGTAGCCTCTGCTACCCCTTGGCGCTCCGACGGTAATGTAAATTTTGAAAAAATTTGACACTTTTTTATGTTTTTTCGATTTCGTTACTCTTTTTTTTATAAAACGTTACCCCTACGAATATTTTCTAGATCCGCCACTGCTCAACAACATGTGTCATGATCATCTCATATCTTGTATATGTAATGTCATGTATATGTAGCCTGTTTATCTGAACGGAATGGTTCTTCCAGCTTAATTTGATAAATTCAAATGGAGTTAAAATGTCATTTTAGTTCATGTGGTTTGGACCATTTTGTCAGTTTAGTTCAAATGTTTCATTTTTCACCTGTGTGTGCAAAAGGTTTCACCGTTGCCATTTTAATCCATTGGATTAACTTCATCCACTATTTTTGTTAACGAGAAAGGCAATTCGGTCATTTTATATGGACGGATTGCCCTTTTACTTAATAGAATGACATATAAAATGATTTAATTGCCTTTCTCGTTAACATAAATAATAGATCAAGTTAACCCAGTTGACGAAAATGGCACGGTGAAGCCTTTTTAGACCCACAGGTGAAAAATGAAACATTTAGACTAAACTGACAAAATGTCCCAAACCACACGGACTAAAATGACATTTAACTCGTTCAATTGGATTTTTGGTTGTAAAATATAGAACATGTATGATCCACAATATTGAAATTGCTTGGACCGGTTTGTATAATTTGGACTCATTATCGTTCAAATATATCCATCGCTTAATAGTAATTTATAACTATAAGACATGATCAAAATATATTTATTACATGATCAAAAGATATTTATTTAAAATAAGTGAAACACGATATTTCACTTTATAATTAACTATAAGACATGATGAAAAGATATTTATTTAAAATAAGTGAAACAAGATATTTCACTTTATAAATTATAAACTAGCAACATACGATAAAGAGTAGAGTTCGAACACTCCTATGTAAAAAAATAAGTAAAGTTATAACAATATACGGTAAAAAGTTACTTTCAACACATAAAATTGCTTTCACAACACCTTAAAGTGTTATTTAGTGAAGCAAGTTATTTTCTTTGTGGTAAAATTTGGAAAACTTGTTGGTAAAGTAAGAGGAGTACAAGGAAAAAGATTGAGAGTTACAACTCATTATTGAGTAAATAAAAAGAGCACAACTATTTACAAATTACTATTTTGTATCCTAAAAAAACAACGCCCTTCTCAAATCGCTAGCAAGACCAACAAACCTCAAATTTACATCATTTTTCCACTGTATATTCTTATATGTTCACCTGCATTTTATTTAAAGAAAACCCGTTGATTTACTATTTACAAAATACTATTTTGTATCCAAAAATGTTTTTGAGTAATGTAAGATACAATGATACATTAAAGGGTCTTTAACTATATAAGAGTTCGTGGTTTATAGTTTTCGGTTTATGACAATAACCATGTCATTATATTCTATACGGTCCGTATAACATCATACGACCCTTATACATAGGGGTGTTCAAAACTGAATATCAGAAAATTCAGATATCCGAAATTTCCGGGTACCGAATTTCACTATCTGAATCCGTATCCGAAATTCGGATATCCGATCGGATATTCGAATATCCAATTTTTTATTTAATTTTTTATATTTGAAACCGGATAATTCGGATAGTTTTGGATATCCGAATATAAGTTTTCGGAGAGTTCAGATATTTTCGGATTCTTCAGATATTCAGACATCCAAAAAAAATAAAAATTGAATTTTCGAATATTTCGGATATCTGAAATATCCGAATTTTTTTAAAATCACTATCCGAATTCGAAAATTCGAATATCTAAACCGAATTTTCGGATATTTCGGATTCGGATATCAGATATTTCGGATCGAATTTTCGGATACGAATAATTTGAACATCCATAATTATGCAGTATGTGAAAATAAGATTTTGTAATGTGAGAGCATTAACTCCCTTGATGACGCTTTTGTTAGATGATTATTAAAGATTGAATAAATGTATGAATTTACATATCGTGAAGTTTTTTAATGTTAGGTACACATTTTGTTTCCATCTTAAAATACGTGATGGAATTACACATGTTACCCCAAGTAGAAGATAAAGTCAAACACCTTATACTTTGTCAATAATTCATATATATAGAGAATTCAAATTAGAATAAATTACAAATTAAAAATAAAAAGAAATAAAGGATAAAGGGTAATTAAACAAATTATATAATAAGTCTATTATTTATATTTACTAATTAAATCAATGAAATATAATTATTTAATAAGTTTATCTTATAAAATATTTGTGCACCTTACACAATAAAAACAATCTCGCATACATATTCAACGTTTCCTACACCATTAAAACAATATTTTGGTGTAGGATACATAATTTGTAGGACTCAAACACTTTTAATAACTTTGCGACTCATAATAAAATATGTATAAGACATAACAGTTTTAAATAATTTTATCACTTCTAATAAAATTGCTGTAGGAGCCAATACATCAATGGTGGTGAAGGAGAAAATTATGATTGCATTAATAGACTTGAGTAACTCTTTAAAATATCTATTAATATTCTATATCAAATTGTCTATATTACCCTCAGTAATTAAAACATTACTTAAAAGTGGACAAAAATATATCTTGATTCACAAACATTGATAAAAAAATATTGGATTTAGATTAATTTTTTTTTCTTTCTTTTAGAAAGATTCTTCTTAATGTTTCGTCCAAGTAAAGGGTGCACTTATTTACTCGATCAAAGACGTAAGAGTGGTGCTTTGTTGATTTGAGTTTAAACTTTAACTTGTCAAAACAAAATAGATACCATGTCAAAATAAAATAGACACGCATGCCTTTGATTTAGTTATTATATTATATTTTAAACTAAATATCATGTGTTTTACTAAGTTCTATTAGTAACATATATGTGTTTTAGGTGTCAAGTTGGACTAAGTGTTATTGCTAACATGCATGTGGATGCGTGTTTTAGGTGTCTAATTAGACGAATAAGGTAATAGATTTCGAATAGAAGACATCAACAAGCTAATGACTAGTTTGAAACTATTATTTTATTAATGGTTGTCTTATTTTAATGTTTATATATGTATTGTAAATTTTTAACACAACTGAAATTTTTAACACAACTCGTGCAGCTCACGGGTATATAATCTAGTGTGTTTGTATGGAAGATTAGTCGACTAGGACAGTGTGATGCTACACAACAATGTATGTGGCACGGAATAGTGTTTCTCTGCCATTGGTCCAAATGGGCGGCCAGTAGCTACGATGGTATTTCCCCATTGGTTAAGCTAAATTACGATTTTGCCCGTTTAAATTTATAGTTTTTTCATTGGTTTTGTTTTTTTTTTCTTCCCAACCAAATTACGACTTTACCCTCGACTCAGATTTACGGTTTTGTCATCCTCTTTGTTTTTTTCCCTGTGAAATTACGATTTTGATCCCAGTATAAAATTAAAATCATGCCATTGTTTTTAAAAGTCATCTCCAAACAGTGCTCCAAATACGAGTCGGTCGATGTGTTCTTAGCTTTTTTTTAAATTGTATTTTTTTTATGACGGATAGACCTTATTCATATAGCAACGGGATCTAGCAAGAAGCTAGAAACCCAACAAAAAGTACAGGATATTACATATTAATTGAACTACGAGTAGACCTTATTCATATAGCAACAGGATATAGCAAGAAGATAAAAATCCACCAAAAAATACACAATATTACATATTGATAACACATAATTTATCCTAACATAACAATCCATGTTTCCTCTATTTTTTACCCAAGAAAAGACATATTTTTAGTCTATTCTAAAGTCTTTAGTGAGCACATCTCCTTATATTTAAATTGTATTTGATTGCAAGTTTTGACTATAGATGGGTGTAATGTAACAATCACCAACAACAATTTATACATGAGTTTATCAAAGGATTTCCCTCTCAAGTTTTCCTTTAATTTAGCTTTTTCCAAACAGCTAAAATTATAAAAAAAATTATAAAATCTGTTCTTTACAGGATTTGAACCTACAACCACTCGATTAAAGTATCTACCACTTTATCATATATTAGCATTCAAAATAGATGGCAGCTTATATAAGCATGAGTAGCCTAGAAGGTTCTTCAGTTATATTGGTATTTTATGTGCTATATACAATAAATAAGGTTAGGTGTAAATATAATTTAAAGATGTATATTAGAACGAGAATTTGATAAGCTATATCTAGGTTTATCATCTAGTCGGTTATTATTATTGTTATTAAAATAAATATTAGATGAGGCATCAATATAAAAAATCGCATGTGATGTCTATGAGAACATTTAACCATTTTAAGAGGCTGAAAGTCTCACTCAATAAACCAAAGTTTCAGATAATACTATAATAAATGTTTATTAATATAGATCAGAATATAAGTAAAACTTTAAGAAATAAAATATTTTTAAAATATGTCACTTTTTCAGTCTATCTAATCCCTCTCCGACACATAAATTTCTGAAATATATTTGAGAATAACTTAGTAATGTTGGATAGTTAAATAGAGTTTAGGGTAGTAAGAGATCAGGGGTTCAACCATACAATGTACAAGTTTAGCTGTTAAAAAACACAATTCTTTTTAAGAAACATGCAAATACATAAATTATTGACGAATATGTTGAACTATTGACGAGTTAATGGAATAGACAAATGAATGAAATGGAGCATTCCATTCAATTGTCTTGTTTGTTTATCACGTAAGAATAAAATAAATCATTATCTTGTGTTGATGGCAGAGGGTGGTGAGGAGGTATGGTCCCAGGTGACCATATCCTTTACCAAATTGCTACAAAGATAACATGGCGCACAACGTGCAATGGTGCGCTTTCTTTGAATTCAGCAGGTCACACAATGAGCCTTGCGCGCTCAGCGCAACGGTGAATTAGACCAGCTTTTATAGGTCACACAATGAGCCTTGCGCACTCAGCGCAACGGTTAACTAGACCAGCCTTAATAGGTCACACAATGAGCCTTGCGCACTCAGCGCAACGGTAAATTAGACCAATGCAATAAAGTCACACAACGAGCCTTGTGTACCCGCCACAACGGCAAGTTAGACTCATGCGCGCAAGCTACTAGATCCTGCGCACAACATTCCTCTAAGCTGCGAATCCCAAAACCTTGCAAGACAAGACACACATGAGAAGCGCCTCAGTCTTAGGACAAAAGGATGCACCCCTGACACCCTGCGTTGGCGGGAAAAACCTTGACAGCCTCACAGAATGGAGTAAGCACTAAGAGATGTTGACCATACCTCAGGGTATGGAATGGCAGTGTTGTGACCAAAGGTTACTTGGCAGGTTGCGTGTGACAGCGCCCATGACCAATAAGGCAAGTGTCAGACCATACACCAACCACAATTATGCCAGTGACTATTCCACTTTCTCTATTTCGGCTGGCAACAGGCCTGACACCAGAGACGGCTGCCTTTACATGTGGCACCACTCAACATCCGACAAAGCATACCTCCCGACAGTGAACATTAATTCTCCTGCAAGGAGCATTTAATGTCTGGCGCCGAGGGACAAAAGGGATGTCTCTGGCTGTATGGGTCGGCCCAAGGCCCACTAGCATTTCTCCTGAACATACCTTTCTCGGCTATAAATAAGTATCGGATCTCCAGGTACGGACATGCTCACATACTTGCTACACAACTTACCACACACACAAACTCTTGCTTACATAAGCAATCACTTGTTTACAACCCAAGATACTTATTCTCACGCCGGAGTGTGGTCACGGAGAAAACCACCCTTTTCCCCATGACGAAACTAACGGTGTTGCTAGTTTTGCAGATCATCCGGAATGAGCTTGCAAACCCAAAGGCGAAGTGAGAGGTTAACCATTTATGCAGAAACACCCTGGTTGTGACTTATATATCCACGGATATCTCTAGGTTCAACCGGTGCTTCTTCAGGTGACGTGTAAATACTCATCTGATACCAAACACTACCTTATATCATAATAATCAAACTTGATTTTAAAGTTACCATAAGTATTTATTGTTGGATACTTGTAGATACTCATCTGATTCCGCTCCTCAATTTTCAATCTCGCCAAAGTTTCGTATTTTTCGATCAAATTAGGGACATGTACTAACTGGAAGGGTAAAGTACCGTTAATCGCTTGGCGACGAGAGTATTATACCTATTAGGGCAAATCATGTCTCCCTAATTCGAAAGGACTTACGAGTCACTTTGGAATAGTCGATGTTTCTAAAACCGAAACACTCCAACATTTTAACAAGTCTATCTTTTATGCTATCTTACATTTTATGCTATATAATTCTTATTCCTTCATTTTTTTTCAATGTCACACTATACTAAAATCAAATTTATGCACGAAAAACTTCGCATTTATACTAAATCTATTACGCAACAATTCTATATGTGCATACTAAACATCATACTTGATTTGGGATTACTGGAACATTATATGTGATAAACTCGTTATAAAACCACACCTTAACATGTATAGCACTATGCGTAGTGCTATAGGAGTAACGCACCGCCTTTGAGACTTTGGGTCATGTTAAGTAAACTATTTCATACTAAGTAAACTATTTTACACTATGTTTCGACAATATTGACTAGTCAACATTGCGTACACGATGGTTTGACTTGTTTATTCACATGTTTATGTGGTAGACTCGTCATTAACTTTGATCAAGCCACACCTTAACATGTGTAGCGCTATAGGAGTGACGCCTGCCCGTATTCTTGAGGTCATGTTAAGTAAACTATTTTACACCCTCTTCGTTTTAACGATGATGGGTAGTCTACATTGCGGTACACGATGGTTTGACCTGTTTATTCACATGCCAGTAATCCGTTAATCTTGGTTAACTAAAATATATCATTTGTATTGTACACGAATGCGCATATACGTACACTTACACTTATACTCATACTTATACACTATACCCTCTCTCATACTTAAATGCAATTATACTTATATATTTGAGACTCTATATATGCTATCATTCTCACTTGTAATACGTTAATAAACCCTAATCGTGACACGGAACGTAACATGACACCGATTAGCGAAACAGAAGTAGTATAGTATAAACATGGTGGATACGCCGCGGGTACTTCCTATATATAAGTGTTACTACCATATTACCAAACTTTCGTAAAACGTGTTACGAGAAATTCGGTGTTTCACTACTATGTTTAATACAAACTATAATCACTCACAACCTATTTCGCGATTACCCATACATGCTTCAAAATGCCCTATTATTCTAAAGTCTCCCTCTTAAATAAATTTCGGGACGAAATTTCCTAAAGTAGGGGAGACTGTAACGCCTCGCTATTTCGCATCCTTATTTTAGAAAATAAATATTTGTATCATAATTCGGGGCGTTAAAACATAATAAAAAATATGTGTGTGTATATATATATATTATTAATTGTTATTCGTTATTCGTGTAACGCCTCGTATCTTCGTATTTCTATTTTAAAAATGTCCGTATCCGTATTCTAATTTTAGAAACCTTACATTCGTATTTTAATCTCACAACTCGAGGCACTAATCATAATAAAATTCATATTTTATACATATTTTTTATTCACACAACCGATCATTTAAATACGTATTTATACGCAAACCGACACAATTATACGTATAAATACTTACACGCACATCCTCAATACTTGAATTATACTTTTATACTTTTTATATACTTAATTACATAATATATACTCAAGAAATACCAAGAAATATACCAATCATCTTTTCAATCCTCTTCCACCTTTTTTAATCAATCATATTTCACACCTTTTCCACCTCCTTTCTCCACCAATCATCTTTTCAATACTCTTCCATCTTTTTTAACCAATCATATTTCACTCTTTTCCACTTTCTCTACCTATAAATACCAACCTCCTTCTACCATTTTCTTACACCATTCTTCTCTCCATCTCTCTATTTCTCTCAATCTCTCTAAATCAAGAATTCTAAAAGGACACTAAGTGTTCCAACCATTATTCTCTCAACCTCTCTACTTCTCTCAAATCTTCCAAGCAAGGAAGAGAACTCTAAGAGTTCTAAAAAAAAAACACTAAGTGTCTTAAAGGAAGCTTGAAGCTCCAATCTCCAACTCTTCACGGAATCACCAAAGGAAGCTTTGCAAAACTGTGAGCATACTCGACCCCCTTTTTACACTTTAATGTATTTTGGGGTGCAACATGTATAAATTACAAAATTTATTTTAAACAAAATTAAATGTGTTCACAATACCAAATGTGCCATCAGTTACGCTTATGTGAGTTATATGTGTTAGTTTAAACTCGTCTATACATGCTACTTGTTATGCTTGAGTTTGTTTATGCTTATTAGTTTTGACTTGTATTCTCATGATATCGTTATGCTTAGAATACTATGCATGCTAGTTAAGGAATTCGATTATATGCTATTGTTATGCGAAAGTGGTCTACATATTCGTGCGATTCGACTTGAATATATACTTGTCACAATCAAAACCAACTTTTATACTTATAATTAATTTCAAACTTGTATGCTCGCCAATACTTTTGTATTGATCTATGCTTTTAATACATGTTGCAGGAATTTTGATGACACATGGAATCTATTAGGATTGCCTAGAAACGCATTTAAACTTTAAATACTTATTGTATTGTATTTGTTTCAAACATGTATTTCGTTTCAATATCTTGTATTAAATCGTTATCAATGAAATGAAATTATATTTGTTACGTGACGGGATCTAAATTTTGTATTATTTGACTTAAACTATGTAAAAAGGTAATTATTAAACACTTGACACAATTAGCGTTATAAAGCCTCTTGCAATCTAGTTTTCGTCTCATCCCTATGTTTCGCCGTCGGTTGGGGTGTGACATTAATTATGATTAATCAGCGATTAATCAAGATTAATTGGGAATTAATCGTCCTCAGCAGGGTATATCAAGTAACTTGTATGTTAGTGAAATTAGTAACACATAAAAGACGTTAGTTCTTTACATTATTTGATTGGTCTGTTTGTCTAATTTATCGAGTCTGACAACACAACGTCCATTAGTGGCGAGCATTTAATACCGGGTACTGATACCGAACCGGATATATTCGGTACCGGTACCGGTACCCACTTTCCCCGTACCTGTACCGGTATTTACGGGCAAAACACCGGTACTGAACCACTGTATTCGGTACCAGTACGAATACCCACTTTCACCGTTTTTTGGTGCCGGTACTTTTGATACCGAACATGTACCATGCTCATCCATAATGTCCACCATCCAATACAATCATCATCGTCACAAATTAAACATTTACAACCATCACTATTCATCAGTTATGTATTAGCATCTGATCATTATGATTGACAATTTAAATAACACATTTGTTTTCTCTAATGGTTTGCTAGCGACCACTCTGTTTAAACCATATAAGACAAATAACGTATAAACAAAAATGACTTTAAATTGGAGTGTAGAAAGCCAAGAACACACACTAAAATCAAGACGACCATACTAAAAGTCATGAAGTCAGGTTTTATTGTTTTTTATTGTTTAGGTTAGGTGCTATCACCCTCTCCACCTTTATATTGATAAATGTTTAGCTATCTAAATACATAGAAATATCTCTAAATACACCTTTATATTGATATATTTAGAGATATTTCTATGTATTTGGATAGCTGGTTATGTCAAGCTGCTTGTTCTATCGGCAACTTTTATGACATCTTAGAATTTGGACATCTTTTTATTTTATTTTTTTTCTTTTGCAAATTCAGGACAACTTGTGTAAAGGCCCAATGTGCAACACCTCGAAAATATTAAATTATATAAATAACTCGGGTATTTAACTTAATTAGAGGAAAACCTTTTAAAAAGAAAGTAGACTTGTAATGTCCTTAAAAATTTATAAAATATATAGTGATATTAGGCACTATGGTAAAATACCCTACACACATCTAATTTATTAAATAATTAGTTACTTGTGGAAATCTATTAAAAACAGCTTGGTAGTGTCTTTGCATAATAGACAAAACATGAGGGGTTGAATTTAGCAAGTAGGAAACTAAATTTAATAAAAAAACAAAAAAAAACACAAGTATGTGTTCTGGGGGCGACCAGAGAGAAGAAAGAAGGAGAAAAACCCTTCTTTGAACAAAAATCATCAAATCAAGATCGATTAGAAGCCTAAAATTTGTGTATGAGCATAAATCAACGATCATCTAGATAAGGGATCGTAAGGTATGTCGAATTTTGATGTTTAATGATATTATGAAATTACATGAACACCATAAACGATCATCTAGATAAGGGGATCGTAAGGTATGTCGAATTTTGATGATTAATGATATTATGAAATTACGTGAACACCATAAGTTCTAATTGAGTATCGTTGTGAATGCCATGACATAAATTAAGATGTATATAAGTCTAGAAATAAACCCTAGATGAACATTTAAATATCAAATGTTGTGATTTAAGTGTTTGAATGATTAACAATATTTGTGTTAAATGGGTTTTGATGAATATGATGAACACATGAATTGTGATGGTGAAATTTTAGTATTTTGATGTTAATATGTTAGGTTCTAGATATCAATTGCATATTCTAGACATAGAGACTTGAAATGGGTGTTAATACGTGATTTAATTATTTTGAAAGACTTTACCTATATTATTAGTAGTAATAAATGCTGAGGAATGAATAAAGCCTAAGCATATTCGGTTCATTTATATATGATGGATTTCACGCACATGAATCGAATAGAGAATCTCTATTATGAATTGTTTGGGTTGTAATAAAAGCAATGGATTTCGCTAAGTTAATTAAACAAGTCAAATAACAAGATAGATGTTGATTTGGTCGAGTAAAGCAACGGAATTCGCTAAAACGGCCAAACGGATCGATGAATAAAAGAATAGAGGTTTGGTTATATAAAATGATGGATATCGTTACAGTGATCAAACAGGTCGAAATTCAGTTGACACATATGCTATGAGGTGTATGAACAAATACTGGATACAAACTTGGAAAAAGGGGTAGAATTGGAATTTTAAACATAAATTTAGTGACTGAAATATAAAATGCGCTAAAGTCATTCCCAGGAATTGAGCGCATTAATAAGACGATTTTATGGTTAAGGATATGGTTTAATGTGTTAAATTGTCAAGAAAGTGCAAACGGGTAAAAAAAATTGTGTAAATAGTAGTAAGCCGAAGGCTTATGAAATTTAAACATATGATTAACCGGATATTGTACTACAAGTGTATAAAGTAGAGGATTTTATTTTAATCACGTAGGAAGAAACGATAGGTTAAACGCATAAACAATTTAAGAGATTTGAGAATTTCACGACAAAAACGGCAAAAAGGAAAATTATGCAGCATGCCACCGTAAGCTACGGTAGCCACCGTAGCTTACGGCGGGCTGCTGCTGTTAACAAACAAAAAGTCATCACCGTAAGACAGAGGGTTCTAAGCGTAAGACAAAATGGTCTTCACCGTAAGCTACGGTGGTTAACCGTAGCTTACGGAGGGTCTTGAAGTGAAATTTTGGTTTGATTATTTAAGCCATGCTTTAACAAATCGGTTATGTTTGTAGCTCTTGTATGAATTATATACTAAAACAATTTGTATTGTAGGTGAACCTTAAGACATAAGGATGTTGATAAAGACAAACATAAGGATGTTGATAAAGACAAACGAAGAACCGAACACTTCCGAAATTTATAGCTCCTGCTTTACTTTTCCTTGTCTAAGAAACAAACTAATGTTAAAGTGTTTGTGAATAATTTATGTATTTAAGATTTTTTTTAGCTAACATGTCAATGGGGGAATACTTTTGATTGTATCAACTAAATTAAACCTTAAATGTTTTGCTAATTCCATCTAAAGTAAGTAGGGTGTTACACAATGAGCCCAAACCGTCAAACTAAACCGGAACCAAACCGTTACTAACGGTTTGGTTTGGTTCATATTAAAAGTTCTACGGTTTGGTTTTAGTTTACAAAAATAAAAAACCGTTACTAAAGGTTCGGTTCACAGTTCACATAAAAATTGCGAAAACCGAATCATAAACACCCCTAGTTATTAGAAAGAGGCAATGAAGCCTTCGTGTCTACGTGACGTTGATTAGATGCAATGTCATTACATACCACATAGCCTTAGATAGCAATCTCGTATCTCCTTCCGCAACCTTATACAACAATCTCATATTTTCTTCCGCATTTTGAATTTTTTAATCTAAACTTAGTGTTATTATAAAACAATTGTTACTTATGACAAGTTTTTTTAATTCAAAATTAATTATCAGATTGTTTAAAAAAAGTAGTTAACCTCATTATCTATTCATTATAATTATTGAAATTTATATCAACAACTGACAAGTTGTAATTATAAACGGGATTTGTAATTTTCGGAAAAGTATTTATTTGATCTAGAAATTGATTAAAAAATTATGAGTCAATTGTTCTCCTTAAATAAAAAAAAAAGGAAAAGCCAAAAGCACAAATTGAAGGAAAATAATCATGTGAGGGCGTCACGTCTTTGGCAGTAGATCGCAACATAACACGTGGCACTTTTAGAGGCGTTGATTCTCTGACTTGGTCATCACAAAATTTGAAATCTTTTCAAAAGGTTATTTCTGATTAATATACTATCAAATAATGTCATAGTATACCCCGCATTGTTTTAATTTATAGTTTTGACCCTTAAGATTATTTTTAACAAGGATTATCAATTGTGTCGGGTCAGCCTGAATGCCATAAGTATTTTTATTTGTTTCAAAAACTTCAACCTTAATATGTATCCACTTAAAATTTTGTAACTTGAACCCGACTTATTTAACCCATTTATTTAAACATGTCAAACAATTTAACGAGTTGACCAACAATAATCAAGTTGTAAAATTGTTGATAAGGTTGGTGGATTGTAATAAATGGATCAAACGAGATGTAAATATGTTAATAGGTCGAATTATTTAGTTAAATTTGTTGACAAATCGAGTTGCTTAATTAAACGGGTTAAATAGGTAAACCAGAGCATGAACTGTGTCTTTAAACACGTCAACCCAAACACGACCCGATTACATATCTAGTTTGTTATAAAATATTCACATAGAATGAACTGTGTAATTAAACATGTCAACCAAAACACGACCCAATTTATATACCTGGTTTGTTATAAGATACTCCTTGTTTATTTGATGGTATGGCAAACTCATTACCTTTATGCGAGGTCCGTTTACACCAACTTGTATATAGTATGTACGGGACATCAAAGAGTCATAACGAAATGCATTACGATATCTATTTTTCTAAAATTTCTGTTTTTAAAAAGTATTAATAAAATATATAAAAATATGTAGTTATATATTATGTATATATATTCTCATTCAACTTAATTAAGATCTCTATTGATGTTTTTTACTTTGAATTCCTTTTATCATTCACGTATTCATCAACTTATATTGTTTTCAATTGTATTGTTTTTATATAAACTAATCATATTTCCAACTATATTTATATAATCTTCATTGCAAGTTTCTTTCCTATTCTCACTCAAATCAACAATATATCTAATTTGATAAGATGTAGAAAAAAATATTGTCATTTTTGTTGTGTGCATATAGTCTATGTTAACCGGAAGATTCAAGGATGCATTTTTATACATTCGAATTTTGATTCTTTAGCTTATATTAAATAAACATACTCTACAACATAATCTTTATTGCATACACCCATCATGAAGGCTTTATAACTTTCCCTTTCTTTTTAAAAAACAAATTTATTTATATGAAAACTCACCTTCGCCGGCCAAATTTTCCCAACCAAGTCGCACAATTGGTATTTAAATCGGTTAAAATTAATGAGTTAGTATTATGCACTAGTAAAAGAGTCTATAAGACATCCACGATAACCAAAGTCACACATGTGACACCACATATGTAATGATTATGGACATGTTAAATCTTACCTACACATGTATTTAAATAAATTCAAAGCCTTAAGTGAAACAAAGTAAGGTTGAGAATGTATATTGATTTTTATGGTTATTATAGTTCGTTCAAAAAAAGAAAAAGAAAAGAGTAAACTATAATTTTACACCATATGGTTGACACTCGATGTCAACTTTGCATCGTATTTTGAAATTTCATCAATTTTACACCCCGTCATTTCCAAAATGAATTAATGTTGGACCTCCCTGTCAGATTGCATCATCTTTCTGTTAGTTTGAAGGTGAAATGATATTTGTACCTTTTCTGTTTACACAAGAAGGTTTCTAATAACTGACAGTTTAAGTCCTTTTATATTTAAAGTTTTCTTCTTCAAGTATACCATAAGCTGACAGGAAGTACGGTGATGTTTATCAGAGAGGTTGGATGGTGACAGATGGCGAGTCGTGGTGGTTTGAAGAAGAAATGTGGAAGTGTATGGTGGTTGTTGGTTGATATGGGTGTCGAATGTGAAGGTTGTAGGTGCTCCGGTGGTTATGTGGTTATGCTACAATGTTTAACGGTGGTTGGAGTAGGATGATTTGGTGGGGACGGTCGCAAAAGGTGGTTGCAACTAAAAATCTCAAAAGTCCTGGGAACTCTATTCTAGTGAGCTCGCAAACTAAAGAAACCCATAAGCAGTTCTCGTGAACGTAGAATATCAAAGGTTGGATGTTGTGAGTTTGGTTTAGGTGGTTACCGGAGAAGATGAGTTGCATGTTTTACTCCGATAGTTAAAATATCTTCGGAAGTTTATT